>CP125978.1:75618584-75845014 GCA_030063025.1 Avena longiglumis | reverse complement strand
CTTTAGTAGGCGCACTTCTTGACAAGAATATCGGCCAAAGAATATTTCCTACCGAGAAGAGTTTGCAGAAGACCTTTCAGTGAGAAGAAGAAGTCTCAACTAACGGCAATAGTTTTCTCGCCTTAGAAGAGGCAATACTCACAGAGAAGCTGACGAGAAGCGTGGATCGGCGTCCTTAGGGTTAGCAATGAAGGTTATGGGTCGCAGAGTACGCTGCGGATAACGAATTTTTCAGGCCGAGGCTCCGAATCGGCCAGAGAAACTGCTTCCAGTAAATAGAGGCTCAAGATGTCACCGGGGCCCAAAGAAGGGGCTGCATGGTTCGACTAAAAACTTCGAGGGCCGACCGTAATCCAAAGTCAATGGAAGGGGTCTCAGGACATCGCTGCATTGGTAAAAGCGCTATTTTAGATTCGGAGTCGGAGGAGAAGTATGTGATTTACTGTGACTAGGAATCCTCGTATCATCACGGAGGAGGAGATGGCGGTTTAATCGGGCTGCGCATTAGTCATCTAGGACCGCCGTGTTTTTAACTGAAAGAGAGCTTCTGCGAAAATAAGAAAGAAGAATCGCCAAGATGAGAAATGTGTAAAGAGAGGAAACAAGAAATATAAGCAAAAGGAACTTACTCCTACGACTCAGGCATAGTCTTGGCGCCTGGGAGGGTTCGCCGAGCGTGATTATCTTGGCCTTCGTTTCTTCGGGGAACCGCCTCCGAGGCACTAGCAGGAGTTCCCCTGCCAAGCTTCCCCGAGGTAATCGGAGGCTCTGTGAAGCTGGCTAATAGGCTCCCAAGCATCATGAACACTCCGACTCACGGAATTGTTGGACAATGCCGTGGAAAGTAGAAGCGGTTTAAATGCATAAGAAATAGGCATGGCAGCCAACTACCTCAAGAATTTGGACCTCGTCCGAATCACCTTCCTCCTCGTGCCTTTCTAAGTCTTGCTAACGAAAGCCTCGAAATGCCCAAAGCAGTGGTCCGACTTAGGGATCGAACTCCTCGAGTCCGCCACCAAGATGCTCGGTACTCACGTCCGCGGCCAAGGAGCAAAGCATGAATCTCTAAGGCCTCAGTGCTCGCTTTCTCCGCGAACTCCTCTGGCAAGAACCGAGGAGAAAGAGAATTAGATACATATTAAACCGGCCAAAAATAAAGCAGAATAGCGAGAAGCGATGTTGATTAAGCTCACCACCTCGGGGAGGCTGGGATGTGGATCATGGTGAATGGTTTATTCCCCAAGCCCAACTCGTGCATCTCTCGTCCTTTAAAGATAGCTCTGGCCCAGCGCTTATAAATGAGGTATGGGCCCTCCAAAAGTTTCCACTACGAGAGACTCGATTAGGGTCAAGGGGACCACTCATGTAGCATGTCTGACCAGGGGGTCCGCTTCGGAAGGGGCAGATCCTCGGAAGCGCTACTAATAAAAGTTGCCATGAGTCAGTGTCTTCGCCAAGATAACCCGGCCCTTCGGATCAACTCTTTGTTGCCCGAATCTAGAAAGGCTTCCTCGTACCAAGGCATGAGTTTTCCTGATCAGAGCCGGTACCACTTTTAGAAGGTGGGCCAATTGAGAATGCACGGGGAGCGAATCTTGTCCTCGCCCTCTGCTCCTTGACATAGAAGAATGATTTGAAGTAGCTTCTTGCACGACTCATCCGTGACACGAGGAAACACGGTTTCCTTGATTCGAAGTGTGATAGATCGCGCACCTGCCATTTGGGTAAGCAACTTATCTGGCGGGTGCGTAGGAGTTTGTCGTGGGCAACGTGGAGCCTGGGATCCGAAGAACTTCGACTGTGAACATAAATCGACGCCACAGTCAAGTCGGGCATCCCTCTCTCCGGGCGAGATGAAAGCAAGAAGAGAAGCAATGGCGTTCATGGAAGATGCATGCAAATACTGGGTCGGTAGTCGAGGAATTATTCTCTAAGCGAAATCACTAAGAGTGGGAGACCGGCTTGACGCGCTAAGCGCGACATGAAAACTACATGCCACCTCTCTCTCTCATTATCCTTAGGAGAGGATTCGCTGCCGGTAAACGGTAAGAAACCTTTGCTACGGGCGAAATTCCTTCGAGTCCTGGATGAGCGCCATTCAATCTCACGACGGTAGGCAATGGAAGAGCCTCTGCCACGAGCCTCGCTGGCCCGGAGAGCGGTGGCCGCTTGCCTCAACCGTAGCCGCTTAAACCCAGACTAGACATATAAGCGCCGTAAAGATCGCCCAGGAGGAAAGATCAAGCATGGAGGGAAGTTTAGAGTCGCAAGGCCCCAGTCCCGGACTCCATGGGACTTCGCAGACGAGGAACAAGGCGAAGAAACGGAGGAAATGCAGACCGAGCGCCGGAATCGAGTAGATGAATCTAGGGAAAGATCGCGGCAAGGCGACCAGGAGAGGACTCAGCAGCGTGGAGCGACGGAGCTGGGGCACATGGAGCGCCGGCAGCAGTGCAAGAAGCCACAAGTGGAATCTTCACCGGGCGGAGGCTACTGCAAGCCGGCCAGCCAAGCATGAACTGGGCGAGAGGAGCCGCTGCTTTGCCGGCTGAAGGAAGGAGGAGGACTCCAGGCGAGCTTAGCAGAAAAAGTGAATCCCCCAAACGCGAGTCCCTCTTTATAATCGAGCCATGAACCAGTGGAGGTGGGATCGTGGGCGTATGTGTTGCCGCAGTAGATCGTGCGTTGCGGCACGCGAAGACGCCTGGCGATGAGTGAAGCCACACCAAGGCCACACACGAGCAGCGAAGAAATGAATGGTCCCCAAAGGGGAACGCAAGCACCCAGCGAGCATCGCAATGGTGGCGCAGCGAGGTACAAAGTTAACTCCAGAGCTTGTCAAGAAATACCGTAGAGGGACCAAAAACTAGAAGAACAATAATGGGATGACACGTGGGACTTGGCGTACGAGGGAAGGAAGCAGGAAACCTCGGATGAAGATATAACTCTAAACAAACTGAAGAATATAATGAAGGCGAGATGACCCGCCGAAGCTATCGATGGCCACGCAAGCGGGGACTAATGTCGGGGGTTGACCTTGAGTAGGTCGAGACGGAAAGATGAGCTCTGATCCCGTCTAGTTTCCGAGATTCTGGTCTAGGTCGGTCGAATCATGAATATGTCACGATGTACCTGAGGCAGAAGCCCGTGTATGTATCAAGTAGTTACCCGCTCAGTTACTATGAGGGCCTGGTTAGCCCAAGTGATCTCGATGCGGTGAAGAACGAAATGAGTTACACAAGGTAAGGTGTCGAGTAATATAAGCTTGCAGGAGAAGGAGAAGCCCAAGGTCAAACCATAGCCTGCAGTTGAAGGAATCGAGAGCGGAGCCAAGCACAAGAGACAAGGATGCCACAGTGAGGAGGGCGGGAAAGAGAAGGAGGTCACCGGAGGTGATAATTCCACACCCGAGCCCGAGGCACGGAGGGGTCCACTGAGCTTTGGCTGGTTAGAGGCGACGAGGGAAAGGAGGCCGAACTACTGTGCAGGACAAGCATATTCCACGAATATGCTTGCCATCGACCCTAAGGGCACCCAAGGCACTCCTTTATAAGGAGGCTTGGACCCGGAGGAGAACATCGACTCTTAAAGCACCAGAGTGGGAGATTCATCTTGTCCCCTCAGTACATGTCGAGGAGCGCTTGTAACCCAACAACAAGAGATAAATAAAGATCCTAGCTTTAACAACTTGAGTGTGGACACGGTTGCATCATCCCTCCCTGATCCCACTAGCATCCATTGGCCCCATACTTTATCCTACCCATGGCATCTGCTGCCACCACCACGACACACTCAACCTTAATTCTATAACCAAACATAATATCCATCTCATATGTTTGATCCATCATCCTATTATCCAGCGATTTGTAAGAATACTTTCTATAGCAAATCACCTAAGCACATCTTTGTCATTTCCAACTATCATAATCATATGTGCTTAGGAACTATCTTTATCAATTCTTTCTCATAAGTCATCCTGAGAATAACCCCACTATTGTATCTTGGATGGTAATACCATTCATGAACACAAGCATAAAGACAATATGACTTAACCATTAATTTCTATTCATGCCTATAAAATAATATGAGTATATTAAGTCCTCTAAAACTCATAATAATTTTTTGTAATTCAAACTCAAATTATTATACTAGAAATAACAAAATATATACCTTGTTATCACCTAAGCTCATGGGAATAATATTAACCATATTAATTCCTTAGAACTTTATGTATCAAATAATAACGAAGGATCACCATATAAAATTGCCTTAAAGCTATAAGTTAATGTGAACCAAGTTTCATAAATAAGGTTCAATATACATCATTAACCATTTCAAACCATTGCCACTAAAATTATCAAGTGAAAACAAATCATTTTTATAGGTTTTTGGATATTGAACAAAACATTAAACCTAAGGAATAAATGTTGCCATCAAATAAAATAGGTTCTTTACTAGTTTAAAAATTATAAAGAAACATGAAAAATATAAGCATCACTTAGTCTCAAAGCTCACTTTAAGAATTCACAAACTTTCTGAATGAATAAATAGTTTTAAAATCAAATTTGAGTGTAAACTAAATAATAAAAGTGAAAGTAGAAACTAGAATTAATGTGATCCAAAATCGCCAGACCGCCCATAGCCCACTCACCTTTGGCTTAACCGCTCAGTGCAGAGCGCTATCCGCTCACCTGGTTGTAGCCCACTTCGCCCATTGACCACCACCAGATCCCATCTTGCTTGGTACTACGTCGTCGTCTTCCTCGACGACAAAAGCATCTGCCTGTTGCGTCGGCCACCGTTGATCGCCCCGCTGCGATTCCTGCCGCCGCTGAGCTCTAGAAGAGAGGATAAGACCTGCCGAAGTGCCCTCTCTCATACTCATCTCCCCACAACCGCTCTCTCAATCTCTCTCTTCCTCTCTCGCATGAATACCGAAACCCTAGCTCGCCGACGACGCTTGTTGCCGTCGCTTTGTAGCTCCTCTTGCTTGCCAGAGACCACCATTAGAATCGCCGTGCTCTTCTCGTTCTTTTGCCCCAACTCCCACAAGCTAGGGAGGCGCTATTCCGTCCAATTGAAACCTCGGTCCTCAGCACTGTTCGTCGATCTCACCGTCGCCTCCGGCCTCGCCTCGCCTCACTGACCGCACCATCGTGTTCCTGGTGAGTCACTGAGTCTTCCCGTATGCTCCAATGTTTCGTTTTCTTCCTAAATCGACGCTGCCATGATCGACTGCAGGCACCACTACACGGGCTCGTCGCCGGCCATCTTCCGTTAACCAAAAAGGGCGGCGCTAGTACCATCCGACTCGCGCTCACATCCTCTTTCCAACTAGCCATAGCACGAGCTCCCACGCGTAGTAGATCAAGGGATTTGATATCAATCTGTGAGGAACATCTCATATGACATCATCGTGACGTCGTACCTATGTCATCCTTGACTGGTTCAATATCTTGACTTAGTCCACTTCTCGCGTGGCAGCTGACGTGACCAGGGTAGGGTTAGTCTGTGTATAAAAAGTAAAATGGTGATTTAAAATTTAATTAAAAATGATTAAATCTTAGAAATTTAATATCTTTTGTTTTGTAATTCATAAAAATATGTTTAATATATGAAAATTTACAGAAAAATAAAATCTATAATTTAGCTTTATTATCAAACATTATTATGTTAACTATTTAAATTATTATTATTTAATAAATATTTATAAGTAATAAAACTTTGATAATTCATATTTTAGTAATGGTAATTGATAAAAATATAAATAATATACCAAAATTCTTGGAAAAATAAGAACTAAAATTTAATACTATAATCATGTATTATTAAATATCTATTACTTATTAAGTGTTTATAAAGTAATAAATCTTATAAAAATCATATCTTATTATTTATAAATCACAAAAATAAATGTAATATACCAAAAATTGATCACAAAAATAATATCTACATGTTAAAAATTATAACATTCTACTTTTGAAGTAAGTAAAAATTTAATACTCTAATAACTTGACTTCCAACTTATTTCCCTAATTGGTAATTCATATAAGGACAAATAAAAGTTGCTAATATTACTAAAAAATATTCCTTTGAGGTCTAAAAATAATATTAGTCCTAAACTTTGATAACATGAAGTCAAAATAAGTTCCACACATTTTAAATACAATCTTATTGAATTATCATTCAACTATAAAATCATTTTCTAAAAAGATCCTTATTAAATATAAAATCTTCAAGAATTATTTGTGACTAAATAAAACCTTTTCCCTTACTTCAACCACAAATTTATAAACATACTAGAAATCCAAAGGTAATTCATAAGTAATTAAATAGTATTGTTTCCTTGTTTACAAACCATAACCACTCATTTATAAGAAGATAAATAATTCTGTTCAATTATGATGTCAAGAAAACATGACCCAAATAAAAGTGCTACCAATCTCAATTCACCTTAAAGTAACAATATAAAGTGAACAATTTATAATACCATCTAATGACCAAGATAGATAAGTCTCAAATGCTAATGATGTTATTATCCAAATGAAGTAATTCTTTCTTACTTAAGAACCATAACTTGTAAGAACACCTAAGAAAGTTAACTTAAAGTTTAAATGCTTTTGTTTAGTTAAGTAAACTTTTCTTCAAAAGTTATTCGGTTAGAATACATTATAAAGCAAGACCTAAGCATTCCTATGAAAGCCCTAAATGGTTAACAACTTTAAATACACAATCTTTAGATATCATTCCATCTTTGTGTGTTCTATTATGATGAGTACTTGATATGTCGTAAACGTATCTATAATTTTTTATGTTCCATGCTTGTTTAGTATCAACTTGGTTATGTTTTGTCAACACTTTGAGGTATTTTTATACACTTTCTGGGACTAACCTATTAACAAGATGCCATAGTGCTAGTTGCCCGTTTTCTACTGTTTTTGGTTTCAGACAGCTAAAAAATGAATATTCTTGGAATTGGACGGGACAAAAGCCAAAGTTCATATTTTTCCCTGAACGATACGAAAAATCGAAGATGAGACGTAGGAGGACACCAGGGTGGCCACACCCTAGGTGGGCGCGGGCCCACCCTGGTCGCGCCCACAGGGGGTGTGGGCCCCTTGGCCCTCCACCGACCTTGCCTCCTTCGCCTATAAGAAGCCTCCGACCCAAAACCCTAAATAATCGACCAAAAGCCACGAAAAGTTCCATGGCCGCCACCGAAGGGGAGATTTGGGAGACAGAAAGTCTTTGTTCCGGCACCCTAGCAGGCGGGAAAGTGCCCCCGGAGCCATCTCCATCGATCTCCACCACCATCTTCATCATCGTTGTTGATTCCCATGATGAGGAGGGAGTAGTTCTTCCTAGAGGCTAAGGGCTCTACAGGTAGCTATGTGTTTATCTCTCTCCCTATGCATGATCTCGTTGTGGTCATGAGCTTTGTAATCAAATAGATATACCTTGCTACTCAAGTGCTTCAATAGATCTCTGCTCTCCCCATGTGTGTGAAAGTGACAACATGCACGCCATGGTGGCACTTAGGCTAGAGTCTACATAAATACTCATCGTGCTTTAATCGATCTATGCTTTTCCCCATGTGTGTGAAAGTTACAGTGTGCATGCCGTGTGTGGCACTTAAGCTAGGTTACATATATATTTATCATGAGTATATTTTGAGTTGGTTGTCTCTATGAAATTGCGGTGTTTGTTGGAACCATCTAGCACTCAAGGTGACAGTGTGGGGTTATCTAGATGGGAAATACGGACTTTGAGGTGTGTTGTTATAGCCCTACCATAGATTAGAGTGTCCAACCAGAGAGTAGTTAAGAGTAGAATCATGAAGAAAATATATTTATTGAGAGTGTTCACTAGTGAAAGTATGATCCCTAGGCCTTGTTTCTAAACATTGTCACCATTTACAACTAGATCTGTTGCATGTTTGCTTGCTTCCATCTTTATTTCAGTTTGCCTTTAGTTTCTCCCATGTCAACAACAAGTCAAAAGCTCTTTTCTGGCACCGTTACCACTTGTATTTCACTATCTCATCGCCAAACTAGTGCACCTATACACCTGACAAGTGTATTAGGTGTGTTGGGGACACAAGAGACTTCTTGTATCTTGATTGCAGAGTTGCTTGAGAGGGATACCTTTGACCACTTTCTCCCTGAGTTCGATAAACCTTGGGTAATCCACTTAAGAGAAACTTGCTACTGTTCTACAAACCTCTGCACTTGGAGGCCCAACAACTGTCTACAAGAATAGAAGTGCGTAGACATCAGTACTTTATTATATTTACATGTTGATTCACACACACCCTCACAAGCCTTAATAAGAAGCACACGTGTGAAACTTAATCTAAAAGTACAACACATTCTAAAGGAACCATTTCCAGTTTCCAAACCCTAGATCAACGCTTATTCCGGGGTTCAAGTTTATCAAATTGCATTACATTACTTATGCATAATAGAATCTTGCTTCTTTAAACATTAGTTCTTACCAGAACAATGATGCTGATTTCAGATATTGGATCTTATGTTGTCTCGAATACAGTGAGTGCATAATCTTGCAATCACAAAAGGCAAGTTCACTTGCTCATGTCCTTTGGTTATTTTCTGTAAAGTATTTTGCAAATCCAGTGTTATCACCACCTTCATTTCAAAAAGGTCAGAAAACACTATTTTCATAATAATATGACTATAGGTTATTTACCATGAGGTAATAACCTAGTATGAAAGTTCCGGTGGTAAAGGAACATATTATCTAGGACTTAACAACCAATATCGCCAGTGATTCTTGCGACGTATATCACGCGTTAACCGTGAGATTTGGAATGGGACAGAGAAGTCGATTGTATCCTTTTCCTTGGTATTTAGGCAAGACGACCTTAACGTGACGCTATGTTTCCTTATGTGGATCCAGCATATGGGTGGGCACCCTTAGGCCCCATGATTTTGGTGTCTAGATTATCTATGAGTGGCTGCTGGAGGTATAGTCAGTCCTATATGGAACTTGCCAGGGGCATCACCAGCTCATAGAGTCTTCGGGAATTCATCATGGTTATATCTTACCCAGGAGGGGGCTTAACGGAGGTGTAGTCTGCCCCGGAGGATCGTGCAGACATGCGGGGTCGCGGAGAGGACAGTGATTGGCTTGGATCTTAGTATGGGCCCCACACCAAGGAAGTTTGGATGAGAATGCAACTCGGATGTGCAACAAAGCTAAGATCTCTCATGGGAAAAGTAATGCACCTCTGCAGAGTGTAAGAACTGTAACTTGTTACTCCTTGTTAGGGAAGGAGTGAACGCCGCAGAAAGGAACTCCATGAAAGTTCTGATAAACTGTGAAGGATAGCGGACATAGCTTTTTAGAATAAAAGCAACGTTTAAAGAAATGTTTATGAAAACCTGCATTGCCTACGACCTATGGTCTGTGGATGTAGATATAGTGCATCAAACAATCCTTTTTAGTGAACTTTCTAAGTATGCTCGTACTCAACGTATCTTCTTAACCCTTGCTAGATTATGAAGCCAATACGACGATGTCTACATCAACTTATGCTCAAGGGAAACTTCATAAACAACTCAAACTCTCAAGTCGAGGAAGTCAACATATACATCAATTAAAGTGAATACAAAATTGCTAATTAGATAGGAATATAATCTCTAGCCATAGAACCTACTTCAGAGAGTATTGCAATAGGCAATGCAAACTCAGTAGTTCAGATACTAGTCTTATAAGTATGATATATTTGAGTTGAATATTTCTGATTCTTCTTTGTAAAGAAGTTTCTTTCTCTCTCTTTAACTTAGAGTGTTCTCTGGATCTTTTGTAAAGAGTCGAGTTGTAACCTATAGTCATGTCTTGGACCTGCTATGTTTCTGTTGTACCACTCTGAGGGATGTAATACTAGTGAACGATGTTTCATTGGTGTTATATCAACGACTATAGTGTACTACATCATACAGTTGTATGCTGGGTCACTGCAACTCCTATGAGATTTGATTGGGCATTACAACAATATACATAGACCGTAATCCCACTACATCTATGACTAATAATCCACCTTCAGGTTATCATCCAAACCCCTCCAGTATTAAGTTGCAAGCAACAGATAATTGCATTAAGCAATGTGTGTAAAGTAAACAATACAATTGTTCCATGAACAAAAGATTGTTGTTTTCTCCCTAGTAGCAACAACACATCTACAATCTTAGAGATTCCTGTCACTTCCTCATATTACTAGAGGCATGAACCCACTATCGAGCATAAATACTCCCTCTTGGAGTCACAAGCATCTACTTGGCCAAGATAGCTACTAGCAACAGAGAGCATGCAAGATCACAAATAACACAGACATGATAGAATCAATAATCAATCTGATATAGTATCTCAATATCTATTGGATCCCCACAAACACAACATGTATGATTACAAATAAATGATCTTGATCATGAACGGAGCTCACAAGATCTAAACATGATAGCACAAAGGAGGAGAAACAACCATCTAGCTACTGTATGAACCCATAGTCCAAGGGTGAACTACTCACGCATCATACCGGAGGCTGGCATGGTGATGAAGAAGGCCTCCGGGATGATCTCTCCCCTCCGGCAGGGTGCCATGAAGAGAGCTTCAGATCCCCCCGATCTAGGGACGATGGTGGCGGCTACAGACTGTTTCGTGGAGATTTGATCGGTGCTTAGGGTTTCTGCATCGGGGTGACTTTATAGGCGAAGGGAAGAGGTCGGAGGGCGACAAGGGGGCCTACACCATAGGGCGTCGCCCCCTGGGTCACGCGGCCCTAGGGTGTGGCCACCCTATGCCCCCCTTCGGCTGCCCTTTGGACTCCGTCTTCTCTCCGGTGAAATATTGACTTTGGCTTTTGTCCCGTCCAATTCCGAGAATATTTCCTTATTAGATTTTCTAAAACAAAAATAGCAGAAAACAGTCAACTGGCACTGCGTCATCTTGTTAATAGGTTAGTCCCATAAAATATATAAAAAATACCTCAAAGTGTAGACAAAACATAACAAAGTTGATACTAAACAAGCATGGAACATCAAAAATTATAGATACGTTTACGACGTATCAGGGTGTCATAGAGACAACCATTTGATCAATGTTGTGGTTGGAAGTTCATAGGTCAGAAATGATCCAATCATGAAAGCCCTATCATCCACGTACAACATGCAGAATATAAAGTAGAGGCATCAAACTTTATTTTGCAGGGGGCATGTGATGTTATATGGTCATAGTTATGATCAAGGTAAAGTATTTTACTTCTTGTTACTAAGTTGTAGTAGTAGTCATGATGATGGACGACCAACTGGTGGCATCGTGAACTTGGCACCGTATCAGTGGGCAAGATGAAGATCATGCTAAGGCGCTTGATGGAGATCAAGGCGCACAAAGAAGGATCATGTCATTGAAGGGGTTCTGTGGCAGAAAACAAAAAAAATCCCTATTAGGAGAACACACCAACCCAAGATCTATCTACGAAGAAGTATAGTAACGAGCAGGATACAGTATTCATACCTTTCAAGACTGGTTGTGGGATTATGTTCCCGCACAAACATTGTTGATGAAGCCGATCGTCGCAGACCTCAAGGTCTAGAAGGCTTCAAGCGTCCAACACCATTAGTGGTAGTGCCTCGTCGAGTTTTATACGTGTATGGTGTAAAAGACACCTCCTGGGACTCGGTCCTGCAAGGCAACGGAAGAAAAAGATCCGGACTGATTTTAGCAGCACGATAGCATGCGCTGGTTAGAAAACTCTCTTTATCGTAGCACGTTCCTTACTTGGGAACATGCAAAGAGGGAAATACAGGGGGAGAGAGAGAGAGTGGCTAATGCCAATTGTGGGATGAGGGGTGGGGTGGAGGAACCCTATATACAAGAAAAGGCACTCCCACCTCCATGTCAGGGTGGGAATAAACAAAGGAGGTGGGAGGAGGGACGCTGGCCGATGGTGGGATGGGCCCCACCCACGTGAGCCAAGCCCACCTATGGTGGCCGGCGGGGTGGGAGCCCTCCCATCCTAGCCGCTTGGCCCCTAGGTCCCTTGGCCCTTCCCTCTTGGGCCCTCTTCCCTCCTAGGGAAGGCCCATGTGGGAATTTTTATCCTTCTCTTTTATATTCAATATTAATTCATAATTAAATATTAAATACAAATTATTTAATTCCTCTCATTCAATCAAAACTCCTTTTGAATGACTTCCGAACACTTCGGTTTCTCTCCAGAACGTTTCCGGTTCTCTCTTTCTATTTATCCTTAATTTTAACACATGGTACATCTTAGTTCTACCTTGCAATTGGTTTATTAAAATATGTATACCTTTTAATTGGTTCATAAATTCTAGATATGTCTATTTTTTCGATAAAGGGTGATTTTATTGCTTAAATTTTAAGTCTTACACTCGGCCTCTGCATAACTAAGATGCACACAAACAATCTAAGTCCAAAGTCTAGAATACAAAAAAAATAAAAATAGGTAAATTACATATCATACTGAGAAATTGCAAGATGCCTAAGGAGGTGAAGGGCCGATCCGTAGGTTATGCTGCCAACCATGGTGAGTAAATAAGTTCTTCGCCGTATCCTCCAGTCGCGTACAAACCTTCACAAAAAGATCGTAAAACTCCGCGCGGTACATGGAAGACCATGTACGAAGCGTACTTGTACACCGATAGATAACCTGCAAAAGACAAAATAATTTACTATTAAACACTTTATCATTTTTATATACCCATGGCGATCAAATTATGGCAATCGCTCCCATCCTAAGAAGAAGTTTGTGCTTGTGATCGATACCCGTAGCCAGTTCCCAAAAATACTAGTAACACTATGCGGAGGATTCAAGCCTAATGCTACTTGGGTGACTAACCATATAGAACGAGCTAGATGGCTTTGAAAAAACAAATGTTTAATTGTCTTGTCGTGATGACAAAAAACACATGTTTTATCTCCCTGCCAATTAAGTTTAATGAGATTATTATGTTTAGTAAGAATCACCCCTCGATGAAGATACCAGGCAATTTTTTTGTTTTTAGAGAGGTATATTCGTTCTCCATATATTCCTATTGTTATCCACTGGTAAGGCTGGTTGGACGTGCGCATTATACATAGAAGCGACTGATAATTGACCATTCTCGTGTAATCTCCAATGAAATTCATCGGCCCCTGGCACTAAATGGATTAGCGACAACCGCTGAAGTAGCGCATTCCAAGAAGTAAGTCTAGGTCCAATTAAATCACTTATGAACGTCACATTCGGTGGAGATGAATCCATCATTTTGGCGATTGTATCACCCTTATGAAGAATGATATTGTATAATGATGGATACGATTCATGGAGTGTAGTGTTGCCTAGCCACTTATCTTCTCATAATCGTATCTTAGATTCATCCTTAATAGAAAATGATCTGAAGAGGAAGAAATATTTCTTTATCGCCATTAGACCTGCCCAAAAATACGAATCACCGGTTTTCCAAATTACTTGGGATATCGCTTTTGAACCCACATATTTTCGTTTAAGGAGGGTTTGCCAAACCACATCTTCATTTAAAAACTTAAAGATCCATTTATCTAGTAGGGCTATATTCTTGATCTCAAGATCCTGAATACCAAACCCTCTCTAGTATTTTGGTAGGCAAACCACACTCCACTTAGCCAACCGATATTTCTTCTTCTCATTATACCCTTGCCAAAAGAATCTTGATCATAAATAGTTCAACCGTTTTAAGACCCTTTTTGGTAATTGAAATAAAGATATCACATACAGTACCATGTCTTTTAGTCTAATTAATGAGAACCAATCTTACTCCCAAGGATAATAATTTGCCTTTCCAACTATTCATTCTAATTGCAGTCTCGCTTCAATAGATTTCCATTCAGCATTTTTAAGCCTTCGATAATGTATCAGAATGCACAAATATCTTATAGGAAACTGTCCTTGGCTACAGCCAAAAGGTTGCGCATATAGATTGACCTCTTGAGCCTCACCGAAGCAAAATAATTCACTTTTATTAAAGTTTATTTTAAGATCCGATAATTATTCGAAAGCTGAAAGTATCAGTTTCAGATTTCTTGCTTTTTCAATGTCATATTCCATAAAAAGGATTGTGTCATCGGCATATTGAAGGATAGATATCCCTCCATCAACTAGATGAGAAATCACCCCTTCAATTTAGCCATCAGCTTTTGCACGCTCAATCATGACATCTAATATATCATCTGAAGGGTTTCGCGGCATAGTAAATCAAAATTTTCTACGGATGCGAACAGAGGGAAAGCCAAGATCTAATCTAGGAGATGCAAACAACGAGAGAGATTGGATGAGATCTTCATAGCCTTGAAAGATTACACGCAATGAGCGTTAAATGGGCGTGGGTGATGTAGTCGTACTAAGCTTCTCCTCCTCGCGATCCGATCCGATCTAGCACCACAAGTGGCGATGCCTCCGTGAGATGCACACGCGGCACCTCGTATCCTCCTTCCTTGGTCCGGCAAGTATGGTGGAGATATGGGTTGGATCTACAACGGACTTGCAATCGGTGGAGAATTTCTGCAGCAGGGCTTCGCCTACAAGCAGTCGGGAGGGAGAGAGGAGGGCAGCAGGGCGGCTAGGGTTGGAGAGGAAGGTGTGGGTGGTTGGTGCGCCCCCACCCCTCTTTATATAGAGGGCGCAGCCTAGCCCTCCCAAGCCCAAACCGGCGGCCCCAAAGGATAAGGAGTGGGGGGCAAGGAAACCACCCTTCTAGAAGGTCTATCTCGAGTTTAAAACTCTCTTGGCCGGCTGGGCCCTATGGGGCCTTGTTCCCCTGGCCCAATGCGGCCAGGGCACTCCCTCATAGTCCCATGCCCCCTCCCGGAAGGTGGGGCCACGTTGGTCCCCTTTCGGAAGGTTCTAGAATCTTCCGGTACAATATCGATTAACCCGGAACAATTCCGAACTCCAAAAACTGCACTGCCTTATATGAATCTTATTCTCCGGACCACTCCGGAACCTCTCGTGATGTCCCGAATCCCATCCGAGACTCCAAACAAAAACTCATAAACCAATTATCCAATCTATCCTAGCGTCGAGACACGTTAAGTGTGTGACCCTGCGGGTTCGAGAATATGCAGACATGATCTTCTATCAATAATCAACGGTGAGTGCGAACCCATATTGACTCCACACATTCATCGATGATCATATCGGATGAACCACGATGCCAGATTCAATCAATCCCATATATATATTCCCTTCGTCTCGCGATATTTTTACTTGCGAGATTTGATCGTCGATGCCGTCATACCTAGTTCAATCTCGTTCACGGCAAAATACTTTACTGGTCGTAATCCGATATAACTTTGTGATTAACTCCTTAAACACATGCTTGCAAGCGGTGTTGATATCGATTCGAGTGGGCCCAAGTATATCTCTCCAACTTGGGAGGACAAATCCCATCTCTATACATACAACCCAGATACTTTCCGATCACACGAGACACCTTTATGATCACCCTCTCATAGGATGGCGTTTGATGACCTCAAAGCTTTCTTAGATACCGAGTTGCATTATCTCATGGTCTAAGGAATACAATATTTGACATAAGAAAAGCTTGAAGGCGAACACGATGACACGATCTAGTTGCTTCGCTTAGTTTGGGTCTGTCCATCATATCATTCTCCCAATGATATGATCTCGTTATCAATTGACAACTCATGTCTATGGTTAGGAAACCTTAACCATCATTGATTAATGAGCTAGTCCATAGAGGCGTACTAGGGACACAATGTTGTTCACAAACCATACAAGTATTAAAGTTTCCGCTTAATACAATTCTAGCATGGAATATAAACTTTATCATGAACAAGAATTATAATAATAACATCTTTATCATTGCCTCTAGGGCATAATTCCAACAGTCTCCCACTTGCACTAGAGTCAATAATCTAGTTTACATCTGGCAACAATCTCACACCCATGTCACGAGGTCTTTGGTCATGTTTTACCGTGGAAGAGGTTTAGTCAATGGATCTGCGACATTCGGATCTTTATGTACTTTGCTAATCTTGATCTCCATACGCTATATAATCTCGGATTATATGAAACTTGCGGTTGATATGCTTGGTCTTTGGATGATATCTTGGTTCCTTAGCGAGTGCTATGGCGCCGATGTTGTCACACAATATCTCAAGTGGGTCAATGCACTTGGAACCACAAGCTCGATGATGAAGTTTGATCCAAACTCCTTCACTTGGCCTTCTGCGTGACCATGTATTCCGCTTCTCTGTAGACCCCACGATCACGCTTTGCTTGCGACTTCTCCGACTCACGGCTCCTCCATTCAAAATATACGTATCACATGCGAGATTTAGAATCATTCTTGTCGGTGTCGAAACTAGCATCGGCGTAACCTTTTCTGACGAGCTGTTCATCACCCCATAGACTAAGAACATTTCTTTAGTTCTATTTAGGTACTTTAGGATGTTCTTCACGGCTGTCCAGTGTTCCACTCCTGGATCACTTTGATACCTGCTCGTCAAACTAATAGCATTGGACACATTCGGTCTAGTACACAACATGACATACATGATAGAACCTATGGCCGATGCATAAGGCACTTTGCTCATAGCTTCCCTATCATTTAAGTAGGACACCTTTGAGCCTTGCTCAATATCTTACTGACAACATAGGCTTGAACCTTTCTTTGCCTTATCCATTCTGAACCTTTTCAGAACTTTGTCTAGGTATGTACCCTGGCTTAAAGCTATCATGCGTCTTTGTCTATCTCTATAGATTTTGATGCCCAATATATAAGCAGCTTTACCTAGGTCTTTCATTGAAAAACACTTGTTCAAATAACTCTTCACATCGTTAAGCATGTTGATGTCATTTCCAATAATCAATATGTCATCCACATATAGTACCAGAAACGTCACCGAGCTCCCACTCACTTTCTTGTAGATACAAGATTCGTAGCAATTTGGAACAAATCCAAAGCTCTTGATCACTTGATCAAAACGAAGGTTCCAACTCCGAGATGCTTGCTTGATCCATAATGGGCAATGAAGTTTGCATACTTTATCAGCATCCTTAGGATCGACAAAACCTTTGGGTTGCATCATATACAACTCTTCATCAATGTTGCCATTGAGGAATGCAGTCTTGACATCCATCTGCCATATTTCATAATCATGAAACGCAGCAATTGCTAATAAAATCCGAATGGACTTAAACATCGCTACGGGAGAGAAAGTCTCATCGTAGTCAACACCTTGAACTTGTCGAAAACCTTTCGCAACAAGCCGTGCTTTATAGACGGTAACATTATCATCCGCGTCCGTTTTCTTATTGAAAATCCATTTGCACTCAACGACCTTTCGGGCGCTAGGAGGGTCCACCAAAGTCCATACTTGGTTTTCGCTCATGGATCCCAATTCGGATTTCAGGGCTTCTAGCCATTTCTCAGAGTCTGGACTCATCATCGCTTCCTCATAGTTCGTAGGTTCACTGTCTTCTACTAACAAGACAGTCGAGGCGAGGGTTGCGTACCACTCGGGGGCACGCGACCTTGTCGACCTGCGACGTTCAGTAGCAGCATCGTCCGAAGCTTCATGATCTTTGTCATTAGCCTCCTCTATTGTTGGTGCAGGCGGCACTCGAACAATTTCAGGTGCTGCGTTACTCTCCAACTCAAGAGAAGGTTCAATAACCTCGTCTAGCTCTACTTTCCTCCCACTCACTTCTTTCGAGAGAAACTCCTTCTCAAGAAAGGAACCGTTCTTTGCGACAAACACTTTGCCTTCGGTTCTGTGATAGAAGGTATACCCAATAGTTTCCTTAGGGTATCCTATGAAGACGCATTTCTCCGCTTTGGGTTCGAGCTTGTCCGGCATCAACTTCTTGGCGTAAAGCATCCCCAAACTTTAAGCGACAACTTAGGTTTAGCACCAAACCACAGTTCATACGGTGTCGTCTCAGCAGTTTAGATGGTGCCCTATTTAAAGTGAATGCAGCGGTTTCTAATGCATAACCCCAAAATGATAACGGCAAATCGATGAGACATCATCGATCGGACCATATCTAATAGGGTTCGGTTAGGCGTTCGAGACACACCATTGCTGTGGTGTTAGGGTGGCGTGAGTTGTGAAAGCGATTCCCTTGCTTTAAGATGCATGAGAAAATCATAACTCAAATATTCACCTCCACGATCGGATCGTAGAAACTTAATTTTTACATTACGATGGTTCTCCACTTCATTAAAATTCTTTGAACTTTTCAAGCGTTTGATTTATGTTTCATTAAATAGATATACCCATATCTACTTAAGTCATCGGTAAAAGTGAGAAAATAGCGATATCCACAGCGTCGAAACACTCATCGGTCCGCATACATCGGTATGTATGATTTCCAACAAGTCCGTTGCTCGCTCCATCATCTGGGAGAAGGGTTTTGATCATCTTGCCCATGAGGCATGGTTGCATGTGTCAAATGATTCAAAATCAAGAGACTCCAAAATTCCATCGAATGGAGTTTCTTCATGTGCTTTACACCAATATGACCTAGGCAGCGGTGACACAAATAAGTAGTATTATCACTATCTACTTTGCATCTCTTAGCCTCAATGTTATGGATGTGTGTTTCATCCCTTTCGAGATTTAGAAGAAATAAACCATTCTACAAGTGCATGACCATAAAGATGTTACTCATATAAATAGAACAACCATTATTCTCCGATTTAAATGAATAACCGTCTTGCAATAAACACGATCCGAAATAATGTTCATGCTCAACGCGGGCACATAATAACATTTATTAAGGTTTAAAACTAATCCGGAGGTAAAACTAAGGAGGCGTCTTGACCCATCACATCAACTCTTGATCCGTTGCCAACGCGCGCCGTCACCTCATCCCTCGCAAGTCTATTCCGTAGCTCCTGTTTGAGTTACAAATATTATGCAATGAACGGTATCAAATACCGGGCACTACAACGAGGGCTAGTAAGGAAAACATCAATAACATGTATATCAAATATACCTTTGATGGTGTCGGCCTTCTTGTCCGTAAGTACTTGGACAATTGCGCTTCCGATGATCCTTGTCCTTGCAATAGAAGCACTTTCGATTAGGCTTAGGACCGGACTTGAGCTTCTTCTCGGCGAGGGCAACGCTTCGCCGCCTTTCTTGAAGGGCTTCTTTGCCCTTACCTTTCTTAAAGGAGGGCTTGTTGACCATCAACACATGATTATCCTTCTTGATGTCCACCTCCGCAGCCTTGACTGCGAAGAGCTCGGTGATCGTCGATGGAACCAATCGATTGTGAGTCACTACAAAATTTTGTAGGCGGGAGGAGTGATTGCGAACCACTGTCAATCTTGAGCTCCTCGAATCGTGCATTCAAGTTGCTCAAGGCGTTGAGTGTAGCCCGTCATCTTAATGGCGTGCTCACTAAGAACTCCCTTCCTCCATCTTGCGGTTAAAGAACTTCTCGGAGATCTCATATCTCTCGAGCGGGCTGAGTCGAAACATGGTTTTCGGCTCTTGAGAATCTCAAAGGGCAGGATAGTCTTCAAAACGATTTTGAAGTTCGGTTTCATAGCAAACAACATGGTGCTCTTAATCACACCATAATCATCCTTGCGCGACTAATAAGCTTTCTCATCGGTAGTAGCGATTGCGTGAGGGTCACCTAACGCTTTCCCAAGGACATAGTCCTTTTGGCCTTGAGAGAATGATTCTTAGATTGCGGAACCAATTGGTGAAGTTAGACCCATTGTTTCTAAGCTTTTCCTTCTCAAAAAAAGCGTTGAAGTTGAAGTTGGACTTAGCCATGTGATCTATAGTATTTGCAAGTACAAATTAGACTATGTTCATGATAACTAGTTCAACTTAATCAAATTACTAGATGAACTCCCACTAAATTCAACATCCCTCGAGTTGTTTAGTGAACATGATCCAAATTCACCACACCTAATCCGATCATCACGAGAAGAGATGTGGTTTCAATGGTGGACAACAAAGTGTCGATCATATCATTCATATGACTCATGCTTAACCTTTCGGTTCTTGTGTTAGAGGCCATGTCTGTACATGCTAGGCTCGTCAAGTTAGACCCGAGTATTTCCGCGTGTGCAAAACTGGCTTGCACCCATTGTATGTGAGCATAGAGTCTATAGCACCCGATCATCACGTGATGCTTGGACACTACGAACTTTCGCAACGGTGCATACTCAGGGAGAACACAGTTTTTATCTTGATCTTTAAATGAGGAATCATCTTATAATGCTACCGTCGCGATCTAAGCATAATAAGATACATAAAAGGATAAACATCACATGCATATAACTTTATGTGACATGGTATAGCCAATCTTCGCGCAATGATCTCCATCTTGTGTGTTCCGACATGATCTCCATCACTCCACCATGATTGCCTCCACCACGAATAGCAACTACAACTATTGCTAACTACTTAGCGATAAGGTGAAACTATTACATGGCGTATAAGAAGTTGACACACAGGTCATACACAATTATAAAGACAACCATATGGCTCCTGCCGGTTGTGTACTCATCGACATGCAAGTCGTGAAACATTACAAAACATGATCATAGCATACATTATACACATCACATCTTGGGCCATACCATATCATAGAAAACACTCCCTGCAAAAACAAGTTAGACGCCTCTACTTTGTTGTTGCATGTTTTACGTGGCTTTTGGGAGTAGATGCTAAGAGCGATTCTTACCTACGGAAAGCCACACGGTGATATTATGGTTGCCAAACTCGGTGTTAATCCCATGACAACTATAGTGAGATAAACATCCACCAACCGCATGTGGAACAAGCCACCACGTCAAGTGCGGAGCGGTCTCATGACGGCGTCGCGTAAGGTTGGCTGGACCGCTTCAATCTCACTATCCGCGCCATAAGAAGAACACAAACAAGAGGCTTGCAAGCGAAAACATCAGCGCCCAACAACCATGTTGCGTTACTCGTGAAACACATCTACGCATAGATCTAGCTCGATACCCTTTGAAGGGTTTCGGCATAGTAAATCAAAATTTTCTACGGATGCGAGCAGAGGAAAGCCAAGATATAATCTAGGAGATGCAAACAACAAGAGAGATTGGATTAGATCTTCATACCCTTGAAGATTACGCAGCAGAGCGTTAAATCCGGAACGTGGGTGATGTAGTCGTACTCGCTTCTCCTCCTCGCGATCCGATCCGATCTAGCACCACAAGTGGCGATGCCTCCGTGAGATGCACACGTGCGGCACCTCGACGTCTCCTCCTTCCTTGGTCCAACAAGTATGGTGGAGAGATGGGTTGGATCTACAACGCGACGGCGCAGTGCAATTGGTGGAGAATTTCTGCAGCAGGGCTTCGCCTACAAGGAGTCGGGAGGGAGAGAGGAGGGCAGCAGGGCGGCTAGGGTTGGAGGGTAAGGTGTGGGGGGTTGGTGCGCCCCCACCCCTCTTTATATAGAGTGGGGGGGGCGCAGCCCTAGCCCCTCCCCCAAGCCCAAACCGGCGGCCCCAAAGTATAAGGAGTGGGGGGCAAGGAAACCGCCCTTCTAGAAGGTCTATCTCGAGTTTAAAACTCTCTTGGCCGGCTGGGCCCTATGGGGCCTTGTGCCCCTGGCCCAATGCGGCCAGGGCACTCCCTCATAGGCCCATGCCCCCTCCCGGAAGGTGGGGCCACGTTGGTCCCCTTCCGGAAGGTTCTAGAATCTTCCGGTACAATACCGATTAACCGGAACAATTCGAACTCCAAAAGCGCTGCCTTATATGAATCTTATTCTCGGACCACTCCGGAACCTCGTGATGTCCGGATCCCATCCGAGACTCGAACAAAACTCATAAACCAATTATCCAATCTATCCTAGCGAGACACGTTAAGTGTGTGACCTGCGAGTTCGAGAATATGCGAGACATGATCTTCTATCAATAATCAACGGCGGGTATGGAAACCCATATTGACTCCCACACATTCATCGATGATCATATCGGATGAACCACGATGCCGGATTCAATCAATCCCATATATATATTCCCTTCGTCTCGCGATATTTTTACTTGCGAGATTTGATCGTCGATGCGTCATACCTAGTTCAATCTCGTTCACGCAGTACTTTACTCGTTCGTAATCCGATATCACTTTGTGATTAACTCCTTAACCACATGCTTGCAAGCGGTGTTGATATCGATTACCGAGTGGGCCCAGTATATCTCTCCGACTTGGGAGGGACAAATCCCATCTCGATACATACAACCCAAGATACTTTCCGATCACCGAGACACCTTTATGATCACCCTCTCATGGGATGGCGTTTGATGACCTCAAAGCTTTCTTAGATACCGGGAGTTGCATTATCTCATGGTCTAAGGAATACAATATTTGACATAAGAAAAGCTTCGCAAATACGAACACGATGACACGATCTAATTGCTTCACTTAGTTTGAGTCTGTCCATCATATCATTCTCCCAATGATATGATCTCGTTATCAATTGACAACTCATGTCTATGGTTAGGAAACCTTAACCATCATTGATCAATGAGCTAGTCCATAGAGGCGTACTAGGGACACGGTGTTGTTCACAAACCACACAAGTATTAAAGTTTCCGCTTAATACAATTCTAGCATGGAATATAAACTTTATCATGAACAAGAATTATAATAATAACATTTTTATCATTGCCTCTAGGGCATAATTCCAACATCATCCACTATATTAAATAGCATTGATGATAATGGATCGTCTTGTCTTAGTCCCGTTTTTGTCTAAAAGTAGTTGCCAACATCGTCATTAATTTTTATGGCAACACTACCTCTAAACACAAAATTGTGGATTAGGGCACGCCACTCAGCGCAAAAGCCTTTCATTCTAAGAGTTTGTTGAAGGAAAGACCGTTTGACTTTGTCGTAAGCTTTCTCAAAACTAATTTCAAAAATAACCCCATTCAACTTTTTCTATGTAGTTCATGCCTTTGTTTCATGTAGGGTAACCACCCGATCTAGAATGTTTCGACCTTGCATGAAAGCCGTCTAAGATGGACGAATCAAGCTAGAGTTAAATCTGATTGTTGCAACTTTAGTAAAAATCTTAAAACTAACATTAAGAAGGCATACCGGCCTGAATTGCTGGATCCATTCTTCCTCATTAACCTTAGGTAATAAAATTATTTTACCAAAATTAAGACGAAACAAATCTAGTTGTCCAGTATGAAGAGAACGAAATAGTTCTAGATGATCTGTCTTTATAATATTCCAAAAATTATGGTAGAATTCAGCCAGAAAACCATTAGGGCCAGGAGCTTTGTTGTGTTCCATTTGAAAAACAGCCTTTTTTACTTTCTCCTTAGTATATGGACATGTGAGTATGTTGTTTTCCAAATCGGAAACCTGAATTAAATCATTTGTTCGGGATTCATCCAATGATAACTTACCTTCTTTCGAGGCCCTGAACAGGTTTTTATAGTAATTTGTAATGTATGACTTAAGTTGTTCATGTCCCTCTATCAGCCCTCAGTATATCGAGATGTCTAATGTTAATAGTTTATTCTATACTACTAATAAAACATCCTTAGTTATTTATGATGAAGGTCATGGTCATAGAAATTGAAGCTCTGAAATATGTGGTTTCAGAAATTACCATCTATTGGTTCTTAGCCATGTGAATTGATATCTAAATTGGTCAAATGTGTTTCTATATATAAATGAATGAGCTAGAATTAAATACTTGGCTTCTGTTTTTGTTAGCATCACTGTCAGAAGTTGTTTCTACAAGATTTAATGTCTCCAACATTTTTGTTTGACGATGTATTTATTCAGGCGCCTAACAATATAAAGGCTTTTTGGATTATTACTCTGCTTTAAGACTTGGCAAACTTACAGAACATTAACAGTTGAGATGAGTCAGGTAAATAGGTAAATCCTTAGCTTTGCAGTACCACAAGCAATGCTCCATTACTAGTAAGTCAATAAACGATTCCCTGGAACGCATCGCATCGTCCCTGGAGCTTGTTTCGCCGCCCCATGCCCGGAGAGAGGCGAGGTCGCCAGCGGAGAACGTGGGCAGGACCTTCGTGCGGCAGGAAGGTGCCCGTCACACGCGAAGAGCGGACGCATCCCCAGGTTCGCCCAGAAGGTGCGGGTAGAGGGATCGCCAAGAACCAGTCCCCGACGGCGTCGTGCCTCTTGACCACGGGGTCACCAGCTGTGTAGTTCTTATTTGGTGGGTGACAGCCGACGCCGCCGCGGCTCTTGACCACCTGCTGTGCAGTGCAGTTCTAATTTGGTGGATGACCAGGTGCGCACCAAGGCGACGGCATCGCTGCACGGCTGCAGGCAAGCTGCCGGCAATTAGTACGAGTAAGATGTTCGAGCAGCAGGACGAAGCCAGCTGATCGATCTTGCAGTCTGCCTCGCAATCAATAATTAGTGCTGTGCCTAACAAGATTTTTTAAAAGATTCTATAGGTTTTATTAGACTATACAGAACTTGAGGAGTTGCGGCCAAATTAGTACTAAGCGCTATGTACGTGTTCTCTTCTTTTTTTCATGTGCTTAATAATTGGTACTAAGCGCTCAAATAGCTATAATACTAGTACATCACATTGGTAACAATTAATGAGGCACAACGTTAATGTAGATAATCACATTTTATCAGCGCGCTCGGTGTCATCTACTACAAGCGATGTTTTTCAAAGTGCTACTCCCTCGGTTTCAAAATATAAGATGTTTTAGGTTTGTGAAGAGTAGTATGCAATCGGTGTTGTTACCTCCCATTTCTCTTATATCAGATCTTGCTAATCTGTGGTGTTTGACAGTTTGCTAAAGAAAAAAGGGATTCAACACTAGGTGTCATTTATCTACCAATGCCACTTAATGCCAGTAGCTAATGTAAAACTGTCAGGAAGCTATCAGATTAAGCATTGTAATTAGATGTCAGACTTACCAATAGCTGACCCAAATAATATTTCCGTCACTACGACCTGACCGGAACTGATCAAAGTCAAACGAGACTGAGAATCGTAGCAGCCTTGTTGCAAAGACAGATGGTTACGGGACTGGGTTCAACCCAATGGTTTATGGCTTAATATTCTACTAATAAACAATGTCAAAGACAAATCTAATGAAGACTTATAAGTATCATTGGGTTCAACTAAACCTAGTGTTTGTATAGCAGCTCCGATCCTTATTCCTTTCTTCTCTCTCTTCCTTTATCAGACAAATTTAGCGTTTCATCCAAAGCTTAAGCCTCTTGTTTACCAAGCTATAATTCCCCAAGAAAACAATGCAGCCACTTAGTCACACACACAAAAACAGATTTCCTGCCCATTTCTTTGGTTTAGCTCTTGTGCTACTGGTTTCCTTGGTTTCTCCCACTAGCTCCTGCACGGAGCAGGAGACGACCTCCCTTCTCCAGCTCCTTTCTGGACTCTCGCGGGATGGCGGCCTCACGGCATCCTGGCGGAGCGATACTGCTGCACTTGGAAAGGGATTACCTGCAATCTCAATAGGACGGTTACTGATATTTTGTTGCCTTCTCAAGGTCTTGAGGGGTCCATATCTCCGTACCTTGGCAACCTCACCGGTCTATTGCGCCTCAACCTGTCGCGCAACTTGCTGTCTGGTGGCTTGCCATCGGAATTGGTTTCATCAAGAAGCCTCACTGTCCTTGATGTTAGTTTCAACCACCTGACAGGAAGTGTGCATGAGATACCACCTTCAACCCCTACACGGCCTCTGCAGGTACTGAACATCTCAAGCAACTTGTTTACGGGAAAGTTCCCATCCACTATATGGGAGGTGATGAAGAGCCTGGTTGCACTCAATGCTAGCAACAACAGTTTTATTGGTCAAATACCTACTGCACCTTGTGTTAGCGCGCCTTTTTTTGCTGTGCTTGAACTCAGTTTTAACCAATTCAGTGGAAACATCCCTCAGGGGCTCAGTAATTGCACCATGCTAAAATTGCTCGCTGTTGGCTACAATAATCTCAGTGGGACTCTTCCAGAAGAGCTTTTCAATCTTACCTCGTTAGAGCACCTCCCTTTACCTAGCAATCGGTTACAAGGACCTCTCAATGGCATCAACAAGCTCACAAATCTGGTGACCCTTGATCTTGGGGGCAATGAAAACCTTAGTGGCAATATTCCAGACTCTATAGGTGACCTAAAGAGATTGGAGGAGCTGTATTTAGGGCGCAACAACATGTCAGGGGAGATTCCAGCAGCTCTGAGCAATTGCACAAATCTTGTTATAATTGACCTCGGAGCAAACCACTTCAGCGGGCAACTTACCAAGGTGAACTTCTCAAACATGTCCAATCTTGAAAAATTAGATCTTTTCTACAACAACTTCACTGGGACAGTACCAGAAAGTATATACTCCTGCAGCAGGCTGATTGCACTACGACTATCTAGCAACAAATTAGATGGACAACTTTCACCAAGAATAAGTGACCTCAAGTACCTTGCCTTCCTATCACTTACTGCTAACTCTTTCACAAACATCACAAATGCACTACACATCCTTAAGAGCTCTAGGAACCTTGCCACCCTGTTTATCGGCTATAACTTCAAGGGAGAGCTCATGCCAGAGGATGAAAGAATTAATGAATTTGATAATCTTCGTTCTTTGGACATCCAAGGTTGCCAATTATCAGGAGAAATACCTCTATGGATATCGAGGCTCAAAAATTTGAATATGTTACTTTTAAATGGAAATCAACTCAGTGGACCAATACCGGGCTGGATCAACTCCCTAAGCCATCTATCCATTATTGATGTGTCAAATAATAATCTTACAGGAGCAATCCCGTTGAACTTGACAGATATGCCAATGCTAAAATCAACTAGAGACGCAGCTCAGTTCGACATGGTCTTTCAGTTGCCTATTTATTATATACCATCACGTCAATACCGTGTTGTTGCATCTGTCCCAAAAGTGTTGAATCTAAGCCACAACTGCTTCACAGGTGTGATTCCCCAACAGATTGGCCAGTTGAAAGTATTGAGTATGCTTGATTTTAGTTTCAACAAGTTATCTGGACATATTCCAAAATCGATTAGCAACCTCATAAACTTGTTGTTTCTAGACTTCTCCAACAATAATCTCACAGGTGTGATTCCAAGTGAATTGAACAATCTGCACTTCCTTGGAACGTTTAATGTTTCTCACAATGGTCTAGAAGGTTCTGTTCCATCTGGAGGCCAGTTTAACACATTTGGGGCATCTAGCTTTGATGGGAATACAAAGCTCTGTGGACCTATGCTCATTCACAAATGTGGTTCATCAGAAGTACCTCTAGCGACTATTGTGTCAGAAAAACAATTTGATTACAAGGTTCCCTTCGGGATTGCCTTTAGTGCATTCTTCGCTGTAGGGGTGTTGTATGATCAAATAGTCCTATCGAAGTATTTTGGGTGTACTAATTAGGTATGCAGAAAGATTCTAGGATTAAGAGTAAATATATTTTGTGGAGATGCAAAAGTATGTAATAATTTGGGACAGTTTAAATTGACGCAATATCAATGCAATGAAAACTCAACATTATCAGGAGTTTGTATACTTTCGTCAGAACAAAACAAAAAATCATTGGAATTTAATTTCACCATTTCTTGCTAAACATTAACACTTAGGTATACTATCTCAGGTGGTTCCCAACCGTGATATGATCTCAACCGGTTCTCACTTAGAAGACCCAGCAAGAAGAACATCTCTAGCATGCTTGGTCTCTTGAATCATTGTTTTTCTAGCAAAACATTGGTCAGTTCTGCTGCACGACGACAATGATGCTAAATAGTGTTATTTTGTTGCACTAATAAAGCAACACCTTCATGATTTCTCCCGTAACTTAATTCACAACATTGACCTCTGAAGTTGGGAGAAGAGCAATGAGTAAGGATCACGGGATGTGTTGGTCAGGCGTGAGTCGGTCCTGGTCCAATCTAATCTACAACCTAACGAGCTGCATTTATCTAAGAATCCCATGACCTGCAGAAAAGTGAACTGACCGGGGGTCAAACCATCAAAGGTTGACTTTCTTACACAATAAAATTAGATGCTACAGAATCTCAGCACCTTGCTAATTCAATTGAACCAAGTAGCTCACGTCAAACCCAATATATCCCAGTTATATGCATGATGTTGTTGTTGTATGCAAGTGTGCATAGCTTCAGCACTGTTTTTTCTTTATAGGAAATAATAACAATATGACACTGGCTACACAAAATAGGGAAATCACTGGATCAAGCTAGTTCCCATGGCATGCACCCTACCAATACAAGTGACAATATGCTGGATGACGAGAAAAACACCGTGGCCTACTCGTCGTCGTCAGGTTGATCCACACCAGCTGTGGCCATTGCAGGTGTGTCGGCAGGGGGGGCGCCATCTGCGGAGGCGCGTATTGGGGCAGCTGCAGCGGTGGGTACTAGGCGGCGGTGGCCTGGGCCTCCATTGCGAATGCTTTTTTGGATTGGTGGTATTTGTTATTTGTCTTAATTTTTTTTTTGGATTGGTGGTGTTTTTTATTGTAGTACCCAAAAACCAGTGGCCGTACGATATTATCCCTGACATTGTTACATCCAGAAATGCTTTCAGTTTTTCTGAAATTGTAAATATGATTTTCAAAAAAAAAATAGTAAAGGGATAACTGGAGCCGGGAAGCAAAAAAAAATAGTTTCGAATAATAGAGAAATTGTTGTACAGCCACACCACACGTACTGAAGGACATCATAACATCATGAACCATACCCTCAATGAAAATACAATTCTTAACACCAACCATTCAATTAAACTGCAAAGAATCTAGTCTGATTCTGTTCGGTCAGATTCTGGTATCTTGCCAGTGCAAGTCCTCGCAGGCTGCCCGGTCAACCTGAACCTCGCAATCCATGGTCCGGAATGGCGGACCGACCAATGAAGCCGGGAGAATGGAGAACATGCGGGCAACTGGGAAACACAATCATCTGAAAATCAGAACAGGACTAATACTTCATCCTGTATACCAACTGTATGTCCAACTAAACTGACGAGAAACTGGCGCGGTTCCATTGCTGTCGGAATTAATTATCCTGACACGCTATTGCCGTCGACTTGAGTTCAAAATCCATGTTCTGAAACAATATGATACTACATCATTAGCGTACTCTTGAAAAAAACTCCATGTTCTAGAACGGGAAACAACCGCAGACGTACGCACCAGGCAACGCAGACTCTGAAGTCCTCCTTGACTAGACCATTGACATTGAGGTTGTATGTATCCAGTAAGAACTACTCCATCAAATCTATATTACTTGTCGTAGAAATAGATATATCTAGACATGCAAGAATTAATATGGATCGAAGAGAGTATAAGACAATCGAAAGTAGGAGCCTTATTCTGGTTTCCATACTAGTTTAATGAGAAAATTATGCAGCCACACAAGTTTTCATACATGATGTACACAGAACCTAATACGCAGCTCATGTTTTTGGCCCATGAAACTTGTTCTTGTGCAGCTCATGTTTTTGGCCTCCACCTGTCTACCAGCACCTCCTACCACAGCAGGACAGTGGCTGGAGAGATACCACTGCTCCGTGTACCTACGAAATTTTAGGTCACATTGTGATGCAAAATATTACACAAGTATAGTCATTAGTACAACAGGAATTGGAGAAAATCAACTTGATAAAATACTACTCCTGACCCATATTAGTTGACTTGGATTTGTCAAAATTTGGATGAACCTATATAAAATAGTTACAGATTAACCAAATCTGACAAATCCAAGTCAACTAATAGTCGAGGAGTAATATCTTGACACGGCAGCAAAGACTTATTTTGTTGAGTTAAATAGTACGTACTACTAACAGCTCACTTGCAAATATTCAGAATAACAACTCTGACGTTACATAAGACCTGATCGACATATTTGATCCAAAAGGGAAAACGTATGACACTTTAATACAGTAAGAAAATATATTCCAGATACTGCTCCCAAGTCCTAAGTGGGCAGAAGTTGCATTATCCTTGTATTCCGGTTGATGATGCACCAAGGAAAAAAACTATCTGTAGGTGACTAAGAACAGAGCATCAAAACAACATCATCTGAAAATCAGAAGAGAACTATACGCTCCAAAATCAGAAGTTCCGTTACTGTCGGAATCAATCCTCCTGGCACTGCAAGTCAAGACAGCGTAGCTGTCTACTTGAATTGGCAATCCATGTTCCAGAATGACGTGCCAGTGCCAGTAAAGCTGCGAGAACGGAAAACAAATGCAGACGTATGAACCAGGCAACGCCGGCATGACAAAAGAGGCAGATGACAGCAACTCACCGCATCCATGAGGCTAGAAACTTGCCCTTCTTTTGTCATCAGACTCTCAAGTCTTCCTTGACGAGACCATTGACCCAGTCAGGGCACATCAGAAGCATCTGCTTTTCTTTTCCACAACAAGCAAGCTTCACGCCACGCCTTAATATTAGTGAGTTCAATTTAAGTGCAAAAGGGACGATTGACGATTTACAAAGTAGGGCACATCATAATCATCTGTTTCTTTTTTCCACACCTGCATTCATTCAATTTAAATTAGGGAACAAAGGATTATATGCACGAAAGGGACTACTCGACATCATAAGAAAGTCCAGAACGATGCAAAGGAGGAGGGCCTCCTCTTACAGTTTTCATACATGATGTGCAGAAGAAAATTGCATATGCGTTCCCTTGTCATTGCTCTTGAGAAGCTCGTCTCCTTGGCCTCTACCGTCCGATCCTGTCACAGAAGGAAAAGAGGTTGCTCTTGCGTTTCTTGCGGGGCTCTCGCAGGGCGGTGCCTGGAGACTAGCAACTAGCACTGCTCCATGAACCTGCAATTTTTCAGGTCGCCTAAATATAAATTAAACAGTACAGACAGCTATCACTTGCAAATGTTCAAAATATCAACTATAATGGTACACAAAACCTGATAGACATGTTCAATTCAAAGGGGGGATTTTTTTTTAACACGTTAATAGGCAACTCTATCCCAGATAATGCTCTGAATTGAGCAGAAGTTGCATCCCTTGCCTTCCGCTTGACGATGCACCAACCAAGGAAAAAATTATTTCAGGTGACTATGTAAGCAGAAACAAATTTAGCTTATTTGTATAACATATTACCAGGTCAATTAAGCTACAAAATGATCATTCTTTCCCTCAGAATGCTCCTTGACTAGACCACTGATGCTGTGCCCAGACAGGGCACACCATAAGCATCTAGTATCTCTTGTTTCGAGAAAACATACGAGCTGCATGTCATATCACTAGGATTAGAAAACAAAGGTTCAGGTGGAAAGTAGTTACAGTCACACATACAGGTGCCAGAGAATTCTGTGCAATGTTCATGTCAAAGCTACTGAAACAACATCCAATTTAATCCAGTTAGCAACCAGAGACCACGAGGGGCATGAAGTAAAGGAATTAAAAAAAGTTAGCAGAGATTTCTGTGCAATGTTCATGTCAATTTTCAGTGTGCCGAACTCGCAAGGTCACAGAGCAATCAGAACCACATGATTAGCCACATGTATGGTGATTCTTTTTTTTCACCACTCTACACTGATGATCGATGTCGTTAGAAGAACTAGGAACAAAAAGAACAAAGAACATCATGTAAAAATCAGAACAGAATCCCCACACACACACCCCAAAGAAAACTATTCACTACACCAACTGTATGTTCAAGTAAACTGGCCAGCAACCATCTTCGATCCAATCATCCTCCGACTGCAAGTCCTCACAGGCTACACTGTCTACTTGAGTTCCCAATTCATGTTCCAGAATGATACGCTAGCGAGTGAAGCTGGGAGAACAAGAAACAACTGCAGACGTATGCATACACCAGGCAACGCCAGCATGACGAAAGAGGCAAAGAACACCAGGTCACTGCATTCATGAGACTACAAACTTGCCCTTCTTTTGTGATCAGATTCCGAAGTCTTCATTGACTAGACCATTGACGATTACACAGTCAGGGCACATCATAAGCATCTCTTTTTCTTTTTCCACAACAAGCAAGCTGCATTTCTTGCCATCAATATCAGTGAACTAAGGTTTATGTGCAATTTAAGTGCAAAAGCGACTGCTCGAGAAAGAACTCCAGAAGGGCGTGAAAGGAAGGCCTCCTCTTTTATAGAAGCAACCAGCTGAAGAACAATCATCTGGTTTCCATGCTAGTTTCATAAGAAAAACCATGCAGCCACTCCAGCTTTCAGATATGAGGTACAACAGAAAATTATCCATAAGTTCCCTCAGCATTGCCCTTTTGCTGCTCATGTCCTTGGCCTCTACCACCAGCTCCTGCACACAACAGGAGAAGGCCTCCCTCCTTGAGTTCCTCGCCGGGCTCTCACAGGATGGTGGCCTCAGTAGATCGTGGCGGAAGGGCACAGATTGCTGCTCGTGGGAAGGGATCACCTGCAGTACGGATGGGATGGTTACTGATGTCTCACTGGCTTCCAAGAGTCTTCAGGGGTATATCTCACCTACTCTTGGCAACCTCACCGGATTGTTGCAACTCAACCTGTCAAACAACCTGCTGTCCAGTGGACTACCACAAGAACTGGTGTCCTCTGACAGTATCGTCACCCTCGACATCAGCTTTAACCGCCTAGATGGAGAACTGCCTGAGATGTCATCTTCAACCCCAGTGCATCCCTTGAAGGTACTGAACATCTCCAGCAATTTGTTTACAGGACAGTTTCCGTCCTCCACATGGGAGGCCATGAAAGACCTGATCGCACTCAATGCCAGCAACAATAGCTTTACTGGCCAACTACCGACTCATTTCTGCACCAGCTTTCCATCCTTGGTTGTGCTTGAGCTCTCTTACAACCGATTCACAGGGAGCTAACAGAGTATGCGGAAATAATTGGTGGGTCGCACGGCTTGTACTGCCGGCGTGTCTCTCTTCTCATTATATAAGCATAGATCAAGTTTACATCAGGTTAGAGTACAAACGTTATATAAATACAAAACCCCAACGTGTATGTATACAACATGTACAGACGTGTATTCTATCACCCTCCCTCAATCTCAACTGGGGAAGACAGATTGAGATTGCGCCTACATAGTTCAAACAAAGGTAAAGGGAGTGGCTTAGTGAAGATATCTGCAACTTGATCTTGAGAAGAGATGAACCGAATCTGAAGTTGTTTCTGAGCAACACGCTCACGAACAAAGTGAAAGTCAACCTCAATATGCTTTGTTCTGGCGTGAAAGACTGGGTTTGAAGACAGGTAGGTCGCTCCGATGTTGTCACACCATAACACCGGAGGTTGCGCTTGTAGAACACCAAGCTCCTGTAACAAAGACTGAACCCAGACAAGCTCTGCTGTAGCATTAGCAAGAGCTTTATACTCAGACTCGGTACTTGATCTGGAGACCGTAGACTGTTTTCGAGCACTCCAGGCGATCAGATTCCCGCCATAAAATATAGCATATCCACCCGTGGATCGCCGATCATCCATACTGCCAGCCCAGTCTGCATCCGAGAACGCTGAGAGCAGTGTAGAGGTAGAAGACCGAAACAATAAGCCATTGTCAAGTGTGAAGCGTACATAGCGAAGGATACGTTTAACTGCTGACATATGAGGAGTGCGAGGCTCATGAAGATACTGACAAACCTTGTTGACAACAAAGGACAAATCTGGTCGTGTCACTGTAAGGTACTGAAGACCTCCAACAAGACTGCGATACTGAGTAGCCTCCTCAGACGAAAGAATATCACCTTGAGTACTGCATAAGCGCTCAGACGCTGCCATAGGAGTAGTAACAGGGCTACACTTTAACTTACCAGCACGCGCAAGAAGCTCAAGAGAATACTTGCGTTGTCGAAGAAGCAGACTCCCCGGTGAGGGAGAATGTACCTCAATCCCCAAAAAATAATGGAGAATACCAAGGTCTTTCACAGAGAATTCAGACCTGAGCTGAGCAATTAACCGAGGAATAGCAGAAGCAGTCGAGCTGATCACAATAATATCATCAACATATACCAACAAATAAATAGTGACATCAGACCGTTGAAGGATGAACAGTGATGTATCAGTAGCAGATGGAGAAAAACCCAGTGAGCCAAGGACAGAATCGAGAGCATGCCAGGCCCGAGGAGCCTGCTTTAGTCCATAGAGCGACTTGACAAGATGACAATAATGATCTGGCTTATCAGGATCAGCAAAGCCAGGAGGCTGTCTCATGTATACCTGCTCATCAAGAAAGCCATTAAGAAAGGCATTCTGAATATCAAGCTGACGAAGGTGCCACGTGTGGGAAAGAGCCATAGAGAGCAATAATCTGATAGTTGCTGGCTTGACCACAAGACTAAAAGTTTCTTCATAATCCAGACCATATCGTTGCTTAAATCCTTTAGCAACTAACCGAGCTTTATAACGCTCAATGGACCCATCAGCATGCAGTTTCACCTTAAACACCCATTTAGAGTCAATTAGATTAATACCAGGTGCAGGAGGCACTAGATTCCATGTACCATTAGCCTGAAGCGCTGAAAACTCTGTCTCCATAGCATCACGCCAGTGAGGTATACGAAGCGCTTGATGGTAATCGCGGGGTTCAACTGTATCCTTGAAAGCTTCTCGTTCTGCCAAAATACTGCTCCATGCAACTGTACCGTCGGTACGAATTTTGGGTTGCACAATACCTCGACGCTGACGCGTAACAGGCCCAAGTGGTACATGCGATGGTGTTGGATAATCTTGTACATGCGCTGATGCAGTGGGCGACGCCGCCTCGGTCGCTGCATCGAATTCGGTTGGAATTGGAATTCGGTCTGGCGTCTCGTCCTTTCATATCTAAGGAATTGGAAGGTCCCATTCAAAGAGTTGGAGGAGGGGAGGTTCATTCTGTTCATGGAACGGATGATAAACAGGCCGAGGAACCCACTGGAGCTCATGGCAACCTGATGACCGGCTGGTGGATCTCTACTTGGAAAACCACTGCTTCGTTGAGCTATGGGGGACGTGCCTCTCTGTCGTTTCTGGAGACACATCCTGAGGCTGCTGATGAGATTCATGTGGTTCTTTGAGTCAGAGTTTTCGTGATGCTTAGCCTGTTCTCTCCTCTGCCATCCTCTGCTCGGAATGTAACCTCTTAAAATTCTGAATTTCTAGCTTTCTGCACGTGTTTGTGCTTTCTGGGTTTCCCTTAAGGGTCCTGGAATTAGTTTCCAGTTTAGCTTTAGTCTATTTTGTTTTGTTTTGGCACCTGAGGTACTGGTTTGCTTTGGTTTCATTTTCTGAAATGGAACCGGGGATGTTTTCCTATTGATCTAAAAAAAATAAAATTCGGTTGGATCGGAGGGAGCAGGCGACGGGGAGCTAGCTCGCTCTGTAGACCGCGTGCACACAGGAGTCGAGGCAGGGCTAGGTGACGGTGGTGCGTCGCCATGTGCAGGTATGGAATCTGGAGCGGGAGACCGTATTGGCTCCTCCACATGCATGCCCAAGACAGGAGCTGAGGTAGCTGAGCCAGAAGCTAGCCCAGGCGGTGACATGCAATCATGCATGGGCACAAGTCCCGAGACCGTGCCATGCAAGTGTAGCTGCCGATCGATGTGGTGTTGCCATAGAGGATCAACACTAATCCCAGCTTCATTTTCTGGTGTAAGAAGCTCCAAACGAGCACCACGGCCTGTACCTGCACCATGATTAGCGAGCAAAGACGAGGCATATGCAGTATCCATAAATTGGTCAGCAGAAAGTAAAGATGATTCAGTAAAAGGCGGTGTTTGTAAGGAAGGCATGTTGACAAAGGGAAAAACAATCTCATCAAATATCACATCCCTAGAGATATAGACTCGATTAGAGGGAACATGAAGACACTTGTAGCCTTTGTGTAACGAGCTATAACCCAGAAAAACACATTTTTTGGAACGGAATTCAAGTTTGTGATTATTGTATGGTCTAAGATGAGGCCAACATGCACAGCCAAACACCTTAAAAAAAGTATAGTCTGGAGTTTCATCAAGAAGCCGCTCAAGGGGAGTTTTCATGTCAATGGTACGACTAGGAAGCCTATTTATCAAAAAACAGGATGTAGCGAAAGCATCATTCCAATAAGACAGTGGAACAGATGCATGTGCAAGTAAATTAAGGCCAGTCTCAACAATGTGACGGTGTTTACGTTCAGCAGTGCCATTTTGTTGGTGAGTATGTGGACATGAGACTCGATGTGAGATGCCTAGGTTGTGAAAGAAAGGATGAAGTTTCTCATACTCTCCACCCCAATCTGTTTGGACATGAATAACTTTGCGATTAAGAAGGCGTTCAACATGTTTTTGGAACTGGAGGAACACATCATAGACATCAGATTTATGCTTAAGTAAATAGAGCCAAGTGAAACGACTATAAGCATCAACAAAACTCACATAAAAACGATGTCCACTGACAGAGGTTTGGGCAGGGCCCCACACATCAGAATAAATGATCTCTAATGGAGATTTTGTTACACGAGTAGACAAAGAGAAGGGTAACTGATGACTCTTTCCTTGCTGACAAGCATCACAAACTCTCTTATTTTTATTCGAATCTACGGTAGATGGTAAATCATGACTATGAAGAACATGCTGGACGACTTGCAAAGCTGGATGGCCTAGACGACTGTGCCACATATCACGTGACACCTTGACACTACTGAGCGCTTGCTTGATGATAGGAGCTTTAATCTCATAAAGACCATCTCGGCACCGACCTCTAAGAATGGGTTCCCTCGTGTCCCGATCCTTTACAAAAAGATCATGAGGATGGAGTTCAATAAAAACATTATTATCATGGGAAAGTTTACTCATGGACAAAAGATTGTGACGAGCATTAGGGACATGAAGGACATGATTTAAGTTTAGTGGTTTATAGGATGGAGTAGGTAAAATGGCATGACCAATATTATGAATATGCATACCTGCTCCATTTGCCGTGTGAACTTGTTCGGTGCCGTAGTAGGGCTCACTGGTGGTGAGCTTCTCGAGCTCGTGGGTGACATGATGGGTGGCGCCTGAATCCGCGTACCAGGCCGGATCCACATTCATCACTTTTCCTCCATGAGTGCCGTGTGAGACGGAGTTTGCTGCCATAGCAATTTGGCGCTCCGTGTTCTCCCATCGTTTCCAATACCAAGAAAATCTTTGTTGAAGCGTTTGTAGCACTTTGCAGCAGTGTGACGGTGGATGCCACATAGTTGACACACAACTGTGGTCCGCCCATTGTTGGGCTTTCCACTTGTGTTTGGAGGTGGCGGCCTTGCACCGTTGTTCGGTTGCGGAGGCCGCACGTCCGGGCGATAGGAGGGACGAAAACCCCCACCGCGCGATGCTCCATACGCGGCAACATGGGCCGCTGCACCATACGGGATGCCCTGGGCACTAGAGAGGTGAGCCGCTGGGTAGTGGAGGCCTGGTTCCGCGCGACGTGAAGACTGACGTTGCTCCGTGGCAAGAAGTTGTGCGTACAGATCGCGTACCGGCATCGGCGTGGTGCGGGCATTGACGACCTGATAAAGGGCGTCGTACTCGTGGCCAAGGCCAGCGAGGAGGTAGGAGATGAACTCCGTGTCACGGAGAGGCTGACCGATGCTCGTCAGCTCATCAGAGAGGGCCTTCATCTTGTGAAAGTAGGCCGTGACAGTCATATCCCTCTTTTTGAGCTCGGCCATTTGCTGGCGAATACCAGAGGAGCGAGCAACAGTGGTGGCGGCAAAGGCACCGCCGAGAGTCTCCCATGCCTCCTGTGCAGTGGCGGCAAACATCACCATGCCTACAACACCCTCCGTCATGGATGAGACGAAGGCGGAGAGGACAGCCTGATCCTGTTGAACCCAATGTTGATGTAGAGGGTTGGGCTGCGGCACCATGACACCACCACGATCGACGACAGTGTGTGCAGCTGGGCACGGGAAGGAACCGTCGACGTATCCCATCAGTAGTTGGCTTCGGAGGAGAGGACCAACTTGAGCCCTCCAGATTAGATAATTCTCACTCGTCAACCGAATGGTGATCGAGGAGCTGATGTTGATGACCGGCGGCAGCCCTTGAAAGCCAGGAGGCGGCAGCCCTTGGAAAATCGGTGCAAGTTGATGTCCAGGAGCCATGATCGGCGGGGACTGGTATCCCGCATGTCCGCCCGATGGAGATTGGAACGTCGCCTGGTAACCCGCGAGTGCGAGCGCACCGGGTGGGTACGCGCCTGACGTAACACCCGCGTACGCGGCTGCGTTGAATCCACCGCCTGAGGAAGCACCGTACATGGCAGGGTGGAACCCGACTGAGGAAGTGCCCGGGGACGACACGCTGACGAGCGGGGCGGTGAAGACTTCGGTCCCTGCGGTGGAGAGTCCGAGCGGAGAGATCGATCCCGGAGCTGAGGAGAGCGGCAGCGATGGCGACAGCGCCGCAGAGGAGAGCGGCAGCGTCGAGGATGTCATGGTCGACGAGGCAGGTAGCATCGCAGACGAAGCAGCAGACGAGGCCATCGCGAGAGTGCACGTACGGCGGTGCGCTAGAGGAATACGTACGGCTGCTGCAGCGTAGCTAGGTCAAGAGCGATTTGGCTCTGATACCATAACAGAGTATGCGGAAATAATTGGTGGGTCGCACGGCTTGTACTGCCGGCGTGTCTCTCTTCTCATTATATAAGCATAGATCAAGTTTACATCAGGTTAGAGTACAAACGTTAGGTAAATACAAAACCCCAACGTGTACGTATACAACATGTACAGACGTGTATTCTATCAGGAGCATCCCCTCTGAACTTGGTGGCTGCTCCATGCTCAGAGTGCTCAAGGTTGGCCACAACAACCTCAGCGGGACTCTCCCAGATGAACTCTTTAATGCTACCTCGTTGGAGATAATCTCTTTTCCCAGGAGTGGTTTGCAAGGAACACTTCAAGACACAGATATTTTCAAACTGACTAATCTGGCTACCCTTGATCTTGGAGAGAACAACTTCAGTGGAAAGATTCCGGAGAGTATAGGTCATCTCAAGAGATTGGAGGAACTCCATTTGAACAGTAATAACATGTATGGGGAGCTGCCATCAGCTCTGACCAGTTGCATAAATCTCATAGCTATCAACCTCAACTGCAACAATTTCAGCGGACAGCTCAGCAAGGTCAATTTTTCCAACCTACCCAATCTAGTGTCTTTAGATCTGATGCGGAACAACTTCAATGGCACAATTCCAGAAAGCATCTACTCTTGCATAAATCTAATTGCACTGCGACTATCTTCCAATAAGTTCCATGGCCAGTTAACCAAAGGGCTCAGCAATCTGAAGTCTCTAGTGTTCCTGTCACTTTACAATAACAGCCTTACAAATATAACAAATGCACTTCAGATTCTCGGAAGCTCCAAGAACCTCGCAACCCTTCTTATTGGGCGTAACTTCAAGCATGAGACCATGCCAGAGGATGACATCAGTGGCAGTTTTGAGAATATTCAGTTTCTTGGTATAAGTGATTGCCCATTGTTTGGAAAAATACCTTTCTGGATATTTTTTTTTCGCAAGAACGCAAAAGCCTTGCATTCCGATTCATTGATAGAAAAAGAGAGAGTACTGTACAACATATACAAAGGCTCGCGGGGAGCCAGCACCCCATACAACTCTACCCACTAGCACTACAGGGCCGTGGGGATCAAGCCAGGCCTTGACGCCCAAAGAGCCACCCAAGCCCTAGCTTGACCGAATTGTATCCGGAAGACCACCTAGGTCGTGCGCATTGTCGAAAACTACCGCATTTCTCAGCTTCCAAATCCACCACGTCGTCAGCATGATGAGTGAGGAAGTGCCCTTGCGAAGAGCGCGGGGGGTAGATCTCGACACCTGCAGCCACCAGTCCACGAAGTCGTCTTCCCCATCCGGGGGGAGGGTCGTGAACCGGGTCCATGAGAGCACCTCATGCCAGGTCGCCTTGGAGAGGGGACATCCGACGAGGAGATGGGTCATGGTTTCAGCCGATTGGTCACACAGGGGACAGCGCGGGGGGTGGGCGAGGCCCCGTCTTGCTAGCCGCTCAGCTGTCCAACAGCGGTCCTGGCATGCCAACTAGATGAAGAACTTCACCCGCGGGGGCGCCCAGGCTTTCCAGTTCAGCTTTCAGGAACGTGAGGCAATGGATCCCTTGAAGAGAAACTCGTAGCAAGATTTGGCCGAGTATTGGGCATCGCTGGTCCATCTCCACAGCAAGGAGTCCGGATCAATACCAGCCTGGATCAAAGTTACCAAATTTAGAGATACTAATATTGTCAAACAATCAACTCACCGGATCAATACCAGCCTGGATCAAAGCTCTAAGCTACGTTTTCTATCTTAACATATCAAACAACAGCCTCACAGGGGAAATTCCAACATCAGTGACGGATATGCCAATGCTACAGTCAGTGAAGACAGATGCCAATTTGAAACCAAGGGTCTTCATACTGCCTGTTTATCCAGCTCTATCACATCAGTATCTCCAACCCTTCGCTTTCCCTAAATTGTTAGATCTAAGCAACAATAAATTAACTGGTGAGATCCCATTGGAGATCGGTCAGTTGAAATCCCTCCGTTCACTCAATTTGAGCTTCAACAACCTAACAGGGCATATCCCAATATCAATATGCAATCTTACAAACCTGCAGGTCCTAGACTTGTCAAACAACAATCTCATAGGTGCAATCCCTGGTGCACTGGATAACCTGCACTTCCTTGCAGCGTTTAATGTTTCTGACAATGATCTAGAAGGTCCTGTTCCATCTGGAGACCAGTTTAACACATTTGAGACTTCTAGCTTTGATGGAAATACAAAGCTCTGCGGGCCTATGCTCATTCACAAGTGTGATTCAGCAGAAGCACCTCCTCCAGCCACTATTCCGTCAACAAAACAAACTGATTACAAGGTGGCCTTCATGATTGCCTTCGGTGCCTTCTTTGGTGTAGGGGTGTTGTATGATCAGATAGTCCTATCAAGGTATTTTGGCTAGTACTACTACAGTTTCCATAGATAACGTTGCTATTCAGGTTTAGAAACATGTCCAGTGAATAAGCTTCTCCTCTGTATATGAGTCATGTACAAGAATGTAATAATGTGGGACATTTTAAACTGTAGCAGTATTAATGCAATGAAAACTCGACCTTTTGGGGACTCTGTATAACTCTCTTCAGAACAAAACAAAACTATTGAAATTTAATTTAGCCATTTCCTTTACTTGCTAAACAATAACACTGTAATATTGCTAAATTTATGACTAATAAAGAAGATAAAAATAGGTTTAACTATAACTTGTGAAGCAGAGCGCTGAACATACATCAGAAAATTTTGTCAGAGTTAGTTAAAAACGAGCTGATAGAACAATTACAACAAACTGAGAATATTTTTTGAGAATGCATCCCAAAGCTTTTGACTTAAACTGCGCGAGGCTAATTGTAGCCACGCGCAACATTTTCCACCTACGAGTTAATTGGCATGACGTACCTCAGGTGCAAGCGAACAGGTCTACTTCCCTAGCCTGTCGCATTTGTCCGCCGGTGCGCGTAACATCCTCTTAGACCTCAAGACGCCACTGCGTCGGGTCATGGTGAACTGAATCCTTGCCCCCGTGGAGAACTGTGGGAGTAGAGAACACCGGGTGAGGGAGCTAGCGAGCTGCACGCTGGACTGCCGCCCGCCGGCGTGAACCGGTTTAGTCTGTGTGTGGAGAGGCTTCCTTTTTTTTCTCTGGTCAGTAGTTTGGACTGGGCATCAGCAGTGGGCCAGACCGCAAGGTCGACATGACACATTGTTGGTCAGTGCAAGATCAACATCCCTCGCAAGCTTGGTTTCCTGAATCATAGTTTCGTCAGCAACCTTCAGTTTATTCTTCCGGACTCCAATTTCGAGCAATTAGAAACTGGAATGAATTGAAGCAATGGAGAAATTTACCGATAGGTCGAAACAACCTGAGCTGATTAATAGGTGAACAACTTGAGCAGTGTGTACTGGATATGAGTTCCAGAGTACGTGCAACCGTTTATTTACCAATGATTAGGTTGCACTGCATTCCTTAGGAAATTTTCATTACCCCATCCTTTTAGGAAGATTATTAGGTTTTCCTATGGTGTAAAAGAAAACCTTAGTGTGAAAAATCTCACTGTATTTCCTTATAAAATATATCGCCACAACCAATCCTAGGATTCAAGTCTAGAATCCCGCAAATCAGAGATGCCTTCAGCTATGTTCATTGAGCCTGAAAAAGACATCCATTCACGCGGTACATAATTTTTAGCTGCCAGTGCAGCTTGACTTCTCAAAGAAGTCGTTCCCACTGATATATAACATCATAATATCAAGAAAAAACATGGTGCACATGACGTGGATACCTTAATTATTAGATTATGAGCAATAAAATGAGATGTTTTTGCTAAATCATAGATTCGTAGAAATGGAGAGGGTGTCTTTATTGTTGACTAGAATGAAATGAGGCTGCCCCTCATTCGATCTTTGAAAAAAAAAGAACAATTAACTGCCACTTCTTTATTCTATAGTACTCAATAAGAATAGATGCCACGGAATTTCAATCTTCTGCTGACTCAGTTGCGCCCAGTAGCTGATTATTATTTTTGTTTATGAGAACATACCTGTCATCAATAAGTTGGTAAAAAAGGCCAGACCAGGTCAAGTCAAATCCTAGCTATATATATGTATACATAATGTTGCTGTTACGGGTAGGTGTGATAATACTGCACGAAATTAGGAAGCAAGGACAGGACTTCCGGGGATATCATTGCGACCAAGCTACTTTGCATCGCCTGCACCCTTCCGGTACAAGTGAAGGGATGTCAGATGCCGAGAAGAACAAGGAGGTCTGAGCAGAAAGCTACAACAAATTATTCCACCAGCCAACTGCACTGGTCACTTACTAATCATTGTTGTTCAATATCGCGAGGGAGAGAAAGACACCGAACCAATTTTCTGTACTGAGAGGAACATGTAGAAGGTTACATTGGCCTGGGCCTTATACTCATTAGACTATGGACATATACAAGATATACAGTTAAGAATACCTACAACAAACTTATTCCAGCATCCCCTCACAAAAAAAAACCTTATTCGAACAAACAATTGAAATGTCCAATTACTGCTGGTATTTAATTTTAATTGTAACTGCACCTATCCAGCCAACATAATAATCTGAATTGTGAGAAAATGCAAACCATGTTCAATAACAACTCCTTGAACTTCCTCTTCTGCCGCCAAATGTCACTAGCCCAGGGTATAGAAGAACTGGTAGGAGAAGTGGTCAGATTAAGTATTAACACACCAATTTGTGCTTCAAAGTCAGACTTACGAATAAATTACAGTGGATATGCAGTAGCAACTAGTCCTTGACCTCCCTAAAAAAAAAAACTAGTCCTTGACCCAAATTTTGTTTCATCACTACGACCAGAACAAATCAATCGAAATGGATACCAGAGCATGCTGCTTCTTTCCTCTCTTCCTCTTTCTTCATCAGACGACTGAAGCCAGTTTCCAGAGAAACCTTAAACTGAAGCCTCTTGTTTCAAAGCTAGTTTCAGTGAAAACATGAAGCCACTCAGTCACACATACAAGAACGAAATTCCCATGCCTTTCTTTGGTTTAGCTCTTGTGCTGATGGTTTCCTTGGCTTCTACCGCCAGCTCCTGCATGGAGCAGGAGAAGAGCTCCCTTCTCCAGTTCCTTGCAGGGCTCTCACGCGACGGTGGCCTCACGGCATCATGGCGGGGTGACATGGACTGCTGCAGGTGGGAAGGGATCACCTGCAGCCCCAATAGGACAGTCATTGATGTTTCGCTGGCTTCTCGAGGTCTCGAGGGATCCATATCTCCGTTCCTAGGCAACCTCACGGGCTTGCTGCGACTCAACCTGTCCGGCAATTGCCTGTCTGGTGGCTTACCGCTTGAATTGGTGCAATCCAGCAGCATCCTTGTCCTTGATGTCAGTTTTAACAGGCTGACAGGAGGCCTGAGTGAGCTGCCATCTTCGACCCCTGCCCAGCCTCTGCAGGTACTGAACATCTCAAGCAACTTATTTGAAGGACGGTTTCCATCCACCACATGGAAAGCAATGGAGAATCTGATCACACTCAATGCCAGCAATAACAGCTTTACTGGGCAGATACCGACTCATTTCTGCAACACCTCGTCATTCCTCATTGTGCTTGATCTGTGTTTCAACAAATTAAGTGGCAACATCCCCCAAGGAATTGGTGATTGCTCCAGGCTGAGAGAGCTCCGAGCCGGCTACAACAACCTTCGTGGAACACTCCCAGATGAACTCTTCAACGCAACCTCGTTGGAGTACCTGTCTTTTCCTAACAATGATTTACATGGAAGTCTTGATAGTACACGTGTGACTGACCTAAGAAATCTTGTAACCCTTGATCTTGGAGGGAACAAATTCAGTGGCAAGATTCCAGATTCTATAGGTCAGCTCAGGAAATTGGAGGAGCTGCATTTGGACAACAACGACATATCAGGGGAGCTGCCATCAGCTCTGAGCAATTGCACGAATCTGATAAAAATTGACCTCAAGAGCAACAATTTCTGTGGAGAACTTACAAAGGTGAATTTCTCCAACCTGCCCTATCTAAAAACTTTAGATCTTATGTCAAACAACTTCACCGGTACAGTTCCAGAAAACATATACTCGTGCAGCAATCTGACTGCACTGCGGATATCTGGCAACAGATTAGATGGGCAGATTTCACCAAGAATAAGCAAACTGAAGTACCTCGACTTCCTTTCACTTGCCTCAAACTATTTCACAAACATCACAAATGCCCTTCACATCCTTAAGAACTCTAGAAACCTTACAACCATGATTATCGGCGATAACTTCAAGGGAGAGCTCATGCCAGCGGATGTCAAAATTGATGGCTTTGAGAATCTTCAGATTTTGGATATCGAAGATTGCCAATTATTTGGAAAAATACCTCTATGGGTATCAAGGCTCACAAATTTGGAGATGTTAATGCTAAATAACAATCAACTCGCTGGACCCATACCAAGCTGGATCAACTCCCTAAGCCATCTCTTTTTTATGGATGTGTCAAATAACAGGCTTACAGGCGAAATTCCATTAACCTTGATGGAGATGCCAATGCTAAAGTCAACTGAAGACGCAACTCATTGGAACCCAAGGGCCTTTGAGATACCTGTTTATAGTGGTCAAGCACTTCAATACCGTGTTGTTACATCTTTCCCAACAGTGTTGAATCTAAGCCACAACTACTTCACAGGTGTGATTCCCCCACAGATTGGTCATTTGGACCTGCTTGCTGTACTTGATATCAGCTTCAATAAGTTATCTGGACAGATCCCACAATCGATTTGCAACCTCACAAACTTGCAGCTGCTAGACTTGTCCAGCAACAATCTCACAAGTTCTATCCCAGTTGCATTAAACAGACTGCACTTCCTTTCAGCATTCAGTGTTTCAAATAATAACCTTGAAGGGCCTATTCCATTTGGAGGCCAGTTCAATACATTTCAAAATTATAGTTTCAATGGGAATCCAAGGCTGTGCGGCTCTATGCTCACTCACAAATGCGATTCTACAGAAGCACATCAAGCCGTCATTCTGTCAAGAAAACAAACTGACTACAAGGTGGCCTTTGTGATTGCCTTCAGTGTGTTCTTTGGTGTAGGGGTGTTGTATGATCAATTAGTCTTATCAAGGTATTTTGGATAATCCTGATTTGGTCTATATATCGTTTCATGAAACCTTTGTTTGTATTAGGCTGCTACTCACGTTTAGCAACACGTCCAGCGAATAAGCTTCTCCTCTAGGTGTGAATCACAGTTAGGTTTGCCAAAAACATTCCAGGGTGAAGAGTGATTTCCTTTTTTTTTTAAGATGTAAAGTATGTAATAGTGTAAGATGATTTGAGCTAAAGAATACATAATTCTGTTCAAAACTCGATCATGTCAGAATTTGTATAAAAATTTTCAGGACAATAGAATATGTACTAATGTTAGCTTTAATTTAATTGCTCAGCATTTGGGAAGAAATCAGAAGTATTTAAACCCATATGATTATCTCCGATGTAGGTTATTTGATTTGTAAGATTGTAACCTGAAGAAAATCTTACTAAGGATTTGGTTGATTTGCATTCCTAAAGGAAATTTTCATTACCCGACCTTTTGGAAAGATTCGATGGCACAATTCCAGAAAGCATACCCTCCTGCAACAATTTGACTGCGCTGCGGATACCTAGTACTCCCTCTGTTTAGAAATATAAGATGTTTTAGGTTTGTGAAGTAGATGTATCATGTATCTAGACATCTTTTAGTGTATAGGTTCAAATGAATCTAGACACTAAAAGGTGTCTAGATACATGATACATCTACTTCACAAACCTAAAACATCTTATATTTCCAAACGGAGGGAGTAATAAATTAGATGGGAAGCTTCCACCAAGAATGAGTGATTTGAAGTGTCTGACCTTTCTATCACTTGTTAGTAACTCTTTCAGAAACATCACAAATGCACTTCACATCCTTAAGAGCTGCAGAAACCTCACCATCCTTCTTATCGGCGGTAACTTCAAGGGAGAGCTCATGCCAGAGGATGGAAGAATTGACGGCTCTGAGAATCTCCAGGTTTTGGGCATCGAAGATTGCCAATTGTCAGGAAAAATACCTCTATGGATATCAAGGCTCACAAATTTGGAGATGTTAGTTTTAAATAACAATCAACTCACTGGACCAATACCAGGCTGGATCAACTCCCTAAGCCATCTCTTCTTGATGGATGTGTCAAACAACAGTCTTACAGGAGAACTCCCGTTAACCTTGATGGAGATGCCAATGCTAAAGTCAATTGAAAACGCAACTTATTTGGACCCAAGGATCTTCAATCTGCCTATTTATAATGGTCCATCACTTCAATACCATGTTGTTACATCTTTTCCAACAGTGTTGAATTTAATCCATAACTACTTCACATGTGATTCCCCCAGAAATTGGCAAGCTGAAAGAGCTTGTTCTACTTGATTTCAGCTCCAATAAGTTATCTGGATGGATCCCACAATCGACTTGCAACCTCACAAACTTGCGGGTGCTAGATTTGTCCAGCAACAATCTCACAGGTCCTATCCTAGCTGCATTGAACACCCTGAACTTCTTTTCAGCATTCAACATTTCAAACAACGGCCTTGAAGGGCCTATTCCATCTGGTGGCCAGTTTAATACATTCCAAAATTCTAGTTTCGATGGGAACCCAAAGCTGTGCAGTTCTATGCTCACTCACAAATGTGATTCTGCAGGAACACATGAAGCCGCCATTCTGCCAAGAAAACAAACTGACTACAAGGTGGCCTTTGTGATTGCATTCAGTGTGTTCTTAGGTGTACGGGTGTTGTACGATCAATTAGTCTTATCAAGGTATTTTGGCTAGTCCTACTTCAGTTAACTTTGGTTTCTGAAGACTTCTTCATATTAGGCTGCTACTGAGGTTTAGCAGCATTTCTAGCGAAGCATAATTCTGTGTGAGTGACATTTAGATTCGCAAAAAAGTATCCCAGGCTTGAAGAGTGATTTCATTCTGTGGAGATGTAAAGTAAGTATGTAACAATGTAAGATGATTTGAACTGAAGCATACGTAATTCTGCTCAAAACTCTCGTGTTAGCATTCATGTTAACAATTTCCAGGACAGAAAAAAAAAAGTACTACAGCTTTAATTTCATATTTCGTTTGCTTCCTAGAAAATAAACAGTAAGCACTTGAGTATTGTTAATCGTGTCATGGATAATTATTATTTTAGGGATGGAACTGTCCATCCTGCTGATCACTTGCTTTATATCCAGGAATTATGCGGGTTGTTTAAGTGTGCAAGTATCACAACTAAACATGTGAAAAAGAAGTTACTCTCCATATCCTTGAAAGGGAGAGTTGAGGCATGGTATAAGCTGCTAAAGAATGGACAATCCATGGAATGGAAAGAGATGACATCTCTCTTTTACTCTAAATTTTATCCTCCCAGTGAAATCCAAAAGGATAGAAGTCTTATATATAACTTTTGGCCTCTTGATGGAGAAAGTACAGCTCAAGCTTGGGGGAGACTGAAGCTGCTAATGCTTAAATGTCTTATTCATGAACTCCCTAACAACATTATTCTCAGTAACTTTTATGCTAAGCTTTCTCTTCTTGATAAAGGGTTATTGGATGCTTCGTGCGCTGGATCATTCACAAGTATGAAGGAAGAAGCTAAATGGTATCTTTTAGACCGTATTGAAGATAATACCAAGGCTTGGGAGAATGACAAAGTAAGAGAGTCAGGTATAAACTATGATTATGAATGCATTAAATCTTTTATGGGAACTAATAACTTTCGTGATATTAGCAATAAGTTTGGCCTTGATCCTCAAGTTCTTGCGGAATGTTTTAATGATTTTGCCTCTTATATTGAGATTCCCAAGAAAGAGTGGGACAAGTACCATGATCCTTATAAAGACATTGTTACCCACGTTCCTACCAGTGTAGAGGTTTGTACTGTTGATCCTATTTTTCCTGAACCTTATGTTGAGAAGATCCCTTTTCCCTCCAAGGTAAGGTAGCACTCTATTTTGGTTAATGTGGTTAGTAAAAGCGCAAAGAAAACCGTAGAGTCCGACGAGCTTATTGATATTGATCCTGTGGTAGCTATTATGAAAGACCTTGTTACTAGAAATATAGAGGATGAGTATATTGTCTTCTGTGAAGACGCTTCTAATATTATCTCTCATCCTTGTAAGGCTAGAAAAGCTAGTGTTCATGTGCTCTCTGTTAAAATTGGTGATCATTGCTACTATGGTTTATGCGATATTGGTGCTAGTTCTAGTGTTATTCCTTATGAGCTTTACAGGGAAATTATGCATGAGATTGGTCCTTGTGAGCTTGAAGACATTGATGTGGTTATTCACCTTGCCAATAGAGAGAAAGTTTGCCCCAGGTATTGTAAGAGATGTGGAGGTCCTTTGTGGTAAGATTAAATATCTTGCTGATTTTCTAGTACTTGGTAAAGAAGCTAGTAAAACCTATCCTATCATCTTTGGTAGACCTTTCCTTAATACTTGTGGGGCTATCATATATTTTAGGAAGGAAAAAGTTTTGACTAAGTTTGCTGGAGAACCTTATGAGTTTAATTTTTCCAAATTTGCTAAAACCCCTCATGAAAATGAATTACCTGATGAGGATTTCAAGGTTGAAAAACTGTCTGCTATTTCTCTTGCTCCTAACAATGCTTTGTAGCAGTTCATGGAAGATCATGAAAGTGATGCCTTTATGAAGGAAAGAGATGAGATTGATGAGGTTTTCCTTCGTCAGCCTGAGATACTTAAGCATAATTTATGTGGCATCCCGCAAAACCACTACTAGAAAATCGCGTTGAATTTGTGCATTGCATCGTCATCATCATATGTTGTTTGTCAAAAACTATTTCGCAAAGCCCGTTTTATTTTCTAAAACGCCCCATCTTTAATCAAATATCAAACCCCGGGTCTCCGGATTATTTTTGTGTGTCTGATATCGGTTTGCAAACGGTGTTTGTAAAACAAATAAAAATATTTATTATTTTAGTGGGGGCAGTCGAACGGGCCGACCCGACCCGCACGACCACCCCCAGAAAACTAAATCGGTCCACCTAATCAGCCCATCTAATTCCTAAAGCTACCCATCCTATTCTACCCAACCCTCTGGCCACCTCACCCCAGCCAATGGCCTCCTGCCACCTCACCCTCTCCCCCCCCTAGCCTACCAGACGCTGCAACATCACTCTCCCTCACCTCTCTCTCTCTCGCTTCCCCCCACACAAACCACCAGCCACGCACGCGCCAGCCCCTGTCCCCACGCCCTGGGCCCCGCCCCTGTCCCCTGGCCCCACCGCGACCCCCACCGCCTGCCGATCCTCTCTCTCTCCTTCTTCCTCCTGGCGCCCGCTCGCCCCGACGACCACCACCCCGCCCTTCTTCCTCCTCCCCCTCTAGCTGCTTCTCCCTCCCGCTCCCAGCGACGCCGCCAAGACGCCTCCTCGCCGCGGTCCTCTCCCGTCATGGCAGCCTCCCTCTCCTCGCTCGTCCACCACCGCACCCTCTCCCGCCCGCTGCCTCCGCTCCTCCGCCTGTGCTCCGCCACCAGTGTGCTCGCCACGCACTCCGCCTGCCCCGCCTCCGCTTCCCGAGCTTGCCAAGCGCCGCTTCGCCACGCATCCTCTCCAGCCACGTCCTCTGCCTCGCTGCCTCCCCGCCTCTCGCCCGCCGCCCGCACGCCATCCTCCCTTGCGTCTCCGCCTCCCGCTCGCTCGCCCGCCCGGAGCTCCGCCCTCCAGCCTCGCCTCGACCTCCGCCCAGCTGCGCCTGCCGTCAGCCACCGCCCGCCCAGTAGCGCGGTCCCGCTGCCGCCCGCCCGCAAGCTCTCCTCCGCCGCCGAGCCCCGCGACCAGGCGCCCCGCGTCGCCCCGCCCGGGCGCCGCCGCTCCCGACGCGTTCCCTTCCCTCGCGGCCACATCCTCCGGCCGAGCGCTGGCCGACCTCGCGCCGGCCCCCTCCCTCTGCAGCACCAGCCGGCCCGCGCGTGAGCCTGCGAGCGCTCCTCCCTGGACCCGTGTTCGCTGCTTTGTGCTTGTGTTGCTGACAGAGCCTCTGGTTGGACCTCTGCGTACCGTGGGCACCCGTGTGTAATCTTGTGTCGATGAGTTCTGCGGGTGTCGTTCACCCGTGTCCTGGACAAGAGTTTGCGATGCCAAGTTTAGCCAAGAGCGTCTTCGGATGTCACCGCAAGATCTTCCTTCGATCGCCTCTCATGGGACCAAGTTCACCTTCGATAACGGGAGATGGAAACGGACGAGGTCTCCTTCACGGATCTGAAAACTGAACACTGGTGCGCCAAGTTCTTCTATGTGGGTGTCACAGCCTGGCAAACAAGAACAAGATGCACAGGGACATCGCCAAGGTCGTCGACACGGATTCGCCAAGCACTTCGCCACGGGACGCCAAGTCCTACATCCCGAACGGCGAGACCGCCGACAACGGAACCGTGTTACCCCAAGGTCTTCTTCCCCGATCCGATCCCGAAAACCGACCCCGGCGCCGAAGCCGAGAACCCCGACAAGAACCACGGCACGGATGCTCCGAGTTCTCCATCGAGGAAACCAAGGTCGCCGACATGGAACCGTAGGACGCCAAGAACCTCACCCCGTATGCAAGAACCGGCCCGACTTGAGGACCCGACAAAACCTGCGCAACGACAAGATCGGCACCGACCAGGGCGGACCCGCTACGCCCCGACACCGACCCAAGTCCTGCTTCCGGAACGTCAAGATCGACCTCAGTTATTCGAGAACGCTTCCGCCAAGGACGAACTCGTCGAGCCCTGAACCCTGAGACCGACCCCGGACCCCGAACCCCGGAACCCCGAGTTCGTCGAACCCTAATGTGTGAACCCCTTTCCGAAACCCTATTTTATAACCTAATATAACTTGTTGCATATTAATTGTTCATCTCGCATGCATATTTGTGTGGTTTGGGGGCCTTATGCCGATTCACCTAATAATTAAATATGGGGCCCATATGCGGGCAAATCTAGTCTTATATTGGCCTCATTTAAATTTGTGTAGCGAACCAGTACTATCCTCTGCCATGTTCAAACAACATTTAAAATGCGGGGTATCTAAACAACTAGAACCATATATATAATTGTCGGGACCCCCGGTTCCACTTAATATGACCTAATTGCATCGCACCTTTGCCATGTCATACATCATACATGCATCATGCCGATCTTCTGCCGTTGTATTAAATAGTGCATCCGGTGTTTATTCTAGTGTTTTGCTTCTTCGCGGATAAGGCCGTTGAGTTGATGCGAGTGTCGACCCGATCTTCGGATGAACCTTCGACAATGTTTTCAGGCGAGCATCTCCCCCTTTCTACCTATCTTACTTTTATAGTATTTATTTCCTCTGTTGATCTATTGCTATCTCGTGTTGCGATGCTTTAGTTTCGCACTGTGATATACCGTGCAGCCCTATATTGCCTTGGACACATCCTATTACCCGATGTTTGGTAGATAGTTGGACTTATGGCGTCGTAGTCGCTGTTTCTAGTGTCATGCGTTTAGTCCGATTACCACGCTTGTTGATGTATTGCCGCATGTTGCTGTTGGAGATGATCCTAGCTTTACTTACCGTTCACTTTAATTCTGTTTAACAACTAAAATTGAAGTAAGCGAGGCATCGGTGGGTGATAGAAAATATTTGGTTTGAACGCCCACTTGTGTCCTGGGACCCCGAGTACTTGATACTGTTCCTTGATTTATCGCGCTATCCACATCCGGAGGTATATGGGACCCCCGAGCGAGCTTGATTCTCTTATTTCTTGGGGCCACAAACTAGTTTGAGGTTTTATTTACGATCCTGTACTTATGCCATGCTACTTATGTATTTACGATTGTGCGAGGAGCACATGCATCATTTAGGATCGGGACACGATTCCGCTGGTGTCGACAAGCCCAGCCACACTTTCGGGTTCCCAAATGCTCACACCGTCTACCCAAACCTTGAGTCCGTCTCTCGTAGTCACCGGCTTCGTTGGGATCTACTTAAGGTGGCCTGAAATATTTCTGAATCTGTGATTGTTCATCGTGAAAGCCTCGTTGGGTTTTGATTTGGTTTTTCCGAGGTTGATCGGCGTGTGTTGCTATTGGTGCACCCCGGCGGTAAAACTTTCTCGAAAGCCGTGTCCGGATATGGACGACTTGGAGCAAGATTCTCGACCATAGACAAGCATAACTAAAGTTTATTGCTATAAATTTGACTTTATAATGACTAGTAATCAGCTTCACTATAATGGAATGGCTAATAATACTGCCCACAATTGCTTGTTTGAATTGTCGCCTGCGACCATTGTACCTGACTAGTAAATCTTGCAACTACAACGGAATGGCTGAATAAAAGTACCAACAACTGCTGGGTTTGGGTTTATCTCATGCTATCTGTACCTGATTAGTAATTGTTGCAACTATAACGGAATGGTTAACTAAAAGTGCCCACTGCTTACTTTATCAGAATGATTATCTAAACCTGACTAGTAATTGCTGCAACAATAACTGAATAAATAAAACTGCCAACTGTGTGAGTTTCTCGGTTGACTTCCTCGATCGGTGTCGAGGGGGAAACGCCAGGATGGGTTTGTTTGATGGTAGTATCAGGTTGGATCCGCATAGGTCCTTCTTACCCCTCTCTGATTGCCGCCAGTTGTATCGAGTCTCTATAGGTTGTTTAGAGCATCTTTCACGCCGCTTGATCCACCATACCTATGTAGGCGAGGACCGCCAATTCTAGCCTCGCTGTCATCGCCTCGATCGACGCCTCTTTTTCCTTTGCCCTTTGTCGGCACCCTTTTGTTTAAGCAGGTTTTGAGATCGACGCCGTTAGCAGGTTACCCTTCCGGCTTGGCAAGGGTTATGGACGCCATTGGTTATTCTTCAGGGCTCTTAGCCCCATTTGCATCTTGTCCGTAGACGGACGCTATATCGTTTTCAAGGTGATTTGGATCTTTGTACATTATATCTGTATTCTTGACTCATGGAGTCGCTATTGTATATATCTGTTCTGTGGGTCCCATCGAGGACTGTTGTGTAATGTTATTACTTCGTTTTCCACCCGCACGAAAGTGCCTGGTGGGCACCTTTGAATCGTTTCTATGCGGGTTTGGCGGATTTCGCTAAAACTTGCATAGGGCCGATTTTGAGGGTGTTACAATTTACCTGTGGAAGATTTGGGTACCACACTACCACCCAAAGGGGATCCTGTTTTTGAATTAAAACCTTTACCTGATGATATTAAATATGTTTATCTTGATGATAAGAAGATATATACTGTTATTATTAGTTCTAAACTTTCAGGGAAGGAAGAAGAAAGGCTATTGGAGGTATTGAAGAAGCACCGAGGAGCTATGGGTTATACTCTTGATGATTTAAAAGGAATTTCTCCCACTATATGTCAGCATGCTATTAATATTGATCCTGATGCAAAACCAGTTGTTGAGCACCAACACCGTCTAAATCCTAAAATGAAGGAAGTGGTAAGAGATGAGGTATTAAAACTCCTTGATGGTGGTATTATTTATCCTATTGCTGATGGTCAATGGGTTAGCCATGTTCATTGTGTTCCCAATAAAGGGGGGATTACTGTTGTGCCTAATGAGGATAATGAGCTTATACCCCAGAGAGTAGTGGTTGGGTATAGAATGTGCATTGATTTTAGAAAGATTAATAAAGTTACTAAGAAATATCATTATCCTTTGCCCTTTATTGATCAAATGCTTGAGAGGCTGTCCAAAAAGACTCACTTTTGCTTTCTTGATGGTTATTCTGGGTTTTCTCAAATCGCTGTGAAAGAACAATACCAGGAGAAAACCAATTTCACTTGTCCTTATGGTACTTATTGAAAGTACAAAGGAAGTCGCCTAGAGGGGGGTGAATAGGATTTTAAAATTATTACGGTTTAGGCTCAAGTAAATGCGGAATAAAACTAACGTTTAATTTATTGAGCACAAAACCTAGCCACTAAGTTCACCTAGGTGCACAAACAACCTATGCTAAGCAATACAAGCAACAAGGTGATAGCAAGGTATAAATACTTCAAGCACGATGGCTATCACAATGTAAAGTGCATAAGTAAAGGGTTCGGTTGAGAGATAACTGATGGACGCGGAGACGAAGATTTGTTTCCCGAAGTTCACTTCCAAAGAAGCTACGTCTCCGTTGGAGAGGTGCGATGGCGCAATGCTCTCCGAATGCCACAAATGGCTCACCTCGAGGTGTGGTGGCTCGATGCACACCCAACGCCACACAAGGCCTCACCCCGGATGCGGAAGAACGCAACTCACCGACGCCACAAAAGGCTCACCCTATTCTCCCAAGTGCGCACCACAAAAGGCGGGCACTTGCTCCACTATGGGACGCTTGAGGGCGGTCACCGAACCCGTACAAGATTGGGGCTAACTCCACAACTTAATTGGAGGCTCCCAACAATAAAGCCACAAAAGGCCAACAATGCCACAAAAGGCCAACAATGCCACAAAAGGTCAACAAGACCACAAAAGGTCAACAATCCAACCACACAACCGTCTAGGGTTCCAAGGAACCCAAGAGAAACAAGCTCACAAGCTTGAACTCGCCGAATCTCCGAGGAGAACTCAAACCTATGCACCAAATGCAAGGGCAAGTCCTTCTCCTCCAAATTCCAACAAAGCTACAAAAGCTATTGGGGGAATAAGGGAGAAAGAACACAAGAGGAGAACACAAAACTCTCCAAGATCTAGATCCCAATGATTCCTTCACAAAGAAGGGATTTGACTTGGGGGGATTGTAGATCTAGATCTCCTCTTTCAAATCCCTCAAAAAGATGCAAGAATCATAGGAGGGGAAAGGGAGAGGGAAAGCTTCTTCAAGGTTGACAATGGAGGAGAGAGAGAAAGCCAAGAACCAAGAAGAAAAGCTAATGCCCACGAAGGGGAAGAGGAGCCCCTTTTAAAGGGCTCCCAGATCTGCCCGTTATGGTCATTCGCGACACCTGGCTGGAACTTCCGGTGGGAGGCCGGAAGTTCCGGTGGCACCCAGCCAACGGACGAAAACTGCAGAGCGAGAAACTAAAAAAACGAATCATGGCCGGAACTTCCGGCTCAGTGAAGTTCCACCAGCTGGCTCCAACGGTCATCGGACGTTGACGCCCGCTCGAGCGCAACGGAAGTTCGTCCAAATGCACCGAAGTTCGGTGAACTTCGAGCAGTTCGACAAAGTTCCAAATAGAACGCTTCAAAGTAAGTTCGAGCCTTCACCGAACTTGGGGCGAACAAGGCGGAACTTATGAGTCGTGGCGAGTCTAATCGAAGTTCGGCCTTGCGGAAGTTCCGCTCAAGAACTTTGCCAGACAAGTTCGATGCAAGTTCGGCCAAGTTCCTAAATAGCACACTTCAAAACAGAAGGTTACTGAACCGCCACCGGAACTTGGGCGGAACTAGCGTCGGAACAAACTGTAGAACAACCCGCAGAAAGAAGTTTGAGCGGAACTTCCGGTGGGAAGCCGGAACTTCCGGTCAGGGAAATTCCAGAAACCAGAAAACCAGAAACGCAATAACTTTTGCATCCGAACTCCAAATGGGATGAAACCAATTTTGTTGTAAAGATAACGACGAGTAGAATCCGCCAAGGTGTGGAGCCAGAAAACTCGCCAAGGTGTGGAGCCGGAAAATTGTCGAAATATTGGATGAAACCAATTTTGTCGAAATATTGGGTATCACCTTGGGAGAAAATATCATAAATATATATGTGAAGCATCCACCAAGGTGTGGAGCCGGAAAACTCGCAAGATCAAAAACCGCAATAAGATATGCAAGTGAAATCCTTAGATGATGAAGTAGATCTTGTTATGATGATGACCACAAGATCTAGATCCTCTCATGGACAAGAACCAAATAATAACCAAGAAAGATGATGCTATGAATGCAAAGGTTTGAGCTCTCTCCGAACAATGCAAACGAGACACCCGCTTGAGAGCCCCTCTTGATAGTACGACTATCTATCCTAAACCCGGTCTCCCAACTAACAACACGAGACCGGCAAAAGAGAAGCCCTATCAACACACCTTTGCCTTGAGCGTCCCACTTGAACTTGATGTAGACCGTCGTGTTCTTCTATAGTGGGAACACCTTTCTTGTTTGCTCTTGCTCGCTCTAGCTTGATGAAGACTTGCAAAATGCTCCCCCATATTCCATGGGGAAACCTCTTCTTTGAACTTGTCTTCATCATTCCATGCACGAGGATGGCAAGCTTCAAGCATGAGATCTTCTAGAGATGGCGCATCTTGAGCTCGTCCTTCTTCATCCTTACTTGAGGTTGATCCATCTTGATGCAACTCTTTGCACATGCCTTGATCGGCCTTCAAGCTCCTTCTTTCTTCATGATTCCAATGGGCACAAAGCCCTTGGACATTTCTTCATCTTCCAACCTTGAGACCAACACATGGCCCAAGTGATGCCAATGGACAAACCTACAAGTGAAACTCAAATTACACATTAGTCCATAGAGATTGTCATTAATTACCAAAACCACACATGGGGGCATACATGCCCTTTCACTTATGCTTATAGGCGTATGCCTTTTGGTTTATGTAATGCTCCTGCTACCTTTCAGAGATGTATGTCTGCTATCTTTCATGGTTTTTGTGAAGAAATTGTGGAGGTTTTCATGGATGATTTTTCCGTCTATGGAACTTCTTTTGATAACTGTTTGCACAACCTTGATAAAGTTTTGCAGAGATGTGAAGAGACAAACCTTGTTCTTAATTGGGAGAAATGTCATTTCATGGTTAATGAAGGAATTGTTCTTGGACATAAGATCTCTGAAAGAGGTATTGAAGTTGACAGAGCCAAAATTGAAGTAATTGAGAAGATGCCTTGTCCTAGGGATATCAAAGGTATTTGCAGTATCCTTGGTCATGCTGGTTTCTATAGGAGATTTATTAAAGATTTCTCCAAAATTTCAAAGCCCCTTACTAATCTTCTTCAAAAGATGTACCTTTTGTTTTTATGATGATTGTAAGGAAGCTTTTGAAACTTTGAAGAAAGCTTTAACAACTGCTCCTATAGTCCAACCACCTAATTGGAGTTTACCCTTTGAAATCATTTGTGATGCTAGTGACTTTGCTGTGGGTGTTGTCCTTGGACAACATGTTGACACGAAGCTGAATGTTATTCATTATGCTAGCAAGACTCTAGATGCTGCTCAAAAGAATTATGCTACTACTGAAAAAGAGTTCTTAGCCGTAATCTTTGCTTGTGATAAGTTTAGACCTTATATTGTTGATTCTAAAGTTACTATTCATACTGACCATGCAGCTATTAAGTAACCTATGACAAAGAAGGACGCTAAGCCGAGGCTTATAAGGTGGGTTTTGCTTTTGCAAGAGTTTGATCTACATATTGTGGATAGGAAAGGTGCTGATAGTCCTGTTGCTGATAATTTATCTCGTTTAGAAAACATTTTTTTGACCCTTTGCCTATTAATGATAATTTTCCAAATGAGCAGTTAGCTGCAATAAGGGTAAGTCCACATGAAAATCCTTGGTATGCTGATTATGCTAACTTTATTGTTTCCAAGTATTTGCCTCTAACCTTTACAACCCAGCAAAGGAGGAAATTCTTCTATGATATAAGGCATTACTTTTGGGATGATCCACACCTATATAAGGAAGGAGTAGATGGCATTATGAGAAGATGTGTTCCAGAATTCGAACAACAAGAGATATTGAGAAAATGTCATGGCAGTGCTTATGGAGGACATCATGCTGGTGATAGGACTGCACAGAAGGTTTTACAATCTGGATTTTATTGGCCTACTCTTTTTAAAGATGCAAGGAAGTTTATCTTATCCTGTGATGAATGCCAACGAGTAGGTAACATCTCTAGCCGCAATGAAATGCCTATGAATTATTCTCTTGTTATTGAACCTTTTGATTGTTGGGGATTCGACTTTATGGAGCCTTTTCCTCCTTCAAAAGGTTATACCCATATTCTTGTTGTTGTTGATTATGTTACAAAGTGGGTAGAAGCCATACCTATGAGCAGTGTTGATGGTAAGACCTCTTTGAAAATGCTCAAAGATGTCATTTTTCCTAGGTTCGGTGTACCTAGATATCGCATGACTGATGGAGGCTCCCATTTTATTCATGGGGGTTTTAGAAAAACTCTCGCTAAGTATGATGTAAACCACAAAATAGCTTCAGCTTATCATCCCCAAACTAGTGGGCAATTAGAACTTTCCAATAGGGAAATCAAATCTATCTTGCAGAAGACTGTCAATAGATCTAGAAAAACTTGGGCTAAAAAGTTGAATGATGCTTTGTGGGCTTATAGAACTGCTTATAAAAATCCTATGGGGATGTCTCCTTACAAAATGGTCTATGTAAAGCTTGTCACTTGCCTTTAGAATTATAACACAAAGCTTATTGGGCAGTGAAAGAGTTGAATAGAGATTTTAGACTTGCTGGTGAGAAAATACTGCTCGATTTAAGTAATCTAGATGAGTGGAGAGGGGAAGCTTACGAAAATGCTAGGCTCTTTAAGGAAAAAATAAAAAGATGGCATGATAGGAGAATTCTCAAAAGGGAGTTCCATGTTGGTGAGAAAGTTCTTTTGTATAGGTCTCGTCTCAGATTTTTTGCAGGGAAACTACTCTCCAAATGGGAAGGACCTTTTGTTATCAAGGAAGTGTACCTTCGGTGCCATCAAAATCTCTTCTACGAAGGATGACACAACATGTGGTTAATGGTCAAAGACTAAAACATTATATTTCTGGAGATTCTTACAATGAAGAAGTGGATGTCATTCAAATGGTGACTCCAGAAGAATTTATCAAGAACCAAACACCAGAACCTGCAGAGTTCGTCTATGAATAGGTAATCTTTTTTATATGTTCGATGTTTTTAATACATAAGGGAAGTTACGGGACGAAACTGAAAGGGAAGCGGAGCCCAGGGTGGACAAACCCACCCCAGGCGCGGACCTAGCCTGGCCATGCCTGGAGGGGGTTTGACTCCCCCGAACTCCGTCTCCGCTTCGTTTCCATGTCAAAACCTTCCTTATGCATTGAAACTTCATAATATATAAACCCCCGGATCCCCCGAGGTTCGTGCATCGTGTTCTCATTGTGTTTTCGTTTCGATCTGTCTCTGTCAGGAAATCTTCTCAAGTTTAGAGCAAAACTCGGAGCTAATCCGTACTCTTACTTTTGAGTTCGAGGAACTAAGGAAGTTGATCGAGGAGCTTATCGAGAGAACGCCACCACCAGCAAGGGAGTAAATCGTCATCAGGGTTGGCATCTGTCGTGGTAGTGCCGACGAGTACGCCATGGAGGGGTTCTCACAGTGCGTGTTTAGAGACGTGGGGGAAGGCGGACGGTTCACGGGTACGAGGTAACACAACTTACCCAGGTTCATATCCCACGACGGTGGCAGAATCCTACTCCTGCTATAAATCACTATAAGGGCAATACGAAAGTTCGAGGATTGGTTCAGGCGAGGTTGTATGAAGTTTGTCTATGATCGTGCCCTAAAGGCTCCCATATGCCCGACTTATATAGTCGCCAGGTCCTAGGGTTACAGGAAAAAGTCCTAGCCGGACAGGTTACAGAGTCCTACACCGCCTATCACTAGTCTTGTGTATCTTGCACTCCAAGGCTCCTGGTACGCTGGTGACTCCACCGTAGACTTCCTTTATCCGGCATGGGCCTCCCTTCTAGATCCATCTAACTGGGCCGCCCAGTAGGCCATAGGCCATTCTACCAACTGTGGGCCACCCGAGTTAGCCGGATAAGAGACATGCTATAGGGATACCCATATAGCATATCCCCAACAACATCCCCTTGGCTTGTTCCAAGCTTGGGGGAGTGCCGCGGTATCACCACCATTATCCTTCATATTTTACCTTTTTAGTGGATTCATATCTGTGGTAGAGAAGTTATCTTATAGTCTGGTTTGCATGTGGAAGTATCTCTCTTTTAGTTGGTTATCTATGTATCCTTTGGTGTGAGTGCATTTATTGGAATATTAATGAGAAGTCTCATCTTTACTTTTTGCACTTCTTATTTTTAGTTTGCAATCTCTATTATATGATGGATCTTGTTGTTCAGTATTGGCACCACTTTGGGATCATCAAGTGGATCTAAATTGGTTTTGGCAAACCGACTTCTGGTTAGTGGCATTAGTTTAAAACAAAAGAAAGAAGGAAAAAAGCTTACAGGTATTTGGTATCAATTGTTTTCTTTCTTGTTGGCTCATAAGCTTAGTATTCTTTATTTAATATTCTTTTGTGTCTTCAAGGAAGATTGCATGTTTGTATTTATTACTTGTATGTTTGCTTGCTTCTTTCAACTCTCTTGCTTGCTACCTAGCCTTGCTAGCCAAAAAACCTGTTTTGAGAAGGCATACTTCTCATGTTTCCAAAATCCTTTGAAACCAAAAACTTTTGCCATTTGTGTCCACCATATCTACCTAGTAGCTATTGCTATTCCTAGCAAATTCTCAAGCTTCATCTACCTTTCGAATTAAAAAGTATTTTGTTATGAGAAAACTAGTTAGTTAAGCTCTCACGAACTTGATGGCACACTTTATTTACTTGCCCCTAATAAACTTGAACCATTGTGGACATCGAAGTTGATATGCTTGCATCTATACGTTGGGATTAGCAGAACCGTGTTGTCATAGGGAACGTTTTCAACATTGCACTTGTACCTTGTCGTACATAGTTGATATTGTGCTCTTTTATCTGTGGATGTCAACGGTGTGAAATAAAGAGGGGACTTGTAAGTCCATGGAGTTTGTATTATGTGTTAGAGAAACGCCTGGGCCGCTAGCCTAAGCCATGCTTAATCATGGTGGAAACTTGCAGCATCACCATAGTGAGTCATCTATGAAGCATCCTCAATAAAAAGCTACATGCATAGTAAATAAAAATATTGTCGAGATGCTCATTGCATGCTTGCCTTGTCATTTTGGTTATGAGAAAGCTCCTGTACCATGTGCAAGGGGTACCCCGTTGGCGGTTCTCAATGATATGCAAATACTTACAATGACAAGAACTTACCTGGACCCAAAGTTGAGTATGCATGAGGAGTGGCCCTCATATTCAAGGGACATGAGATTACCAACTTATATTTCGTCAAGCATATACTCCATCTTTGTTCACTTTAACCTTAACCATCTCAATATGCTTATGATAGGGGAAATGAGGGCTCAAAGCTAGTAAGTACCATAATCTTTTGGAAGCTCTTTATGGCTTTTAATCCCTGCTACCCTCTAAGAAGGGACCTTTCTACCAGTTACCAGTTGAGTCAGTAAACCTACTTCCTCTCTATCTCCGGCAAGATTTTGAGTTGTTGTGTTTCAAGCATTCATATGGTGATTTATTCAATCATGTTCTTCATCTCCCTTGTTTGCACAAAACTCTTATCTATTGAGTATTACTTTGAAAGCCTTCACTTGTGAAAAACCTTTTTGAGCAAAGAGTACTCCTGTTTTGAAACCTCTACAAAAAGCCTTTGTGAAACTGTTTGCTAGGTGTTATCTAACCAAGAACAAGTTTGCCAATTCCAATTATGATTTATCTTTATGCATCTCTATTGTGACTGCTATACTTGGCTCCAAGCTAAGTTACATAATGGTGGGTGCTTTCTTCTATGAGTTGTGCAATGGTAAGTGTGATGCTTCTTGTGCGTATTCTTTTATCGACACTTCACTCCATAAACCTGTGGACATGTTTACTGAGCTTAGTATTTGCTTGGCGACAAGCGAAGTATAAGCTTGGAGGAGTTGATACGCCCAATTTGCATCACCATTCTATATCATAATTTACCTCTATTCATTGATATTTGTCTTATTATGAGGTATTACTTATGGATGTTTGATACGTCGGAAACGTATCTATAATTTTTATGCTCCATGCTTGTTTTGTATCTACTTTGCTTTGCTTTGTCTTTCTTTGAGGTGTTTTTATATCTTTTCTGAAACTAACATATTAACAAGTTTTCACAGTGCCAGTTGCATGTTTTCTTCTGTTTTTGGTTCCAGAAAGGCAGAAAATCAATATTCTCGGAATTGGACGGGACAAAAGCCAAAGTTATTATTTTTCCTGGAGCAACACGAAACCACGAAGTAGAGCCGGAGGGGGGCCATAGGGTGGACAAACCCCCTGGACCCCCCACCGACCTTGATTCCTGTGCCTATAAGAGCCCCCCGATGAGAAAACCCTAAGCAATACAGAAGAAATCCATGAAAACCTCCACAGAGCCGCCGCCACCGAAGGGGAGATTCAGGGGACAGAAAGTCTCTGTTTCGGCACCCCACCGGGATGGGGAAGTGCCCCCGAAGCCATCTCCATTGATCTCCATCGCCATATCCATCACCGTTTCTGGTTCCCATGATGAGGAGGGAGTAGTTCTTCCTCGAGGCTAAGGGATCTACTGGTAGCTATGTGTTCATCTCTCTCTCTATGCATGATCTTGTTGTGGTCATGAGCTTTGTAATCAAGTAGATCTACCTTGCTACTCAAGTGCTTTAATAGATCTTTGCTCTCCCCATGTGTGTGAAAGTGACAGCGTGCATGCCATGGTGGCACTTAGGTTTGAGTCTACATAAATACTCTTTATGCTTTAATAGATCTATGCTTTTCCCCACGTGTGTGAAAGTGACAGCGGGCATACCGTGTGTGGCACTTTGGCTAGATTAAATATTTGTTATGAGTTATATTTGGAGTTGAATGTTTTGTGAAATTGTGGTGTTTGTTGGAACCATCTAGCGCTCAAGGTGACAGTGTGGGGTTATCTAGATTGGGGAAGGCCCTACCGTGGATTAGAGTGTCCAACCGGAGAGTAGTTAAGAGTAGTATCATGAAGAGAGGATATTTATATGAGAGAGTGTTCACTAGTGAAAGTAGGATCCCTAGGCCTTGTTTCTAAACATTGAAACACCGTTTCCTTCTAGATATGTTACATGTTTGCTTGCTTCCTTCAGTTTGCCTTTAGTCTGTTCCCTCCACGCCATCAGCTCTTTTCTGGCACCGTTACCACTTGTATTTTGAAATGTGAAAAATAAATAAACAAAAGAAATAATTGTTGAAATTTAGGGTGAAAAGAAACTTTTTTCTTCTGAATGGAATCATCAAAACCCTTCTTGAACAAAATTTGAATAAAAGGGAATCCAACAAAATTTCAATCAAGTGAAATGCATTCATCAATAAATGTATCTTGAAATTTAAACACTTGGAAAAGTTAAATCAAAATCCTAAAAATAACCTAATGGAATAAGTCATTCCCAATATCTCTCTAAGACTATGGATTTGATCCATATAAAAATTTATCAACAAAAATTTATAAATGATCAAGAATGATAAATAAAAAATATTGTAAAACCATAGAAATTGGTTTCAATTAATTTGAAACCTTGGATAAAAACTTATGAATTTAATAAGATAAAAAGAATTGATTTCCAAAGCTAATAAAGCCCTATCTAAAATCCATACCAAATCTTAGCAAATAAATCCTAAACGGATTTAAAAAGATAAACAAATATTAAATAAAATTATACAAATTGGAATCACCAATTTTGGATCTATAAATAAAAAGATATGGATTTTATAAGGCAAAGTAAGAAATAAATAAATAAGGAATATTTAAAATCCAAATTAAATCTTGGCCAAATCCATAAGCAAATGGAATAAAGATAATCCAAATAAAATAAAGGGATAAAGAATATTCAAATAAAAGTATATGGGATTAAACCATATTCTAATTATATTTAAATGGGGACAAAATCCCTAAGGTAATAATGGAAATTGCCATTATTACCTTAGGGACAAAAATAATGGGAATTGTCAAGAAGATTAAAAGTTATCTAATTGACTTAAAAAGAATAAAACAATTATTTGAATAAATAATATGTATTAGAACCATATTTAAACCTATTTAAAATAAAGACAAATGTCTATTTTAAATAAATAATAAACCATAATAGAATAAAAGAAATATTCTAAAATGGCCTTTAGAATTGTGGCATCCCGCAAAACCACTACTAGAAAATCGCGTTGAATTTGTGCATTGCATCGTCATCATCATGCATTGTTTGCCCAAAACTATTTTCGCAAACCCCGATTTGTTTTCCAAACGCCCCATCTTATCCAAACACCGAAAACCGGGTCCCCGGAAGATTTTGTTTTGTCCGCTGTCGAATTGCAAAAACGTTGTTTAAAAATAAATATTTTAATTAAATTATTTTAGTGGGGCAGTCGAACGGGCCGAGTAGACCCGAACGACCACCCCAGGTTTTTAAATCGGTCCACCTCCTAAATTCCTAAAGCTACCCACTATCCTACCCACACCCCCTGGCCACCTCACTCCACCCAATCGGCTCTCGCCACCTCACCCCTCTCTCCCCTCTATCCTATCCCGCGTTGACACCTCACCAAACTCTCTCCCTCTCTCACCTCCCACCAACCAGCACCCACTCTCCCCACCAACCCCGCCCCACCTTCAGGTGAACACACACACACACACACAAGACTACACAACTCCACAGCCACGCCCACCAGCTCGCCTTGCCATGGGCCCCACGCCGCATGGGACCCACCTCCCTCCCTGCCCGATCGTCCTTCCTCCCCATCTTCTTCCCTGACGCTGACGCGTGCGCCTAACCTCGCTTGCTCCCGACCCGCCAGAACCTCCGCGGCACCCCTCGCTCACCTCACCGCGCCTTCCCGTCTGCGCCGACGCTGGCCTCGCCCAGATCCCACCGCGCTGCCTCAGAGAGCCTCGCCTTCCGCCTCCACCTCGCCTTTCCGGCCTCACCACTGCCGTCCTCCGCTGCTCGCCTCTGCCCTGCACGCCCGAGCCTGAGCCCAGTTTCCCGCCCACAGGACCGCCACGGCCACGCCCGCCAGCCGCAGCCGGCCTCCTCCGCGACCTCGGCGCTGCCGCCTCCTCACAGCAGGCGAGCTTCGCCGCCACGAGCCCGCTTTCTCCTCCTCCCGCCAAGATTTACCGCCGCTGCCCTGCTTGCCTCCTCGACCCCGCAGCCGGCGCGCCGAAGCTCCTCCAGCCCGCCCGGCCCCATCTCCTCCGCCCTCTGCTCCGCAGTCTTCCCCACCGTCAACCACCTGCTCCGCCGCTGGCCTCGCCCCGCCCGACACGTGAACCGAACCATGGCGCCGACCCCAAGTTCGCCACCGGCGGTATGGTGGTACCTCAAGGCCTTCATCACGAGAAGCCAAACCTCAAGATCGACAACGAACCCGACGGTACCAAGATCTTCACGGATTCAAGACCGAACCCCGGGGCCGCCATGACCTTCGCAAGGATCCGACAAGATCTCCGCTAGACTCAGGATCGCTTCCCGGACGCGAGCCCCAAGACCGAGGCCGCTGAACCGAAGTTCGCCACCAACCCCGAACGCCAAGTGCTTCACCCGAACGTCAAGTCCGACCCGACGATCGGATGCGATAAAGATCATCCCCGACGCCAAGGTTGCCACGAGAACGCCCCGACGTTAACACCGACTGGCGATGGGCCCGACAAGACCCTCGCACCGGCAAGACCGACCCGTGGGACGACAAGACCGTCATGACGACAAGAACGGCATCGGTCCGGAAGAATTCGACACCCGATACCGAACCAGACTCTTCTTGACGCTACAAGAACTACCCCGATCCGAGACCCTAACCCCGGAGTTCGAGAACGACCCCGTCAGAACCCTGGACCCTGTCGAACCCCGAACCCCGGAACCCCAAGATCGTCGAGCCCCTCAATGTGTGAACCCCTTCCCGAAACCCTAATTTCATAATATAATAACAACTTATTGCATATTGAATTGCCATACTCGCATGCATCTTTGTGTGGTTTGGGGGCCTTTTGCCGATTCACCTAATAATTAAACATGGGGCCCATATGCGGGCAAATCTAGTCTCATATCGGCCTCATTTAAACTTGTGTAGCGAACCGGTATCTTATCTTGCCTTGATAAACAACATTTAAAATGCGGGGTATCTAAATAACATGAACCACCTTATTAATTGTCGGGACCCCGGTTCCGCTTAATATGACCTAATTGCATCGCACCTTTGACATGCCATACATCATACATGCATCATGCCGATCTTACGCGTATTAAATATCGCATCCGTGTTTCTTCTAGTGCTTTGGTTCTTCGCGGATAAGGCCGTTGAGTTGATGTGAGCTTACCGATCTTGGTTGAACCTTCGACAATGTTTTCAAAGAGCATCTCCCCTTTCTACCTATCTTACTTTTATAGTCTTTATTTCCTCTGTTGATCTATTGCTATCTCGTGTTGTGTTGCTCTAGTTTTTCGTACCGTGATATCCCTTGCAGCCTTATATCGCCTTGGACACATCCTATTACCGTTGTTTGGTAGATAGTTGGACTTACCGTAGTCGCTTGCTCAAGTGTCATACGTGTTGTCAAATGCCACGTTGTTGATGTATTGCCGCATGTTGATGTTGGAGATGATTCTAGTTTTACTTATCGTCACTTTAATTTGTTTAACAACTAAAATTGAATAAGCGCAGGCATCGGTGGGTGATAGAAAATATTTGGTTTCCAACGCCCACTTGTGTCCCGTAAGACCCCGAGTACTTGATACTTTCCTTGATTTATCGCGCTATCCACATCCGGGAGGTATATGGGACCCGAGCCAGAGCTTGATTCGTCTTATTTCTTGGGGCCACAAACTAGTTTGAGGTTTTATTTATTTATCTTATGCCATGCTACTTTCTATTTAAATTGTGCGAGGAGCACACATCGCTTAGGTAAGCGGAATGTTTACGTGTATCGACACCCGAGTTTTTGGGTTCCCGCCGCTTCATGACCATTGTCGCAAACCTTGAGTCCGTCTCGAGCTTGCTTACTTCTATGGTAGACTCCAAGGGTGGCCCTGAAATATTTCTGAATCTGTGATTGTTCACCGTGAAAGCCTCGTTGGGTTTTGATTTGGTTTTTCCGAGGTTGATCGAGCGTGTTGCTATTGGTGCACCCGGCCGGGTAAAACTTTCTCAAAGCCGTGTCCGCGGATATGGACGACTTGGAGCACAAGATTCTCGATCATAGACAAGCATAACTAAAGTTTACTGCTATAAATTTGACTTATAATGACTAGTAATCAGCTTCACTATAATGGAATGGCTAATTAACGCCCACAATTGCTTGTTTGATTGTCGCCATACAATTGTATCTGACTAGTAAGTACTGCAACTACAACGGAATGGATGAATAAAAGTACCAACAACTGCTGGATTTTGGGTTTATCTCATGCTATTTGTATCTGATTAGTAATTGTTGCAACTATAACGGAATGGTTAACTAAAAGTGCCCACTGCTTACTTTATCAGGACGATTCTCTAAACCTGACTAGTAAAGTGCCGCAACTATAACCGAATAAGTAAAACTGCCAACTGTGTGAGTTCCTCGGTTGACTTCCTCGACGGTCTCGAGGGGGAAACGCCAGGATGGGTTTGTTTGATGGTAGTATCAGGTTGGTTCCGGATAGGTCCTTCTTACCCCTCTCTGATTGACGCCAGTGTATCGAGTCTCTATAGGTTGTTTAGTGCATGCTGCCGCTGCCGCTTCAGTCCACCATACCTATGTAGGCGAGGACCGCCGAATTCTAGCCTCGCCGTGTACTGGCCTCAGTACTGACGCTCCTCTTTTTCCTTTGCCCTTTGTCGGCACCCCTTTGTTTAAGCAGGTTTTGAGATCGACGTCGTTAGTGGTTACCCTTCCTTGGCAAGGTGGTTATGGACGCCATTGGTTATTCTTCAGGCTCTTAGCCCCATTTGCATCTTGTCCGTAGTCGGACGCCTATCATTTTCAAGGTGATTTGGATCTTGTATATTGTATCGTATTCTTGACTCATTGGGTCGTTGTATATATATATCTGTTCTGTGGGTCCCATCGAGGACTGTTGTGTAATGTTATTACTTCGTTTTCCACCCGCACGAAAGTGCCTGGTGGGCACCTTTGAATCGTTTCTATGCGGGTTTGGCGAATTTTGCTCAAACTTGCATAGGTCCGATTCTGAGGGTGTTACAAGAATACAATAATAAATAATATTAAAAGCTTATTGAAAGTTTGGAAAGTTCTGAATTCAAATGGGCATTTGAATTATTTAAACAAAATGAAAACAGAAAATGAAATCAGAAAAAGAAAAAGAAAACAGGGAGAAAAAAATAAGAAAAGAAGCAAACCCACTAACCTACCTAGCCCAACCAGCCCAGCAGGCCCAGCAGAAGCCCACACGGGAAATCCCTCTTCCCCGAACCGTTTTCTCTCACTCGCGAAATGACCCACACACCCACTAACGACCTAAACCCACCAAACCTTCCCTAACCTCGCTGACCACTAGGTCCCACCGCCAGCTTGGCATCGTCTTCAACCTCGTGACCGTTCCCCCCTCATTCCTTCGACTGTTTCTGATTGATTAAACCTCGCTTGAATTCGAATCAATACCGCGATAATTCCTTCCCATGACCACGCGTACCTAACCACCTCGCCCTCCTCCTCATTCCCTCTCAGACCCCATTCCCTCTCTCCCACCAGGCTGCAGCAATTGCACGCCCAAACCGCCACTGCTCCGACGAACTTTCCGTCCAATTCCGGCGAGCACAGTCACCCCCACTGCCCCTAGATCAAACGAGCACACTCCCCATCTCCTTGCGCATCCTCCAACACCCACAGCTCGCCCGCGCGTGCCCCATAGCATCGGCAACGACGACGACAGAGCGCCACCGCTGACTGCCGCGACTCCGTCGAGCTCCCCTGGTAATTTCCGACTGCGCCTCTCTCTCTTTGACACACGTGTACTCGCCTTTGCCTCACACATCTAACGCGACCATCTGCTTGCCTTCCGTCGACAGCAGAGTGTGCCCAACGCCGACGCCATCTCCGGTGAGAAATCTACGTCGTTCCTGTGAGCCCCTCTGTCTACAACAACAATGTCGAGCATATCCGCGTCACTGCGAACACAATGAAAATTTTCCCTTCCTCCCTCGCTTCTTGTAGTCGCCGGCAACATCACCGCCCAAGTGCACCGCCGCTCGCCGTCGCCAGCGCCGCCAGATTTTGATCAACTAGCTCATGTCCGTTGGATCTAGATCGCATGGCTAGGAACAAATCACTTAAGCGAATCGGTATATTCCATCTGAGCCGTACAGGTCACTTTAGATCCAGCGGTCCACAGAGCTCGATCCGTGCGAAACGGTATGCACCAGTAGGAATCAGCCACGTGGCCTGATCAGTTTGATTAAAATCCAGAAAATGATTTTGTTTGTTTAAACTTGCAAAAATCATAACTATTATTCTGCTTGGCCAAATTTTATATCATTGGAATCACAAAAATGCAAACTTTGCAACCATGCCATTATTTTAGTATTTTGTTTTTGGAAAATTAGTTTTTTTTGTAGAAACATTATTAGGCCTATTTTGAGTATAAAATTTATTCTAAAATTGTTTTTAAGGTAAAATCTTTTGCAAAAGTTTTTTTTTGAACCTACTAACCATAAAAACCAACTTTTGGATTTAAAAATGTATTTTGTGACACTAAGGAATTATTCCTTTGAATAAAAAGCTTATCTAGTAAAATGGTGCTTGATTTAAAAATGATTTTTGAGTGAAACCTTTTGTAAATGATTTTGTTTTTAAACACTTTGACCATAAACACTAACATTTGTGTTAAAAAATATATTTGGAAAACATTAGAAATTATTACTTTGATTTAAATCATTTCTAGCAAAACAAAAATGATTTAAATGGCCTATTTTCATTAACTTGGTTTCAAATGATTTTGCCACATTTATAACTGACCTTTAGGTGTTCTAAAATGTTTATATCCTATTAGAAACCACCTTCCCAAATAAAAAAATCTTTTGCATGCTTGCATGCATTGTTTTATTTTTCTTTATTTTATGTGGTGAATTGTTTGAATGCTAGTTTGAAAATATGCTTGCTTGAATTGTAGTGAACCCTGAGGAGTGTGACCATTGCAAGATCAAGGAGTGAATTTATATTCTCTACTAAAAAGGCAAGTGGCATTATCATCCATGTCCTACTAATTTCAATACACTTAGTGGAATTTCTGTAGTATGCATGATAGGGCTACTATGTTACTATGCTATGCTATGTCCTATGAGGATATCCTTTATATCTTCCTTAGTGAAAACATCATAGTTGTAGTATGCTTATCCCTGCTTTAGACTTGGGGTGGAATACCATATTATGATTATATGAATTGTTGGAAAAATATATGTTTTATATAATAAAGCAAGTACTCAATGAATCACCTGGGTGGAATGTGGATACTCAATTGCGAATAAGGTGGCAACAAAGGGAACCATATCTTTCGTGTGTGCACTAGAATAATACCACCTAGGGACTTAGATATTGAACATGTTTCTCGTACAGTGGCTTCCATGTACAGCCACATGCTAAATGGGCTCTGGCTTAGTCAATTACATAGTGGAAGACCCTTGCATTGACACCTATTCAGGTTAACTAGAATTGTGTATTGGAAATATATCCTTACATTGGTGCCTGGTAGTTGTGCTAGCATAATGTATTGGGAGGACTTCTATGGAAAGACTTTGTCATATTCTCGATCTGCCGGTACTCCATTGGTGTGTACTTATCTAGCGGCCACTGGTGGCGTCAAGACGAGATTGTGTCATGTGGGTAAAGTGTACAACTTCCGCAGAAGATCAAATTCTAAGTACTTAGTCATGTCCCCGGTTACGGACAACTCTGAGCAACTAAGGCCTGAAGCTATGGAAGATCTCGACATTCAAATTTCTCAAAGTAAAACTTGATGGTGTCAACAAGGGATTAGAAGCACTTGGAGTTTGCCAAGGAGTTCAGAAAGATTGTTAAAAGATCAAAACTATTTTGAAAAGATAGGATAAAACCATATTGCTTTCTGCAAATGAGCCTAAACCCTACTTAGCCAAATATGCATATATTGATAGGTTCCAACTTATTTCCACATAGTAGTGAAACTTGCCAATACAATTTAAATGTATTGACCCTTGTGGTTGTAACTTATTATGTTGCGGGTTTGTTTGATGTTAGTGAAGTGTGTTGAATAGGATTACAAGTCTACAACCAACATGATTGCCTGTGGCATTTTGAAGATGTAGGACTCCATGCTATATAGTTATTTCTGCTGCATTGTGATAAGATAGACAAATGAGCTATGTAAGATGTAATGAATTATTTTATTCCTGGTTATAAAGTTGTATTATGACCTTTGTTTCTTGACATTACATCTTAAACTATGGATGCTAGCTATTGATCTAGGGACTAGCATTGTAAACACAGGGATCTCTACCTTATCAGGTTGGGACCTCTATAGTTATCTAGATTGGGGAAGGTCCTACCGTGGATTAGAGTGTCCAACCGGAGAGTAGTTAAGAGTAGTATCATGAAGAGAGGATATTTATATGAGAGAGTGTTCACTAGTGAAAGTATGATCCCTAGGCCTTGTTTCTAAACATTGAAACACCGTTTCATTCTAGATCTGTTACATGTTTGCTTGCTTCCTTCAGTTTGCCTTTAGTCTGTTCCTCCACGCCATTAGCTCTTTTCTGGCACCGTTACCACTTGTATTTCACTATCTCTTCGCCGAACTAGTACACCTATATTGGGTGTGTTGGGGACACAAGAGACTTATTGTATCTTGATTGCAGGGTAGCTTGAGAGGGAATACCTTTGACCACTTCCTCCCTGAGTTCGATAAACCTTGGGTAATCCACTTAAGGGAAACTTGCTGCTGTTCTACAAACCTCTGCACTTGGAGGCCCAACAATTGTCTACAAGAATAGAAGTGCGTAGACATCACTTTTCATCTGTTTATGCATGTTGGATGATTCCTGAAGGATGGACTACCGGAGTCTGGATTCTGATGGAAAAGAAGGCGTTTTGGTGCAATTTCGCGAAGATCAGAAAAATACCAGAAAAATATGGAAACATATTATTTTACCAGAAGACGAAGGAAGCCAGAAGGAGGAGCGAAGGGGGGCCTCAGGGGGCCCACACACCGTAGGCACGGGCCCACCTGATCCCGCGCCTAGGATGGGTTTGGCCCACCTGCTCGGCCTCCGACTCCGCCCCTTCGCCTATATCTTGCCTACGGAACCCTAACACCAGGAGGGTGACCACCGATAGACTTCCGCCGCCTCTGGGAGGCGGAAAACACCGAGAGAGAAAGATCTCTCCGGCAGACAGATTTCTGCCGGTGGAATTCCTTCCCGGAGAGGGGAGACCTTCACCGTCATCAAGCTAGGCTTCATCGGGATCATCATCATCATCCACACCATCATCTCCACAAGCACCATCATCACCACTCCATCCCGCTGTAACAATTGTGTTGGATATTGCTTTAGTTCGTTAGGGGAAACTTTCCCGGTGTTAATTACTATTGTAGTTGATGCTTGTGAGTGGAACCATTGGATTATTGTTTATGTTCAGATTGTTATCCATTACCATATCATCTTTGATCTTGATTCATATGATGTCTTGTGAGTAGTTCGTTTAGTTCTTGAGGACATGGGAGAAGTCATGTTGTTAGTAGTGAATCTGTGATGAGTTATTATTCAATGATTTAGTATTTAAGTTGTGGTGCTATTCTTCTAGTGGTGTCATGTGAACATCGACTACATGATACTTCACCATTTATGGGCCTAGGGGAATGCATTGTGTATTTGACTACTAATCGTGGGGTTGCCGGAGTGACAGAAACCTGAACCCTCGTTAGGACACCTTTGCACAAGGGAGTGTAGGATCTCAGAGTTTAAGGTTGTGGTTAGATTTATATCTTAATTACTTTCATGTAGTTACGGATGTTTACAGGGGGTTTAATCACAAGTATGTATTAGTCCTAGGAAGGGCGGTATGTTACCACATGTTCACCCACAAAACACTTACAAACACCAAATAAGAGTACTCAGCTATTTGAAGCGAAAGCACTTGACAAAATTCCCATGTGTCCTCGAGAACGTTTGGTCCTTATAAGTATTTCCACCGGCTTGTCCTTTGCTAAGAAAGGATTGGGCCATTTGCTCTGTTTGTTCGTTACTTATGTTACTTGCTCTTTGTTTTGTTGCCTTGTCAGAAAACCACTAAAAATCCGTTGCTAAGTATTCACAGGGATTTCCTGCTCCATACCACTGTTCAGCACCTTCTGCTCCTCGTTGGGATCAACACTCCTATTTATCGAAAGTACTGCGATACACCCCCTATACTTGTGGGTCATTATTTCAGGGTCATCATTTCATTACATTAAGAACAAGAGAGATGGTAAGGCAGGCTACCGTGCTTTCAAGTTAGATATGCATAAGGCGTATGAAAGAGTGTAACGGATATTTCTAGAGAACATGATGAGGAAATTGGGCTTTGATGAAAGGTGGATTACCTTGATGATGGCTTGTGTAAAATCTGTGAGATATCAAGTCAGATTTAATTCTGAAGAGATGGGTATGTTTGTTCCTACAAGAGGTCTCCGGCAGGGGGGGGGCTCTCTCTCCGTATTTGTTCCTTCTTTGTGCGGAAGGTTTATCTAGTCTTCTGTTGTATGAAGAAGAGGTTGGTGGAATCGATGGGGTTAGGGTGTGCATAAATGCACCGCCAGTCTCACATCTCCTTTTTGCTGATGATTCCCTCTTTCTCATGAAAGCGTATATGAATAATGAAACCTCCTTACAACATGCTCTAGATACCTATTGTGCAAATTCTAGAAATTGGTGAGTGTGGCTAAATCTAGTATCTATTTTTCTCCTAATACTAATGTGATGGTTAAAGAAGATATGTGTGAAGAGCTCCATATTGATACTGAGGCAATTTCTGAAAAATACCTCGGTCTTCCTGCAATTGTGGGTACTGATAGAAGTGACTGTTTCTTGCACTTTATTGAGAGGATCATCCAACGTATAAATGGCTAGAAGGAAAAATTACTATCTATCGACGGTAAGGAAATTTTACTTAAGATTGCTGCTCATGCTATTCCTGTATATGCTATGTCTGTCTTCCAAATTCCAATAGGGGTCTGCAAGAGGATAATGGATGCTATATCCCAATTTTGGTGGGAAGATGATGAGAACAGCTAGAAAATGCATTGGCTAGCATGGTGGAAACTTTGTTATCCTAAAAGTGAAGGTGGTATGGGCTTTCGTGACTTCCACTCATTTAATCTTGCTATGTTGGCTAAACAAATCTGGAGACTTATTAATGATCCTGATTCTCTATGTGCAAAAGTTCTTAAAGCCAAGTATTTCCCTAATGGGGATATTTTAAAGGATGGCTCTAGGGCGGGGTCTTCTTTTACTTGGCAAAGTTTGCTGGCTGGGCTCTCGACTTTAAAGATAGAATGATATGGAGAGTTGGCAATGGGGAATCAATTAACATATGGCATGATGCATGGATCCCTTCTAGCCCGGATGGAATATTTCTGACTCCTAGAGGAGCCATTGTTTATACTAGGGGTCTCGGAATTGATAATCCCTATTACGAGCTGGTGGGATGAGGTACATCTGAGAGAGCTATTTAGTCATGTGGATGTTAATAGGATCTTACAAATACCAATCAAGAATCATAGGTTTGATGTTTTTATTGCTTGGAAACATACCAAACATGGTAGATATACAGTCATATCTGGATACCATCTCCAATGGATACATAAGTTCAATGCAAGTGCAAACCAATTAGCTTTACTAGGCGGATCAGCAAACAATCTTGTTTGGAATATTTTGTGGAAGCTTAAAATACCAAGTAAAATAAAAAAATCATTTGGCGTGCTCTACATGGAATTATCCCTCTCAAAAGTATCCTGGCAAATAGACATATTGGTACAAGTAGTGCTTGTCCTGTGTGTAATCAGAGTGCCAAAGATGTGTTGCATCTTCTTTTCCAATGGGCCACCAACAAAAGAAATGTGGGAGGCTCCGGTAATACATGAAATAATAGAAGAGGCACTTACTGTTGACAGCGCCGGCTCGGCTGTTCTTGAATTCCAGCTGTGGCGCCAAGATGTTTCGTTGCCAGGGATCGATTATATTGATCTCAAGGAGACAGTTGTCGTCACATGCTAGTACCTATGGTGGATTAGGCGCAGAAAAACACAGAACAAGGATGTTCCTGCCATCAACAAATGTAGAACCTCCAATCTTTCGATTACGGCAAATGCAGCTTGTGCTTGTTCCAAGAATGTGGTGGCATCAAATGCAAGATGGCTAGAACGTTTGCCTCAATAGGTAAAATCAACGTTGACGCATCATTTCATGTTGATACTCATGAAGGTGCAATTGGTGTGGTTATGCGTGATTATAAAGGCGACTTTGTTGCGGCTAAGAATTTCTATCTTTCTTATGTGGCATCTTCTGCTATGGCCGAAGCCTTGGCGATGAAAGAAGGGCTCTTGCTGGCGGTTTCTAGAGGCTGCAACAATATTATTACCGAATCGGATTTTACCAAAACGGTCGAAGCATGCACAGGCGATGGTGTCTAGTGGAATGAACCGGCTGCAATCTTTGCAGACTGTGTGGACTTGGTTTCGATGATCGACAATATTTTCTTTAAATTTTGTCTGAGGAAAGCTAACCAGGTAGCTCATAATTTAGCGGGAAGCTAACCAGGTAGCTCATAATTTAGCTAAATTTAGTTATCAGAACAAGAGCTCTTGTACCTGGGTTGATGAACCCAGTTTCCTGCTTAGTTCGATCATAAACGATGTAACCGTTGTTTGAACTCGAGGCTGAAGTTTTCAGACGCACTCTTTTTCTTACCATAGTAACTAAGGGGATCGGAAGGTTTTAATGAGGCGGACTTACATGCTTAATATATATGGTTTATCTAAAAAAAGATTCTAAAATTGTATCTCTCATGAAATTCATAATTAGTCCGTACCTGATATGTCTTCATTTTTCCATTTGGGAATATGGACATCAGACTCTGTCTTCGTGCGATAGGATCACATGAGATGAACTGGCCAGCTGGGTAGTAATGGAAGCTGGCCGGGATCTGAACATTTTGTGCCAAGACCACTGAACTTTTCTTGTTCTTTTGGGTTCTACGAATACGACGATTTTGTTTCTTTTGTGTGCCCGGGAACATATCGTCTCATTGAGCTTCCCAGTAATTTGGTGACCAAGAATGAAGCGACACAAAGATATGAGTACTTCCAACCTGCTAGATTGTAGTCCATGCCAAAAGATGCACATCCCGAAACAACAAGTGATGACCAATAGTTGAGATTATCCGCAACGGAGAGCATGCATCTTTCTAAAAGTCTTTACATAGAGTTTCAGCCACTCGCTGCTCCTTTTTAATCAGAACAAAGTTTTTTCTGTTTGTGATCGTCTTTGGTGTTATGTTGGGGGTAAGGAGTACTATATGATCAGATAGTCGTGTCCAAATATTTTTGCTGAATCTATCTCAATATGAATGGTCTACAATATGCCCTTGTATATATTTACGGTAGTAACGAGGTCCGAATCTAGCAGCAAACAGGTACATGCATTTTTATCTCAAGTGGTTCTCGTTTTAGAAAGGCCCCAGCAAGAGCAAGATCAACACCCCTGGCAAACTTATTGTCAAAAAAAAAACACCCCTAGCAAACTTGGTCCCTTGAATCATTGTTTCGTTAGCAACCTTCAGTCTGTTGTGCTGAACAACCATTTCGGAAAAAGTAGGGATGGACAATTTGTCGGATATGACGAAACAGTCTGTAACTGTTTAGAAGGTGAGCACCTTCAGGAGTGTGATGATAATGAGAGTATGTACAACTAGTTGTAATTCAGCAAGTAGTGCAGTCTGTAATTTACAATTCAGTGTTGTACTGTACCATGCAATCTGAGATTGTAGAGCTGTACTGATCATCCTGTGCATCGAATGTGCCCTCAATTTCTCAACCATTGACAGTTCCAATGTGTAATTGGTTGTGGTGTCGCCTGACATGGGCAGCAGTGCAGCACGATATCTGTAGTTCAGCTACGAGTTCACTGGCTACACTTCTACCTGAAATCTTGCGCCCTCAATTTCTAAACCACTGACAGTTCCTCCAAATGCAGCGTTCTATAAATTTTTCAGTTTGAATTGGTTGGGGTGCGCTTGCCTGGGCAGTAGTGCAACGCTCAGGCGACACCTGAGGAGCCCAGCAGCAAGCTACTGTGGTGGCCCCTCCCCCACAAAAAATAAATTTAATATCGTTGTGGACCAATGGCCCATATATCAGATATTAAGTGTTGGGAAACCCGGCCGGTATACCAGGCTAGAGTTGGCCCATGTGGGTATCGTATCCCCCTTTAGCCTATAAATAGAGGAACAACCTTTGTGCGTGAGTTACCGAGAGAGTTATCAATAAAAGTTTTCTGTTTTATCTATTTTGTACTGTGTGTGCCTTCTCCTAGTCTTCTCCTCCGGCGTGGAACAGCCCCGGGACCGGCCAGTCGACAGGGGGTGTTCCAACACGTTATTAGCACGTGTCTCTCCGTCGAGCCTTCGTCAAGCCACCGCCGAGCCTGCATCACGCAGGCTTTCGTTGAAGGTAACACAAATCTGACCGCAAAAATGTATTCGTTTCGCGTTTTTCTTTCAAGATTTGCGTTCAGATCTTAGATCAGATCCCATCTGGGATACGGATTTTCCTTTCCGGGAGTCGAGTTGACCTGCTGTCGCCGACTAATGTCGATTTAATCACTCTCGGATTAGGAACTTATTGACTGTACCGTTCACCTGCTGTGTCGATCTATTTTTTTTAGATCCGATTGATCTTGGACATCACCTATAATAGATCCGATTGATATACATTTTTATATACTTTGCATGCACGAGATCGGATCTACCATTTTTTTTACTCTGCATGCACGCGCGTTTGTACTCGCACGCACAGCAGACGCTGCATGGCCTCGCTGGCCGCCGTCGGGACGCTGGCCTCGCTGGCCGCCGACGGGCTACTAGGCGCTGCCGCGCTGCCCTGCGCGCATTCACGCCGCCCAGCTGGCAGCGCCGCGACAGCCGACCGCGCCGCCGCGCGCCGCGAGGCCCTGCTGGCCGCTCGTGCGCCGCCCGTTGCCCAGCCCGGCCTCGCTGGCCGCCTCCGCCATCCGCCCGTGCGCGCCGCCCTGCTGGCCGCACTGCCGATGCGCGCGAAGGTCGCACAGCTGCTGGCCATGCACCGCGCGCTCCAGCTGCGCCGCGCGCAACTGCTGGACATACGCCGCGCGCCTGTGCTGGCCTCGCATGCATGTGATGCGTGCTCTTGCTGGCCATGCGTGCGCTACTGCTGGCCATTCGCATGCATGTGATGTGTGCTCTTGCTGGCCATGCGTGCGCTACTGCTGATGCAAGCCTGCTGCTTGTAAGTGTATTATCCATATGCCATGCGTGTTGTGTGTATACTGCTGCGAGCTGCGTCCGCGCTCACTGCAAGCTGGCCGCACGCCAGATTGGAACGAATATTGCATCTGGCCGCTGCTTGCACCCCTGGCCGCTCGCCGCGCGCCCGCGTCTACCGCAGTTTTGTCGGCTGCGCGCTCGCGCGACGCTGCCACGCTGGCCGCATGCCGCGCGCCCGCACGCTGCTGCTGCGGCCTGCTTCGACCGCCGGGCGCCCGCCGCCGCGCGCTGACCGCTTATGCCGCTTCGCCACGTGCTGCTGGCAGCGTCGCTGCCGCCGCCGCCACGAAGCCGCTGCGCGCTGCATGCTCGTGGCGCCCGCTACTCACCGCGCGCTACCGGGCGCTGGCCGCGGCGGCCGCCCCGCCTCGCCGTCGGTCGCCTGCTGCCGCACCGTCGCCCAGAGCTAGCTCCGTTCCCCGCTTAGCGGAGACAATCTGGAGCGGACCGCCGCATACAGACAAGGGTAGCTGGGCGTTTGGTAACACGCGATCGCGGCGGTTGGACCGCTTTTTCTTTGCTCGATTGGTCCGATTTTCTACAAGCTGTTGAACTATGTTTTACTACGATTATTAATTAACGCATGTTTTAATACTTTGTACCTCATAGATAGCTTGTACCGTTTTTAATTTAAATTTTGGAACGCGTCATATTTGAATTATTGTATCGATTATCATTTATGCAACCGATTACCCGTGTAATCTTACACACTTTGCATAAATTGCGGATGACCGGAATCGTCGACCGAAGTTCGGAGTTGACCTGTGATGGGTTTAACTACTTGACTTGGGCCTCGGACGTTGAGATCGTCCTTGAGGGCCGATGCATTAAGGATGCGTTGATTGAGGGGACCCGACGGCTGACAAAACCATCCCGGCGGATAACGCCAAAGCCTGCACTTCCTCCGCCATCACATGTGTGAGACTCTCAAGAATGAGTACATGGCGAGCGGAGTGCTTCGCCTTTGGGCCGCCCTCAACAAGCGGTTCTCTCTGGTGAAGTACACCATTCAGCCACAGTGAGGCAGATTGGATATACGAGGTTTGCGGACTTCAAGGCGGTGGGAGTACAACTCCGTGTTGCACCGGATTTGTACTATTCTTCACCTGTGGGACCGGTACCACCGATCAGCGTAAGATAGACAAAACCTCTCCACATTCCATCCGGACAACATCCGATCCTCGAAACTTTCGCCAGAAGGATTCATGGAATATCTGGCAGCTTATTGATGCTCTCCGGTGGTAGGCGAGGATAATGTTCGAAAAGAACTTCTCCGCGCAACCCTTCGAGGGCCCAAGTCATGAGGCCAATCTGGTGCCTACAAGGTGCGCAAGCCCATCCACAAGAAGAGAGGCAAGAAGGGCAAGAAGGGCCCCAACTCCTCCAACCGCCAAGCAACGCAAGGCAAGGGGAGGCGAGGCCCAGGTGATCTGCTGTGGCTCCAAGACTCACTTCTCCAAGCAGTGTTTGGCCCCTAAACACGTCGTGGACGCGTTCAAGGCCAACAAGAAGGAGCACGAGGCGCATCTTGTCCAGGTTGAGGCACCACTGGCGCCCGGAGCGGCGCCTGTGAAGAACGTCACGCACATAGTGGCGCAGGACGTAGCACAAGTGGCAGCACCCTCGGCGGTCCCCACGGACGCCGTTGTGCCCATGGAGGTTGAGCACGTTGTGCCGCCACCTCGGCCCCTTGTCCATGATGATGGCCAACGCAGAGCCACCCACCTTGAGATATTGGCCGAGCTTGGTGATTTCTGCAATCCACCGAGCTCCTTTTATTGTGATGATTCCTTTTCCGCAATAATCGATACATTTCGATATGGTTGTAAGCTCTATGAGAGCATAACATTTATTTGTTTCCGATTGGATGACATTTATTCATTTATTCCATTATTTGATTATGTGATGCTCTGAAATGTTTATGTGTTTTACTTACTTGATGTAGCATCTTCCTCTCCATTATATTAATTAGGCACTATATTTTAGAACGCGTGTAGGCCCAAATGGAGGAAACGTGCCTTGGATAGCGGCACCACCAATACCATCTTGAGAGAAACAAAGTATTTTGAGTCAATTACCAAAAACCCCGTAACATAATGACGATCGCCGTGCCCGGTCCGAATGTAGTTCTCGAAGAGCAACTATCATACTCCCAAATGGAACAACTCGATCATTGAAGAGGCATTGTTGTATCCGAGTCGACTCAGCACTCTTAAGTTTTAGAGACATCCGCGCAATGGTTTCCATGTCGAAACCGATGATGATGAGAATGGAAAGGAGTTCCTACTCATTACCAAGCGACGAAAATGGTCAACATGTTGTCGAAAAGACTCCTTCATTAGCTCCGGGTTGTACTACACTAAGATAGTAGCACCACCTATTTACACTACCCTTAAGACTGTCTTTAGAAGCTCCGAACTATTCTGCCTTTGGCATGATAGGTTAGTCCACCCCGGTCTTAGGATGATGAGAAATATAATTAACAACTCGAACGGTCATAATGTTAATGTGAAAAATTTCCCGAATCCCGATGATTTCGTGTGCTCCGCATGCGCTACGGGGAAATTGATCATTAGACCGTCCCCCCTAAAGGTGAAGGATGAACTCCCCGCGTTCTTGGAACGCATTCAAGGGGATATATGTGGTCCAATTCAGCCCCTCTTAGGGTCGTTTCGGTACTTCATGGTTCTCATCGATGCTTCCTCTAAATGGTCCAATGTTTGCCTGCTGTCAACAAGGAACCATGCTTTTGCAAAGTTGATCTCCCAGATCATACAAATAAGGAATAAATTCCCTGATTATCGTTTAAAGTCTATTCGAATGGACAATGCCGGAGAATTTACTTCAAAGGCATTCAATGATTATTGCATGGCAACTGGAATAAAACTTGATCACTCCGTACCGCATGTCCACACTCAAAATGGACTCGCAGAGGCATTGATTAAAAGGATTAAATTCATTGCCAGACCACTCCTTCAGGGTTGTAATTTACCAACTACATGTTGGGGACACGCGGTGTTACACGCCGCTAATCTCATCAACTTTCGACCATCGGCCTACAACATCCACTCTCCCATCCAACTTGCGCAAATTCGGCACCAAAATTTCCCACCTCGTGGGTTCGGATGCGGTATATACCTATACCACCACCCCAAATCAGCAATGGGACCGCTCCGTAAGTCGGGATATCGTTGGTTATGAGCGTGTCCATAATCAGTTCTTGGACCCTTGACAGTGTCACTGGCCCGCTTTGCTAACTGCATTTTTGACGAGGATCTTTTCACTTTGGGGAGGTAATCAACCTGGATGACAAAAGTCGAGAAATCACGGAAATCCACGGGATCCACGCTCATGACCAGCGACTGTTGAGACTAATAGAGAAGTCCAAAAGATACTAGATTTGCACTCCCTAGCGAATCAACTGCCCGATCATTTTAGTGATTTAAAGACTGTAACAAAGTCACATGTGCATGCGCGTAATGCACCGGAAATGGTTGAAATACCAAAGAAAAATGATGGTATACCCGCTCCTGCTCCAAGGCCTAAGAGGACGCGGATTCCGGTTTCTCAAATCCCAAGTACCGGGGCCCAAGAAAAAGGATAAGAGATTTATTACAGACTACCCTGTTGAGGAGCCAGTTGAGACTGGCACAGTACGGATATTTCAGTGCGAAATTCCGGACTTGAACTTTCTATATCGGAAATACCAGTGTTGTGCGCACACATCGGGCCGGGAAAGCCAAAGGACCTAGCTCCTGGATTGGGAAATCCGGTGGAGCAAGAGGATGTGCCTGATGCACTCCATGACGAAATGGCCATTAACTATGTTAATTCGGGCGAGTCATACAACCGAGCCATGGCAAATGTTGACGTTAATTTTGCCAAGAAAATTGCTTCAATCATAGATCTTGACCCTGAGCCTAACACGCTGTAACTACCTCGGTGAATTACGCTCCTAGATACAAGCCTGGATGAGCGGTAGTGGTTGAAATAGTACGGTGGGGCCCCAAAAGCCACTCACGGGTAGACCTTTCGGCCGTCCCAACCACTTCCATCTCATCGGGACCTGTACGGGCGGCGTAATCGGCAGGCGAAGGGATCAACTACATACACAAGTGGGTATGTATGCAAGCCACCATACAAGAGTACATCAGAGCCATACCATCTAGAAAGAAAGGAAATATAGCAACGCCATACGGCAAGATTCAAATGACCTAAATAGATATAATATGTTAGGATAATTCCTCATACATCACACACATCAGAGTAACAAGCGGAAGCGGCAAAACAAGGTCCGAGTACGGATAAGAAGCAAATCGGCATAAGATGCCATAGAAATAAGCACATCCCGCCCACAGATCTCACGGATCCCCGTTCCCGGAATCTCTACACCGAACGATCGTTGCCCACATCAGCCTCTTCCACCCAAAGATCCGTCCTGCGGTACTGCTCATCTGAACCAATAATTTATCGTGTGAGACCCTAAGGGTACTCAGCAAGACTTAATGCCTCTAAAGGGGACACAACCTGGGGTGACGCAATTGCAGCAAAAGATAAACCCTAGCAGTTCTACAGATACTCGCTAACCATCCGCCTAACCAATGATAGACGGATGTCCGTGAATTAATGACAACAGTTATAATAGTAATTTCAACCGACCCATCCTCCTCCCCGCTTACCAACGAGGAAGCGGACGAACAACCCCCCCCCCCAGCCGTTGGCAATTTTATTAACCATTCCATGAGTGTTGCACCATTTACTAGTCATATTACTTAGTCAGATTAAAGTGGTACTTTAGTTATGCTTGTCTATGATCGAGAAATTGTGCTCCAAGTCGTCCATAACCGCGGACACGGCTTTCAGAAAGTTTTACCCGGCCGGGGTGCACCAATAGCAACACACGCTCGATCAACCTCGGAAAAACCAAATCAAAACCCAACGAGGCCTTCACGACAAAGCAATCACAGATTCGAAATATTTGAGGCCACCTTGAGTACCATAGCGAAGTTAGTGACTTGAGACGGACCCGAGGTTTGTGGGGCGGTACAGCGACGGGAACCCAAACTGGGCTTGTCGATGCGTAACGGGTCACAATTCCTAAGCGACAGTGTGCTCCTCGCACAATCGTAATACATAAGTAGCATGGCATAAGTACAGGATAGTAAATAAAACCTCAAACTAGTTTGTGGCCCCAAGAAATAAGATGAATCAAGCTCGCTCGGGGGTCCCATAAGCCTCCGGATGTGGATAGCGCGATAAATCTTGGAACAGGAATCAAGTACTCGGGGTCTTACACACAAGTGAGCAGGAAAAACCAAATAGCAGATGTTGCTCACCGGTGCCACTTTCATTAGTTATCCCATTACTACTCAAAGTTAAGTTGTTTAGGTACCTCGTTATTCATCGACTCTCACATACCCTACACATGCTGTTCTCGACTCGCATGGCTCAAACAACTCCTAGTAATGGCTCATGGGATGGAGGAACAAGCTCGGTGGGGTTTAAAGTAAAGGCTATGCAATACTTGGGATTCAATTTAATGCAATCGCGACTCAATGATGCAAGAATAAGATAGAGGCAATAGGTATCATGTATGCAAGCATGTGGTAGTGCTTGCGGCAACTCAGTTGAAGCGAGACGGATCTGGGTAGTGCTCTGGTTCTCTTGATATATCCACCTTTCGTGTCTATTCGAAAGAAGAACCAAACAAGCAAGGGCCACATAAATAAAGTGCACAAGCATAGGAATAAAATGCGTCAAGCAAACAATCATGCCATGATGAATGATGCACAAGTTGCATGGAAATAAAGTAGCATGGCATGGGTGACGTGTGGAAGACAAGAAATAACATTTTACTGGGGTTCTGGATCACATTTGTTGTCATATTAGTTGTTGTACACTATATTTTTATATGATGCATGCTGCAATTAAAGTCATGGATAGCATAAACAGAAAGGTCTCGTCGAGCTGATCATTTTAGACATATCATTTGCTAAATTTGGAGTTGTAAATCAAAAGTTATTAATTTATTAAGTTCTAGTGGCATTTGTTGTAAATTAACTAAACTTGGAATTTTACATGTTCAAAAGGTATTTTGAATAGCATATTTGAAATCCTCACATTTTTCTGATTCAAAAACACATATCATATGTTTTATTTGAGTTTGTATTTTAAAAGTTATATTAAAACAGAATTTGAGTTTGAATTTAAATAATTTGATTTAGATTTGAATTTTGAACAGACATCCAGCTAAACTTTTTGCACCCAGGCTCGATTAGCCCAGTGGCTGGGGGGACCCATTGGCTGAGGCCACCGACAGAGGCTGACGAGACGATAGGGGACATGGGACCGCGGGTTGGGTTTGTGAAAAGATGAGGAGCCTTTTTATAAAACAACACCGACGCTGACAGGGGGGGCCGCGAGGAGTGCGGGTTGAGGTTTACAAAAGTCGAGGGGGTTTTCTGGAAGAAGTTCTATGGTCTAGTGGGTCACGAGGACCGGTTGAAGCGAACAAAAAAGGAGGCGATCTGTAGAACTACCTCAGCCGTCTTGTTCCTCTCTCTCGAACATGGCAATGCGTCTTCGCGGCGTGACAGGCGCGGCCTTGAGGTGCACTTAAGGAACGGAACCAGCGGAGTAGGCTAACGGATGGTGGCAGAGGGGCGGCGGGTGACTAGATGAGGTTCTACGCGACGCTGCGAGCCTGAGCCGGCCACGCCGACGCGCGCATTGCGTTCGACGAAACAACCGGCGGAGCTAGAGCGGTACAGCGAGGCGGAGCGTGTCCAGGGGGGTCAGGGGCTTACCGCGGTGGTGTTGGTGTGGTCGGTACAGGTCGGAGCGCAGCGGATCAACGGGCAATGGCCGGAAAACTAGGGTTTCAGCGTCGGGCGTCGGCAGCGTCTGGGCGTCCTCTCCGCGGCTCCATGCAGTGTCGAAGAGGCACTCCACGCTTCCCCGACAACCTCGGACCACGCCCGCCTCCTGGTTTCTTGTGTTCGAGCCGGACGGTGGTGTTCGTCGGCCAGTGGAAGAAAGGGAGGAGAGGGAGGCGGCAGGCCTCGGGGAGATCTGGGGAGAGCAGAGGGGGTGAGGGAAGATAAGGACGGGGCGGTGGGGGCTTGCGTGGGGGAGGGCAGATGGAAAAGGTGGCCTGGCCACCTCTCCTCCTCATCCTCACGTGCATGGCTCGAGGGGCAGGGGAGGCTGCAGTGGGGTAGAGGCGAGGCCGGGGCAGGTTCGGAGGGCCCCTAGGGCAGGGAGAGAAGAGAGGAGAGGGGAAGCTAGGGTTTAGCTAGAGGGGCTCGGGTTAGAGTTAAGTGGGGTTAGGGTAGAGGTTTTAGTTAGATAGAGAGAGGTGAGAGGAGAGGGGTGAGGTTAGAGAGAGGGTAGAGTATGGTGATAGGATTGGGAGAGGGATTAGGGTTTTGCTTAGAGAGGAAAGAAATTAAGAGAGAGGATGTTAATACATGCCCACATGTTCATGCATGGATAGGGTTGGGGTTATGGGGAGGTAGGGTTTAGCTAGGATGGGGTAGATCATGGTGCTTGCATGCATTAACAAGACCAAGCAAGATCAAGAGGAAAAGAGGGAGAGGGAGGTAGGGGGGTTTAGGGCTTAAGCAAGATCAACATGTAACAAGCCAAAAGAGAGAAAAAGAGATGGAGATGATCCACTCAAAACAAATAAAACCCAATGACAAGCACAAGATGGTACTTGCATGGCCCATGCAGAAATATTTATTGCCCTGATGATTCTTGTGAAAACAATGTCATCACATGGCATTATTATTCTGCATTCCCAAAAATTGGAATAAGGCCAAGCAAAAGAATTAAAAAGGATGCCCCATGTGGAATAGATGGAGATGACCATATCTGAGATACAATGGGGCTTGCTAGTGTGTATATGCCACTAGATATTGCTTAAGCCCACAAAATATCCCAACATGATGATAACCCCTAAACAACACATATGGGAGCTAGAATTAGGGTCACACTCACAAGGCATGCAAAGGTGGCCATGTGGCTCTCATATACCAATATTGTGAAAACAACATGGTGCATACATGGGAGCATGTGGAAAAGAATGTGATCCATCCCAACCCACATGAGCTAGAGGTAAAACTCAATTAAAATTCCAAGCTCATATTAGTTGGATGGTGGAATTACAAGGTGGTGAAGAAAAAGGTGGTGGAGGCCATAAGAGATATGCCCCCAAATCAACTTGGGCATTTAACAAGATATCAAGAACCAAATACAATATCAAGATGCAAATACAATTAATAATGCACATGATATAAGAACCAAACAAGAAGGGGTTTTATATGATGCTCAAATGCAAGGTGGCATGATGACATGAGCATGATATGATGATGATGCAACAAATATATGTTGGAAGTGGCCCTTTTATTACTAGAACAAGTAGCATTACAGGTGTTAGACAACTGGGATGCTACAACTCTCCCCCACTAAACAGGAATCTCGCCCCGAGATTCTAGGAAGAAGAAGAAGGAGACACAAAGAGGGTAGGATAGTTGGCACGGAGTTCATCTTCACGCTCCCAAGTGGCTTCGTCCACAGAATGGTGTGACCACTGCACCTTGCAGAACTTGATGGACTTGTTGCGAGTCCTTCTTTCTGCGGTCTCAAGGATTTTGGTGGGGTGTTCTTGATAAGACAGGTCTTCTTGGAGATCGATTAGCTCATGATCCACGGTCCTGCCGGGATCTTTGAAGCACTTCTTGAGCTGAGAGATGTGGAAAACATCATGGACTTTGAGTTTTTCCGGAAGCTCAAGTGCATAAGCAACTTCTCCTCTTCTACCACGAATCTTGAATGGACCGATGTATCTAGGAGCCAACTTTCCTTTGATACCAAAGCGGTGTGTTCCTCTCATGGGAGTGACACGAAGGTACACGAGATCACCAGGAACATACACCATGTCCGTGTGCTTCCTGTCATAGTTGCTCTTCTGACGACTTTGAGCAATCTTCAGGTTCTCAAGAATGATATGCACCTTCTCCTCTGCTTGAGTTACAATGTCAGGGCCAAACCATTCTTTCTCCCGCACTGACCAACCAATCGGAGTTACGCACTTGCGACCATAGAGAGCCTCAAATGGTGCCATCTTGAGACTCTTCGAAGCTGTTGTTGTAGGAGAATTCAGCATAAGGAAGACATTCCTCCCACTTCATGCCAAAAGAGATGACGCAAGCACGAAGCATATCCTCCAGAATCTGATTGATCCTTTCGACTTGTTCTTGCGACTGAGGGTGGTAAGCAGTGCTGAAGTTCAACTTTGTTCCCAAAGCATTTTGGAAGCTTTCCTAGAACTTTGAAGTGAAGATGCTTCCACGGTCTGAACTGATCTCAAGCGGAACCCCATACAGAGACAATTACTGATATAGAGCTCATATTGAATTCGAAATTGTTTCTTTGATGGGAAGAAATGAGCCACTTTAGAAAGCATCGATGACAACAAAATTGCATTGTTGCCCTGCGACCTTGGAAAGCCAGTGATGAAGTCCATCTCTACTTTCTCCCATTTCCATTCCGGAGGTTTCAATGGATGTAGAAGACCGAATGGTTTCTGATGGACAGCTTTCACTCTGCGGCAGACATCACATTCCGAGACATACTTGGCACAATACCGTTTCAAACCAGGCCACCAATATTGTGTTTTCAAGTCCATGTACATCTTCGTCTTTGCCGGGATGGATAGAAAGAACCGAATCATGCCTCCTTGAGAACTTGCTCTCTCACCGGGTAGTTTGGAACAAACATCCGGTGTTCAAAGAAAAGCGTGCCTTGATCATCCACGTGGAAGGACTCGTGCTTGAGCTCAAGTTTAGAGATGATCTTTTGGTGTGCGGATCACGAAGGCGAGAGCGAATCTTTTCTTCCAAGAGGAGTAGCGGAAGGTTCAGAGATGCCCTTGTTCCACAACTCCGTGTTTAGCCGGAATTCCTCGCACAAGAGAGCTGTTGCTCTTCCATCATGAGGTTGTTGACATAAGCTTTACGGTGAGAGCATCGGCCATGACATTAGCTTTGCGGGTGTAGTTGATGGTCACCTCAAAGTCATTGATTGCTTCAATCCATCTCCTCTGCGAAGGTTGAGATCGGTGAGTGAAGATATACTTCAAACTCTTGTGGTCGAAAAGATCTCTAGCAGTTTACCAAGCAAGTAGTGCCTCCATAGCTTCAAAGCAAAGACAACTGCTGCGAGCTCGAGGTCATGTGTGGGATAGTTGATCTCATGCGTCTTCAACTGACGAGAGGCATAAGCAACCACCTGTTTCTCTTGCATAAGGACCGCACCCAATCCTTGCAAAGAGGTGTCGCAGAATATCTGGAAAGGCTTAGATGTATCCGGAGGAACCAGGACTGGTGTGGAAGTGAGCTTCTCTTTAAGTGTCTCAAAACTTGCTTGACATGCAGGAGTCCACAGGTACTTCTTGCCTTTCTTGAGGAGATCGGTAAGAGGCTTCGCTATCTTCGAGAAGTTCTGAACGAAGCGACGACAATAACTCGCCAAACCAAGGAAACTCCTCACTTCTTTGACATTAACAGGAGGAAGCCATTCAACAATTGTCTTCACAGTTTCCGGGTTGACTGCAATGCCCTTGGCAGAGATGACATGACCAAGATAGGTTACTTCAGGCAGCCAAAACTCACACTTTGAGAACTTTGCATACAAGCGGTTCTCACGAAGCTTGTTTAGGACACACCGCAGGTGTTCTTCATGCTCTTCCTTGGACTTAGAATAGACCAGAATGTCATCCAGATAGACCACAACGAACTTATCAAGGTACTCCATGAAAACGGAGTTCATCGGCCTCGAGAAGGTAGCAGGTGCGTTGGTGAGACCGAAAGACATGACCGTGTACTCATACAGGCCATAGCGGGTGGTGAAAGCTGTTTTGGGAACATCTTCCTTGCGAATCTTGAATTGGTGATAACCACTTCTCAAGTCCACTTAGAGAACACCACATCTCCTAGGTGATCGAAAAGATCATTAATCCAGCGGGAGGGATATTTGTTCTTGATGGTTTTAGCATTGAGAGCCCGGTAGTCAACACATAGTCTATCGGTTCATCACGCTTCTTCACAAAGATTGTTGGGCTACCCCAAGATTTAGCAATCGTGTTGAATGAAACCCAACTTCTCTTGTTCATCAAGTTGTCGTTTGAGTTCACCAACTCGGAAGGACCCATTTTATAAGGCGCTTGGAGATAGGAGTCGTGCGAGGTTCAAGCTCAATCACAAACTCAACCTCACGATCCGGAGGCATACCCGCAACTCTTCGTGAAAGACATCAGGAACTCACAGACCACGATGCGCCTGAATAGCTTCCATAGCATCATCATTCGAGCCGCCAAAGAGAAAAAGCTGGACAGGGAGGGACTTGGAGAAAAGACTATATGGCCTTCAGGAATCTTCAGAGAAACTGAGCGTTCAGCACAATCAATCACAGCTGCATTTGCTGTCAACCAATCCATGCCCAAGATGACATCAATGTCAGAATTGCCCAGAAGAATTAAAGAAGCGGAGAATGAAGAACCACCAATCTCAATCTGATTGCCATGACTGATATGAGCAGCCCTCATGTTTGAACCAGGAGATAGCACCACCAAACGACGTGATAAAGGAACCCTATCCAGGTCATGCTCTTGTGCAAACTTATGCGAAACAAAAGAATGCGATGCACCAGAGTCAAACAAAACTCGTGCGAGGGTCGAGTTAACGGAAGCATACCCATCACAACTCAGTGCATGCTCGGCTTGAGTGGCGTTGACCACGATTAGCGAACAACCGCAGACCGGGCTTAGTGTTGATGTTGAGAGCCGGTGGTGGTGCACGAACCATAGGAGAGCTTGCTGCAGATCTTGGCGGGGTGGAGGAGAGCTTTGTTCTTCAGACAGTTCGATTGAGATGTCGGGATCTCCACACGTGAAGCGCATACCAGTGGGCGTGGAGCAACAGAGCGGGGACTCGCCAGCGCTCGGTAGTGGTTGTTGTAGCCCACAGGAGCGCGGTGGTGAAGTTTGGTGGCCTTGACGCGTAACTTGCGTGTCTTTGGTGAGCCGGGCGACGGTGGGGTGTTAGGAACCCGGACACGCCCGCTTAGAAGGAGCTGCCATAGCTGCAGAGCTTGATGCATCCTGTTGTGTTTCTTGGACTCCTTAAACACTTGCTGCTTGCTTCCTCTTGCGGCTGTGTTGTAGTTCCGTGAAAGATGTCGGCCTTGCATGTGTGATTGCATACTTGATCGATGCATTGAGCCCTTGCAGAACCTCTTCTGCTCCTTCTTGTCATCAGATACCTCATCGCCACCATAACGAGAGAGATTCATGAAGTTCCTGATGTAGGTGTTGACGTTATCATTTCCTTGCTTCAGGTTGAGAAAAGCCTCCTTCATCCTTTCCATTACAATCTCTGAGAGAAACTTCTCCTTGAACGCTCAAAGGAACCTCTCCCAAGTAGGCTGGAAACCAGCAGCTTGCCTTCAAGTAATTCTCCAGAGAGTCATCTCCTTCAAAAGGTGAGTAGCACACTTGACCCACTCCTCCGGAACATCGCAGCCTCGAGCAACCTTGACATCTCACGCAGCCAATCATCCGTCCAGTGGTCGATCGAAACATCAAACCGACGAGGGTTGAATTTCAGGAAGCTCTTGATGTCTCCTCGCTTGGGAGGTGGAGGGAGTGGAGCAAACTCGTTCCTCCTGACACTCTCCTCAAAGCGCTGCTGGTTCTGCTGCATTGCTACCAAAGCATTAGCGATGTTTGACATGAACCCAGCAGTGGTATGTCCTCATCGATGCAAGTGGTGGAGCCATCTGTCATTGATATAAAACTCAAGTCAGTACTATAATGGAGAATGATAATAATCCAAAATAGTACCAAGATGGAATTACTCAAGATTAAAGGATACAATTTACTGAGATGATATTAAAATATCAACAAAGTTCAAAGCACCTAAAAGATATTAAGCATATCGCACACGACTGAAAAAGGAGTGTGGTACACAAATATATCAAAGAAAAATTTTCCACAAATTTCGGCATTAAAATACCAATAGATGCGCAAAATTACTTAACGAATCAAGATTAGTGACTCTACCGATTCAATATACAAAAGCGAATGATAAGAGTAGTGGTATGGTCGCGACTCCATCCCGCACTCAAATCATTACTCCGCACATGAACAAGTGGAACACATATCCTAACCCCTTCTTCTCACGTTGAACCTAAAGATTGGTAACTACGGAAACGAACACCCCAAACAAGATAACGTCGGATACAAAGAGTAAGACAGATTGCGTCGGTTTGCAAAAGCCTGTCGGTATGGAATGTACCAACAGTTGATAACCAAAGGCTGATTAGATAACAACTTGGATGCAACAGATAGACAAGGGATTACACACACACACACACACACAACCTATGGTACTACGGAAACCCAGAACACGTGAATCCTAGTTTGAATTTTTAAGAAGAGGATTGAAAACGTTACACTTCCTTACCAGAAAAGGGTGGGTGGGTGGTTAAGAAGAAAAATGGAAGCAGTCCTACTCTCGCGTTTTGTTTTTCCCTAGTATACATAACTACCAAAATATTTGCTAGATCGACAACCACTTATTGAGACCACGAAGGTCGGGATGGCTCTGATACCAATTGTAACTACCTCGGTGCATTACACTCCTAGATACAAGCCTGGATGAGCGGTAGTGGTTGAAATAGTACGGTGGGGCCCCAAAAGCCACTCACGGTAGACCTTTCGCCGTCCCAACCACTTCCATCTCATCGGGACTGTAGCGGCGTAATCGGCAAAGGATCAACTACATACACAAGTGGGTATGTATGCAAGCCACCATACAAGAGTACATCGAGCCATACCATCTAGAAAGAAAGGAATATAGCAACGCCATACCAAGATTCAAATGACCTAAATAGATATAATATGTTAGGATAATTCCTCATACATCACACACATCGAGTAACAAGCTAAGGCAAAACAAGGTCCGAGTACGGATAAGAAGCAAATCGGCATAAGATGCCATAGAAATAAGCACATCCCGCCCACAGATCTCACGGATCCCGTTCTAATCTCTACACCGAGCGATCGCCCACATCATCAGCCTCTTCCACCCAAAGATCCGTCCCGAGGGTACCTGTTCATCTGAACCAATAATTTATCGTGTGAGACCCTAAGGGTACTCAGCAAGACTTAATACCTCTAAAGGGGACACAACCTGGGGTGACGCAATTGCAGCAAAAGATAAACCCTAGCAGTTCTACAGATACTCGCTAACCATCCGCCTAACCAATGATAGACGGATGTCCGTGAATTAATGACAACAGTTATAATAGTAATTTCAACAGATCCATCCTCCTCCCCGCTTACCAACGAGGAAGCGGACGAACAACCCCCAGCCGTTGGCAATTTTATTAACCATTCCATGAGTGTTGCACTATTTACTAGTCATATTACTTAGTCAGGTTAAAGCGGTACTTCAGTTATGCTTGTCTATGATCGAGAAACTGTGCTCCAAGTCGTCCATAACCGCGGACACGGCTTTCAGAAAGTTTTACCCGGCCCGGGTGCACCAATAGCAACACACGCTCGATCAACCTCGGAAAAACCAAATCAAAACCCAACGAGGCCTTCACGACAAAGCAATCACAGGATTCAAATATTTCAGGCCACCCTTGAGTACACCAACGGTTAGTGACTTCGAGACGGACCGAGGTTTGTGGGTCAGAAGCGATCGGGAACCCAAAACTGGGCTTGTCGATGCACAGTAAACGGGTCACAATCCTAAATAAAGATGTGCTCCTCGCACAATCGTAATACATAAGTAGCATGGCATAAGGCAGGATAGTAAATAAAACCTCAAACTAGTTTGTGGCCCCAAGAAATAAGATGAATCAAGCTCTAGCTCGGGGTCCCATAAGCCTCCGGATGTGGATAGCGAATAAATCTTGGAACAGAATCAAGTACTCGGGGTCTTCTGGGACACAAGTGAGCAGGAAAACCAAATAGCAGATGTTGCTCACCGTGCCACTTTCATTAGTTATCCCATTACTACTCGGGTTAAGTTGTTTAGGTACCTCGTTATTCATCGACTCTCACATACCCTACACATGTTGTTCTCTACGACTGCATGGCTCAAACAACTCCTGTAGTAATGGCTCATGGGATGGAGGAACAAGCTCGGTGGGGTTTAAAGTAAAGGCTATGCAATACTTGGGATTCAATTTAATGCAATCGACTCAATGATGCAAGAATAAGATAGAGGCAATAGGTATTGTATGTATGCAAGCATGTGGTAGTGCTTGCTGGCAACTCGATTGAAGCGAGACGGATCTGGTAGTGCTCACGGTTCTCTTGATATATCCCCGTCAACCTATTCGAAGAAGAACCAAACAAGCAAGGGCCACATAAATAAACTGCACAAGCATAGGAATAAAATGCGTCAAGCAAACAATCATGCCATGATGAATGATGCACAAGTTGCATGGCAATAAAGTAGCATGGCATGGGTGAGGTGTGGAAGACAAGAAATAACATTTTACTGGGGTTCTGGATCACATTTGTTGTCATATTAGTTGCTGTACACTATATTTTTATATGATGCATGCTGCAATTAAAGTCATGGATAGCATAAACAGAAAGGTCTCGTCGAGCTGATCATTTTAGACATATCATTTGCTAAATTTGGAGTTGTAAATCAAAAGTTATTAATTTATTAAGTTCTAGTGGCATTTGTTGTAAACTAACTAAACTTGGAATTTTACATGTTCAAAAGGTATTTTGAATAGCATATTTGAAATCCTCACATTTTTCTGATTCAAAAACACATATCATATGTATTATTTGAGTTTGTATTTTAAAAGTTATATTAAAACAGAATTTGAGTTTGAATTTAAATAATTTGATTTAGATTTGAATTTTGAACAGACATGCCATTAAACTTTTGCACCCAGTTCGATTAGCCCGGCCAGCCATGGGGACCGGCCCAGGCCACACGATATGCGCCGTGACTGAGGGGGGACATGGGACCGCGGGTTGGGTTTGTGAAAAGATGAGGAGCCTTTTTATAAAACAACACCGACGCTGACAGGGGGGCCGCGAGTCTGCGGTTGAGGTTTACAAAAGTCGAGGGTTTCTGAAGAAGTTCTATGTGGCTGGCTAGTGGGTCACGAGGGACCGCGTTGAAGCGAAACAAAAAGGAGGCGATTGTAAACTACCCCAGCGTCTTTCTCTCTCGAACATGCGACAGCGGCGGCGTCAGACGAGGGCGCGGCGCGGATTCAAGTCGACACGGGCGACGCGCTAAGGAACGGAACCAGCGCGGTAGGCTAACGGATGGTGGCGAGGGGCGGGTGACTAGATGAGGTTCTACGATGCGGAGCGAGCCCACGCCTGGCCGACGGCACGCAGAGCGTCACAAAACAACCGCAGAGCTAGAGCAGAGGAGGCGAGCGTGTCCGTGAAGTCGGGGCTTACCGGTGGTGTTGGTGGTCAGTGGTCGGAGCGCAGCGGATCAGCGACGACGCTGGCGGCCGGAAAACTAGGGTTTCGCGTCGGGCGGCGTCGGTTCCGGCGGTGCTGGGGCGTCCTCTCCGCGGCTCCGTGCACAGGTCGAAGCAGAGGCACTCCACGAGCTTCCCCGACAACCTCAGCACCACGCCCGCCTCCTGGTTTGCTGTGTTCGGCGAGTCGGCGATGGTGTTCAAGGCCGTAATGGGGCCAGTGGAAGAAAGGAGGAGAGGGAGGTGAGGCAGGCCTCGGGGAGATCCGGGGAGAGCGAGGGGGCGAGGAAGATAAGGACGGTGGGGCAGCGTGGGGGAGGGTCAGATGGAAAAGGTGGCCTCGGCGCCACCTCTCCTCCTCATCCTCACGTGCATGGCTCGGGGCAGGACAGGGGAGGCTGCAGGTGGGGTAGGGCGAGGCCAGGGGCAGGCAGGTTCGGAGAGGCCCCTAGGGCAGGGAGAGAAGAGAGGGAGAGGGGGAAATCTAGGGTTTAGCTAGAGGGGCTCGGGTTAGAGTTAAGTGGGGTTAGGGTAGAGGTTTTAGTTAGATAGAGAGAGGTGAGAGGAGAGGGGTGAGGTTAGAGAGAGGGTAGAGGATGGTGATAGGATTGGGAGAGGGATTAGGGTTTTTCTTAGAGCGGAAAGAAATTAAGATAGAGGATGTTAATACATGCCCACATGTTCATGCATGGATAGGGTTGGGGTTAGGGGGAGGTAGGGTTTAGCTAGGATGGGGTAGATCATGGTGCTTGCATGCATTAACAAGACCAAGCAAGATCAAGAGGAAAAGAGGGAGAGGGAGGTAGGGGGGTTTAGGGCTTAAGCAAGATCAACATGTAACAAGCCAAAAGAGAGAAAAGAGATGGAGATGATCCAAAACAAATAAAACCCAATGACAAGCACAAGATGGTACTTGCATGGCCCATGCAGAAATATTTATTGCCCTGATGATTCTTGTGAAAACAATGTCATCACATGGCATTATTATTCTGCATTCCCAAAAATTGGAATAAGGCCAAGCAAAAGAATTAAAAAGGATGCCCCATGTGGAATAGATGGAGATGACCATATCTGAGATACAATGGGGCTTGCTAGTGTGTATATGCCACTAGATATTGCTTAAGCCCACAAAATATCCCAACATGATGATAACCCCTAAACAACATATATGGGAGCTAGAATTAGGGTCACACTCACAAGGCATGCAAAGGTGGCCATGTGGCTCTCATATACCAATATTGTGAAAACAACATGGTGCATACATGGGAGCATGTGGAAAAGAATGTGATCCATCCCAACCCACATGAGCTAGAGGTAAAACTCAATTAAAATGCCAAGCTCATATTAGTTGGATGGTGGAATTACAAGGTGGTGAAGAAAAAGGTGGTGGAGGCCATAAGAGATATGCCCCCAAATCAACTTGGGCATTTAACAAGATATCAAGAACCAAATACAATATCAAGATGCAAATACAATTAATAATGCACATGATATAAGAACCAAACACGAAGGGGTTTTATATGATGCTCAAATGCAAGGTGGCATGATGACATGAGCATGATATGATGATGCAACAAATATATGTTGTAAGTGGCCCTTTTATTACTAGAACAAGTAGCATTACAGGTGTTAGACAACTGGGATGCTACACACGCTCGCTGATTGCAAGAAAAGGTCGGATTGGAAAGATTGGCAGAAGGCAATTACTGCTAAATTATTATCGTTAAACAAAAGAGAAGTATTTGGACCTGTTTGTCTAACTCCTCCCCACATTCGCCCCGTTGGCCATAAGTGGGTTTTTGTTCGAAAGAGAAACGAGAATAATGAAGTAGTAAGGTACAAAGTAAGGCTTGTTGCTCAAGGTTTCACTCATGACCTGTGTGTCGACTTTGAGGAAACTTACTCCATCATGGATGGAATTACCTTTAGATACTTGATCTCAATGGCGGTAAATATGGACTTAAAATGAAACTAATGTATGTTGTCACCGCTTACCTATATGGTAACTTGGATTCGGACATATACATGAAAGTACCGAAGGTATCCTGTCCAACGAGGATAGAGCAAACAGGAGCTTATAAGGTTCAATTTAAGAAGTCATTGTATGGACTAAAACAATCGGGTAGGATGTGGTATAATCGTTAAGCGATTTCCTTCACGAGAAGGGCTACATGAGCAATGAAGATTGCCCATGTGTTTTATATACGGAGATCCGGGATGGTTTACAGATTATCTCGGTGTCGTGGACGATTTGAATATAATCGGTACACCGACGATATTGAGGAAGCGATTTCCTACGATGTCGAATTGAGATGAAAGACTTAGGCAAAACCAAGTTACGCCTCGATGCGCAACTTGAGCATTCCCCGGGATTCTAGTTCACCAGTCGGCCTACACCCAGAAGGTGTTGGAACGATTTGGGTTTGAAAAGGCATATCCTTCTAAGACCCCGATGGTCGGAAGATCTTTGCAGCAAGACAAGGACCCGTTCAGGCCTAAAAAAGAGGGGGAGGAAATTTTGGGACCGGAATTCCCCTACTTAAGTGCGCACTTATGACTTATGTACCTCGCAAATTGTACCTGGCGGATATTGCATTCGTCAATTTGCTTGCAGGTACTGATTCGAGCCTACCAAGAGGCATTGAAAGGCGTTAAAGACATCTTTAGGTACATACAAGGGACAAAGGACCTTGGCTTGTTTTACCAAAAGAACCAAGACCTATCTGTTGTAGGCTATGCGAATCTTGGGTACCTTTCGACCAAGCATATCCAAGTCGCAGACCGATATGTTTCCTTTGTGGTGGAACAGCTATTTCCTGGAAATCGTCTAAGCAAACTCTTGTGTCGACTTCGACGAACCACTCGGAAATCATAGCATTATATGAAGCATCACGAGAATGTGTATGGCTTCGACGCGTAGTCAGTCACATCCAGATGTCATGTGGACTGAACACCGTACAAACGCCAACAATTATCTATGAAGATAATGCCGCTTGTGTTGCACAAGTCCAGACGGGTTACGTGAAGAGCAATCTCACAAAGCATATAAACCCCAAGTTCTTCTATGCACATGAGTTGCAAAAGATGAACGAAGTGAAAGTCTTGCATACTAAGTCATGTGAAAATCTCGCTGATTTGTTCACTAAATCATTGCCAGCGTCTTCTTTCGAGAGATGTGTCCGAGGGATCGGCATGATGAGACTTAGGGAGATGCAAGGTTCAGGGGGAGAATCTTCACAAACTCATCGCTAAAATCTTGATCCCGATGATTGAGTACTTAACTTTATAGTTAAGTGAATTGTACTCTTTTTCCCTTAGTGAGTTTTTATGAAGTTTGTCACATGAGGTTTTTAACGAGGCAATTCGTGCAACATAACAAGAAGTATACCGTGTGCACTTCTCCATATTTTTCCCACTGGGTTTTTCGGAGTTTTAAGCCATGGTTATACAGATAAGATACCCAGGAAAGCGTTGAGAAACCGGACCGGTAGAGGCCCATTCGATGTGGCCTCTACCAGGCTAGGGTTGGCCCATGTGGGTATCGTATCCACCCTTTTGTCTATAAATAGAGAAACAACATTTGTACGTGAGTTACCGAGAGAGTTATCAATAAAGTTCTCTGTTTCATCTACTTTGTATTCTCTGTTTCATCTACTTTGTAGTGTGTGTACTTCCTCTGTAGTGTGTGTACTTCCTCTAGTCTTCTTCTCTGGTGTGGAACAGCCTCGGGACCAGTCGATAGGGGTGTTCCAACAATAAGTACAGATACTACACTTGATCTTAGCCAAAAGGCCGAGAAAGGTATGAGCTGCAACGCTGTCCTGTCCCTCCTCTTATAGCTCCTTCGACCGCCTCTCTTCTTTGGGCAGGCGAGGTGGGACTAAAGGAACAAGCAGCAGCGCAGCGTAGCCAGCGCCAGACGAACGACGAGCTTTTCCCTGCCGTCTTGGTCTCTTGGAGCTCCGAAGCCTAACAAGGAAACAGCAGCCCAGGACGGCCCAGTAACGGCTCATTTTCCAGTTCCCGGAAAAACAGAGAGAGGTCATGTTGTGGGCCTTTTTTTAGCTTAGGTTATGTTCTCAGGAAAAAAAAATGTGGTTGACAGCAAGTGCTTGTACAAAAAGAAGTATCAGAACAACTCAAGTCAACTCCATCCATCTTGTTTGAGAAATTTTCGGCTCCTAATGTTTTCTATCTTCTTTAGATGAGTATGGCGCTTCTGAAGTCATGTCGCTCATGAAATTCATAATTATTACTGCCGAACATGCATTCTGGAATTAAGATCTGAGTCTATATTAGCTTCTTTTGGGTTTTCCAGGGATTCAACTTCAACAAATGAGATGAAAAATGCTGGCAGAGAATACTCCGGCATGTTCATGTCAGTTCAGTTCAGTTCAATGTGTCATGCTCACAAGGCTGCCAGCTACTTGAATTATGCTATCAGTCAGAAGAGAAATATGATGATTTGAGAAAAAATAGTGATAGTATGCTTTGTACACTGATCAATGATAGGATGAACAGCTGGGAAGAACCATCGTGTGAGTATACATAACAAAGGGCACAAGCATCTACGATAGATGTACAACTAGGTCGACGAACTCGTTCCCGAGGCATCCGACCGCAGCCGCACCAGGGACTGACTTGTTTGTTGCACCGTGCTCAAGCATTTGCTCGTCGTGCCCATGTGACAGTCTTCCTCAATCACTACCTGGCGCAGCTCACCATCCCCACCCCCATCACGTGAAAATATTTCGCTGCAAACAGCTTCAGGCTGATCAATGGGAGATACTCCTGCAGCAACTGGAAAGGAATTGAAGTGTGGATGCACATACTGAAGAGAATCAAAACAACATCAATCAAATGAAATCAATTCTTGCCATTACGAAAATCAATGAAATCAACTGGAAATGAATTACGTCCAAGGCGATGCTCATCTGAGAGCAGAGACAAAGCAAAGGACAATCTGGTTCTGACATGGTGGGCAATCTACTCCTCCGTTTCATAATATAAGGAGTAGTTTGTTAATCCCCAGCAACTTACATGAATTTAACAAGTCCAGGATCAGCCTCTTTGGTTCAAGGATTTTCAAAAAGAAAATTTTGTGATTAAATGCGATTGTAATCCAAAGAAAATTTTACTAGAGATTAGGCTGTGCTGCTTCCTTAGGAAAGTTTCATGACTCCTACCTTTTGGGAAGATTATTAGGTTTTACAGGAGCCGCTCCTCATTTGAGTTGTACTTACAAGAGTCCAATAATTTTTTACTACCAGATGACTTGACTTTATCATGGATAAAAACGAAATGAGACTGCTTCTCATTGGACCTTTGAAAAAATAACAGACACTAATTATTTATTTATCTAAATCCCATGACCTGCAGCAAAATGAACTGAAGGGGGGGGGGGGGGGGGCAAGCCATCAAAGGCTGACTTTCTTACACAATAAAATTAGATGCTACAGAATCTCAACTCCTTGCTAATTCAATTGACCCAAGTAGCTCAAATCAAACCCAATATATCCCATTTATATGCATGATGTTGCTGTTGTGTGCAAGTGTGCATAGCTTCAGCACTGTTATTTCTTTATAGGCAATAATAACAACATGACACCGACTACACGAAAATAGGGGAAATCACTAGATCAAGCTAGCTCCCATGGCATGCACCCTACCAATACATGTGACAGTATGCCGGATGACGAGAACAACAAGTAGGTTTGAGCAACAGTAAGAAGCTAGGCAAGGCCATACAATGATAGCTAACAACAAATTATCCCATGAACCAAAATGAACTGTTCTATCAACCAACTGTAATGACCACCTACTGCCGATTGATATTTTAACTATAATAACTGCACCAACTCCATCAGCATAGTAATCTAAATCTAAATTGTAAGAAAATGGATACGCTGTTCAGTAACAGCCCCTTCATGTGCTCTTCACCAAATCATGTATGCGGATCAACCGTGACATCAAGATGAAATGTAATTATATGCAATCAATGATGCTACTTCCCATGTACCTCACACACCTCATCATGTTGATATGTGGTGTTGTTCTCGTCACACATCTCAACATTTTGGTAGAAACGTGCCTTTTGCTGCTCACCAAAAAGGGATCCATCACTAGGTGTCATTTCTCTTCTGGTCGTGCCAGTTAATGCCAGTAGCATACAATCAGATTAAGTATTAACACACCAATACATGCTTGGAAGTCCGACATACCAATAGCAGACGATCCCTTGACCCATTTTTTCTTTTCATCACTACTAGCGGAACAGATCAAAGTCAGACGAAACATAGAACAGAGCAGCCCAGTTGTGAAGGTAGATGGTTACAGCACTGGGTTTAACCCTATGGTTTATATGCAACCAATGATGCTACTTCCCATGTACCTCACACGTCACATCATGCTGATCTGTGGTGTTTGACATTTTGTTAGAAACGTGCCTTTTTGCTGCTCACCAAAAAGGGATCCATCACTAGGTGTCATTTCTCTTCTGGTCGTGCCAATTAATGCCAGTAGCATACAATCAGACTAAGTATTAACACACCAATACGTGCTTGGAAGTCGGACATACAAAATAACAGACGATCCTTGACCCAAATTTTCTTTTCATGAAATGATCAAAGTCAATGAAACATAGAACAGAGCAGCCCTATTGCGAAGGCAGATGGTTACAGCACTGGGTTCAACCCTATGGTTTTTTGTCTACTAATAAGTAATGCAAAGACAAATCCAATGAAGCTTTGGTAAATATATCATTGGGTTCAACTGAACCTAGTGCTTGTATTAGAGCTCCGCCCCTTGTTCCATTCCTCACTTGCTATTGCTTCATCGGATAATTTCGTGTCTCATATTAGCAGACCAAAGCTTTAAGCCTCTAGTTTCCAAGAGAGTTTCCAAAGAAAACTATGGAGCCACTCAGTCACGCTCACATGAATGGGTTTCCCACCCATTTCTTTGGTTTGGCTCTTGTGCTACTGGTCTCCTTAGCTTCTCCCACCAGCTCTTGCACGGAGCAGGAGAAGAGCTCCCTTCTCCAGCTCCTTGCTGGGCTCTCGTGGGACCGTGGCCTCACGGCATCATGGCAGAGCGATACAGACTGCTGCACTTGGGAAGGGATTACTTGCAGCCCCAGTAGGACGGTCACTGATGTTTCCCTGGCTTCTCGAGGTCTCGAGGGTTCCATATCTCCCTTCCTTGGCAACCTCACCGGCCTATTGCGCGTCAACCTGTCATGCAACTCGCTGTCTGGTGGCTTGCCGCTAGAATTGGTTTCATCCAGCAGCATCATTGTCCTTGACGTCAGTTTCAACCGCCTGACAGGAGGCCTGCATGAGATACCATCTTCAACCCCTGCACAGCCTCTGCAGGTACTGAACATCTCAAGCAACTTGTTTACGGGGAGGTTTCCATCGACAACATGGGAGTTGATGAAGAACCTGGTCGTGCTTAATGCTAGCACCAACAGTTTTACTGGGAACATACCAATTACGCCCTGTGTTAGTGCGCCATATTTTTCTGTGCTTGAACTCAGTTTTAACCAATTCAGTGGAAACATCCCTCATGGGCTCAGTAATTGCTCCATGCTGAAATTTCTCAGTGCTGGCTACAACAATCTCAGTGGGACTCTTCCAGATGAGCTTTTCAGTGTTACCTCATTAGAGCACCTATCTTTACCTAGAAATTGGTTAGAAGGAGATCTCAATGGCATCAGCAAGCTCATAAATCTGATCACCCTTGATCTTGGGGCGAATAAGCTCAGCAGCAATATTCCAGATTCTATCGGTGATCTGAAGAGATTGGAGGAGCTGCATCTGGATCACAACAACATTTCAGGGGAGTTGCCATCCACTCTGAGCAGCTGCACAAATCTCATAACCATTGACCTCAAGAACAACAATTTCAGTGGGGAACTTACAAAGGTCAACTTCTCAAGCCTGTCCAATCTCAGAAAGTTAGATCTTTTGTACAATAGATTCAATGGCACTATTCCAGAAAGCTTATACTCCTGCAACAGGCTGACTGCACTACGGCTATCTTGTAACAATTTCCATGGCCAGTTGTCTGAAAGAATAGGCAGTCTGAAGTCCCTCTCATTCCTATCACTTGTTAACAGCTCTCTTACGAATATCACAAGAACTCTTCAGATACTTGGAAGTTCCAGGAACCTCACCACCCTTCTTATTGGGTACAACTTCAAGCATGAGGCCATGCCAGAGAATGACCAGATAGATGGCTTTGAGAATCTTCAGCTTCTTGCCATAGATGGTTGTTCACTGTCTGGAAAAATACCTCAATGGTTATCAAAGCTCACAAATTTAGGGGTGTTATTTTTAAACAACAATAGACTCAGTGGATCAATACCTGACTGGATCAGCAGCCTAAACTTCCTTTTCTATCTAGACATAACAAACAATAGCCTTACAGGGGAAATTCCGAGCGCCTTAATGGATATTGCAATGCTAAAATCAGACAAGACTACACCAAATATCTTTGAGCTGCCTGTTTATAGTAAGAGTCCATCTTTCCAATACCTCATGCCTAGTGCTTTTCCTAAAGTACTGAACCTAGGCTTCAATAACTTCGCCGGTATGATACCTGAGAAGATTGGTCAGTTGAAAGCAGTCACTTCCCTAAATCTGAGCTCCAACAGATTATCTGGAGAGATCCCAGGTCCGATCTGCAACCTTACTAACCTGCAGGTGCTCGACTTGTCTGGTAATCGTCTCACTGGTAAGATTCCAGCTGCACTCAACAACCTGCACTTCCTTTCCAGATTCAACATTTCCAATAATGACCTAGAAGGACCTATTCCAACTGTAGGCCAACTTAGCACATTTCCAAATTCTAGCTATGATGGCAACCCAAAATTGTGTGGTCCTATGCGTGCAAACCACTGCGGTTCAACGGAAGCAGACACAGTTTCCACTGTCTCCACAAAAGGGATTGGCACTGAGGTCATCTTTGCGATTGCTTTTGGTGCTTTCTTCATAGTAGGGATCCTATATGATCAAATAGTCTTATCCAAATATTTTGGCTGAACTCTTGTAATTGTTATCCGTTATCACCATCCCCAAACTATGAGTGGTTCTCAGTTTAGAAAGACCATGTCAGTGGCGCCAGTCCCAGCAAGAAAAATTGGTATCTTGAGTTAGTGACAATTTACTTTGTACTGTGTGTAATAGGAAAATGACGGTGAGTGAGCAACGCAACAGTGTGTACGCATTTTTTTACAGAATGTGTAACTAATTAACTATTTGTTTAGATACTTCGATTGACATGGAAATGCTGATGGAATATTTTTATTTTATCAGAGGTGGATACATAACATGAAAAGACACTTGCACAATCTGTCACAGCATAATGGACTTGACCAGTTAAGTGAGAATGTGAGACTGCCAAAGTTTATACTCCCTCCATAAAAAAATGTCTAGATTCGCACGACAAAATGCGTCTAGATATGTGTGAATCTAGAAAAATCTCCAACATCTAATTCAGCACAAAGAGTACATCAAAAGGCAAAACAAAACGAAATAAGCTCCCTAAAAAAAGAGGACGGAACCCTAAAGCTCGACCCAGTTACCATCTAACTCTAATCAGGCATCGCAATCCTCCGGCAAACAACACGCGCTGGCCAAAAAGTAAGAGATGTCCACTATTTTACCAAATGAAGTGCGATAGTGCCACAATGTCGCACGGATTGAGCTGCTGCTCCGTGATTTCTACAGTAACTTAATTCGCGGCATTTACCTTGGGAGATAAGCAGCATGGTTCACGGGGTGGGCATGTTGGGGATCCGTCGCCTGCCTGGTCTTCGGCCAAAAGACGTGGGAGGGCGGGCGCATGGTACGCCGCCGCACCGGGTCGCCGCGTGCGCCGTGCGCGGCTCTGCCTCTGCTTCTGCTACGTCTTCGCGTGATATCTGAGTACTGGAAGTGGGCCGGGCTGCGGGGTCGGCTGGACTCGACGTTGGTAAAAAACATTTTGGCCAGAAGATCTAAAAAAATTGGACGTGGCTAGTCAGCACCCGGGTGGGTGCTGGTTAGTGCGACCCAGCCTCCACCCAAAATAGTAAGTTCTAGGTCAGCATTGGTTCTACTTTTGGTAATTCAGTCTTGATCCCGTGAGCTAGTGTTTCAATTAGCTCCAGCCGTCCAATTACTTCTTGCCAGCTCGCACACAGGTGCACCACAGGATGCCCTCTCGGCATTTCCTACGCATTCCCTGATTCCCATCACATGCTTGACTACTTGCAGTATAAAAGAAACTGGTTTCCAAATTGATCGACTTTATAGAATCTAAACATCATACAAAATCCAACAGTGGTATCTGGAGGAAAATAGGAAAACAACCGGGCAACTAAATAGACACCCAACTGACTAAATGGGCTTGAGCCACATGCACAGAAGTTGCTTGTTGTTTGTGCTTCTTCAGTGTTGGCTTCACGACCAGCTAGATCGGCACCCATGATGCAAGTGATGTGGCGCTGGTCAAAGCCACGACCAATTCAATATGCGTCCACGCAAGGCGACAGGGCCACCACCACTGCAACCAACAATCATCATGGCAATGACTAGGTTAGTGCACGATGAAAGAGGATGTGGCGGTCAAGGTCAATTCAGTGTGGTGAACCACATAGGGATGGGAGTTTGATGATAAAAACAACTTAGTTAGATAACTAGATGGCAGAAACAACTTAAAAATGTTGATGGAAGCAACTTAATTAAATCATTGTGTAAGCTCAATAGATTGCTTGTAAAATAACTTGGTTACATGATAAAACATAACTTAGTTAGATGGTGAAACAAATTAAGCATGTTAACAGAAGCAACTTAACTAAATCACTATACAAATTCATGACATTGCTTGTAAAACAACTTAGATGGGCAAAAACAACTTACATGTAGATAAAATAGATTCAATTAAATCACAATACAAACTTGACATTGCTTGTACAACTTAGTTAGATTTGGAACCAACTTAAGCCTGCCGAAGTAACCAGGATGAACAAGCAACTAAAAATCAAAATCAGCATTCAAACTTTAAAAACATTGAAAAGCAACTTAGTTGAATTTAGAACCAACTTAAGCATGTTGAAGGAACAACTTATTTATGAAGAACAAGCAACTAGAAATGAAAATCAATATCAAACTTTAAAAAAAAAGCAACTTGGTTGAATTTAGAACCAATTTAACCATGCGGAAGTAGCAACTTAGTCATGACGAACAAGCAACTAAACATAATCAGTATCAAACTTAGACATTACAAAGACACAATTACTATCGAGTTGTTGATGCCGGAGCTGGTCAAAAGAAACAAGTTTGAATGGCAGCTAAAAGTGGGATTACCTCATCTGGGAAATTCCTTGGCAATTTTGATGATACAGATTCTTCGGTTCTTGACATCCCAACCAAAAGACCATCTCTAATGGAAGCTCACTCATGCTACTATTAGAGCATGGATGTAAAAAAGAAACAACTTATTGTTCCCCCAGCTATTGTTGTCATCTTACCTACAGAACAATTTGGAGAACACCCTTAATGGCTTCCTGATGTGGTATCCCTGCCGTGGTAAACGAAGGCAGGAACACTTGTTCGTCTCTTTTTAAATTTCTTGCTACCATACGACTTGGCTCCCTAACAAACAAATTTTTCTAACAATATTTCATTTATCCGGCTCATGGGGAAATTATTTTAATTTGGTGCACAACTTAGGCCGGTTGAACAAAACAACTTAACTATATCAGTATACAAATTGCATGTTGGTGCTTAAAACAACTCTAAAAAAATTACATGCCAACAAAAAGCAACTTAGTTGAATTTAAGACCAACTTAACACAGCAAAAAGTTATGCATCAAAGTTATGCAAAAAGATATAAGTACTATCAGGTTTCATCTCACTGGTACACTAAACACAAAAATGGGAAGTTGCAAACCAAGTACTAGTGAGACATAGCAGTGAAAAAGGGATCAGGTCAACATACTACATCAAGCGGGCACATTGGAATTTGTTGCTGCCCGAAATGCTAGAAGCAACCGAAGGTTGTCACCGATAGGAATGAAGAACCAACATTCCCCGCTGGTAACCGAGAAAGAACGACCAAAGCAACGGGAATCGAAAAAATTCAAGACAGCGACAAGGGTTACTTGTCTATCTATGGAACCAAACCAATTAATCAGCAACCCCATGGCCGCAGAATCTAATCGGGTCTGCCGCGATTGAGCCCCGCTTCGATCTGACCTCCAGAAACCACCCTAGGAAAATCCTCGCCTGATCCGGCCAATTGCCTTTAAGATCGGACATTACTTGAACACCAAATTGGTTATCTACTAGAATACAACTTAGTTAGATGATGTAAACAACTTAGGCATATTGATAAATCAACTTAATCAAATCACTATGCAACTTAGGACAATGCTTGTATACCAACTTGGTTATGTGCTAAAATACAACTTAGTTAGTTGATGGAAACAACTTAGGCATGGTGATAAAAGGAACTTAATTAAATCACTATGCAACTTATGACATTGCTTGTACACCAACTTGGTTAGGTAATAAACCACAACTTGGTTAAATGATGAAAACAACTAAAGCATGTTGATAAAGAAACATTATTAAATTTCTATGCAACTTCGGACATTGCTTGTACACCAACTTGATTAGGTGATAAAAACAACTTAGTTAGTTGATGGAAACAACTTAAGTATGTCGGTAAAAGCAACTTAATAAAATCACTATGCAACTTCGGACATTACTTGAACACCAAATTGGTTAGGTGATAAAATACAACCTACTAAGATGATTGAAACCAATTTAGGCATGTTGATAAAAGAAACTTAACTATATTAGTAGATCGCAGTGTGTGTAAAAAAGCAACTTAGTTGAATTTAGAAATCAACTTAACCATGTTGAAGAACCAACTTAACTATGATGAAGAAACAACTTAATCAAATCTCTAAACAAACTTCCCAAGTAAGGTTCAAAAAGGGATCATGAGAAAGCGTCCTATACATGAAGAAAATCTCCAACTTATCATTATAGCAGAATAAAATTCAACAAACACCTGCACATGATACTACAATTTTAAGTAGAGATATCACAACACGTTATTGATAGTGATAAATCCTCTCTAATATCGTAAGTGGTACTTCCAAAAAATCCCCAGTTTTCAGCATGTTTCCTAGCAAACCGAACCACCCTAGGCAAAATGAAGGTTTTTGGTACATCGTGCGCACACTACCCCCAGTACCAGGAATCCAAAAGCAGAGAAAAAATAGTACTACATGAAGTTCACCAAAACATACCCGCAACTCATAACACCAGTTCCCTAAATTCAGGGCACCGATGATAGCTCTATAAAAAGCTAGGGATAGCTCGCCAGCGAGGGGAGTCCCTGAGTCCAGTGGAGGGCACGCCGACGGCGGAGATCTCCTTGCGATGGGGGCGGAAGGCCTGCTCCGGTCAGAGGGTAGTAGGTGGATAAGAGGCGGACGGGAGCTGGGGCAGAGTCGGCGGCGCCGGTGAGTTTTCTTGATTCTTTCCATGGAAGGGTGGCATAGGCGAGTGGCGGTGCCGGAGACGCGTCGAGAGCCTGATCCGCGAGGGGTTAACCGAGCCATTGCGCTTTGGGGCAGAGCGGCATGGCGCTAGTGGGGATTCGATGTAGGAGGCGGGCTCGGTGCCGCGCCAGAAGACGGAGACCGGAGCTGGTGGCGGAGGCGGCTGCTTTGCGAGGGAGAAAATGGGCCAAGAGGGGTATTGTTCAGGAGTGGGACCGTTGGAGCAAAACTAGACAGAAAAAATGAGAGGACCGCACGGGGAAGTTTTGTCCAGACTGTCATGATGCGAGTGCTCATTCGAGCCATCCGGCACCCGAGTGCTTTTTAGCATTCGGGGGGAAATTGGACCAATAATACCGAACTTTTTTTATTTAAAAAGATAGTTTTTCCCTCAAAAATGGTTTTATTCCACTAGAAATGGATTTTGTTTCCTCTATAAAATGAGTTCCATATTTGCCAAAACACAAATCGTTTCTATGCACTTACAGGATGAATTGAGGATGCCGAATGAATCGACATAAAGATTCTATGATGCTAGTTGTGAAGTTGCGCTGAAGTACTGGACAACCGAAGAACACATGATAAGCATTTGAGATTATTAGCATTACAAAAACATGCATCTTTCTAAAAAGCCCCACTAAACATAGAATGCAAACCACTCTTTTTAATATCGCTAGCCTGGTGTACAGTGGTCAACGGAAGATATATGTTCTTAACCATGTGGCTACACATAGCCTAGGAGTGCCTGTTCAGCTTCAAAGATCTTGATATGATGGCCCCATGAAAGAGGAAGTAGGAGTACGGCGTCCACATCCAAAGCATGATATCATGCCTCGGCCGCAAACTGCATGTTTCACACTCTAAGGGCATCTTCGCCCAAAGACTCAAACGGGAACCTAACTGTTTGTTTTTGTCCGTTTCGATTGAGCCGCGGTCATTTTTGGCTCCTGGTTCGGCGTGTTCAGCCAACCGCGTCCAATAGTGTGACCTAAATTGTCCTATTTTATTTGGCCAGCCCAAAAGAGAAACGAGTCAGCTCAAGAGAGAGTGGAGAGAGAGGAAAGCCCATTGTGTGACCGCCAGCTACAACAACCGGACAAGCCAACAGACTCATCCGTGACCCAAATTGATACCCAAATAGGTCGGTCCAGCCTAAGTTTGTCCGAATGGATCATTCCACTGGGACGTTGTATTTGGCCCAGCTGTTCGCGCGGATCGATTAGAGCGCGATCGGACCGTTTGGATCTCCCGGTGGAGATGCCCTAATCCACAAGGTATTGCCAAAGGGCTAGATAGCTCAACACGCCCGAGATGTTGGCAATCCAAAGGCGCTCGATCAGCGCCTTCCTCACCGTGTCGCGCTTCTAAGAGCGCTTGGAGATAAGCACCGAAAAATTCGATTATATTTCCCTGTGAAAGGGCAAATAACCCGTATCTAGTATTTTGGTTAACTATGACATCGGAGCTAGAGGATGGACTAATGTTTCTATTAGCTTCTCTATAGGTGAGAATCCGCAGGTTGTTGATGATAGGTGGTGGGTGACCCCCCATTCGTTTCTTTATGGAGAACCGGTGGCGTTGTTTATTATTTTCTCTTATTTACTCTTGAGTCAAATAGAAACACCGCACTATTAAGAGGGGTGATCTTGATGTGCTCTTTGGGGATGTTCTACACCATATATGCCTCTCATCATCCACCCACCCACACCCGTTCGAAGAAAGAGAGAAAACAGCCTTGGAAAATGAGTCAAAAGAGGTTACTGCTGAATCGGCAAAAGCGCTGGCGGCGCCGGTGCTGTCACCGGAATTTCCGGTCGCCGCCAGAAATTCTCGGTGTTCGCCGATATGGCTTACTGCATATCCTTTCGGTTGTTCGCCGAGAATTTGATCGCCGTAAAAATTCGGCGTAGGTCCGTCGACCTGTCGCCGGAAATTCCGTGAAAGCAATTCGTCCGACGGACTTATTGCCGGTTCTGTCGCAGGAATCCCCAAACGGCTCTTTTTTCCCTCACACTATATATACCCATTTCTTCTCTATTGTGAGGTTAGGCACTTGAGCTAACATTTCATTTCTTTAAGCTCTCTCTCTCTCCCCCATTGTTGAAACACAAAAGCTCGAGGATCTCCCATTCTACCCAACCAAATCCAAATCCCTTTGGTAGAAAGGAAGAGGAGGTCCCGATCTACGTTTCCACCAAGCCAAGGTTCATTCTCCCTTGAGTTCATCGAGTTAGATTGTTACTCTTGGGTTTTTGGGAAACCCTAGGCAGCTAGGGTCGCCCGAAGGCATTCGACTTGTGATTTGCTTCGTGGAAAGTTTGTGTGGGTTTGGAGACTACCTTAAAGTCTACCACGAGTAAGTGATCTATTCCTTCGTGGGATAGGCTCGGAGAAGAAGGTGAGCCTTTGTGGCATGTGAGAAATCCTTCGTGGAACCTCACACCTCTCCAACGTGACGTAGCCCCCTTCCCAAAGGTGGTGAACACGGGAATACATCTTCGTCTCCGCGTGCTTCGGTTATTCCTTAACCGATCTCTTACTTGTAGTTGTTTATCTTGTGATAGCCTTCGAGCTTGAAGTATCTTTTACATCATCTAGGTTGCCTCACCTAGTTTGCATTTAGGCTCACTTATATTCCGCAAAGCCTAAAACTTGCAAAAGATTATAAAGAATTTTGTAGAAACCTATTCACCCCCCCTCTAGGTTAACCATCTTACACTTTCAATTGGTATCAGAGCCAAGGGCTCTTTTAAGGGCTTTACCGCCTAAGAGAAAAGATGGTTTTCTCCGATGATGAGGAGGAAAAGACTTATTCGGTCAAGGAGCTTCGTGAAATCTTAGCCAAGGGTTCCCTTGAAAAGGCCAAGGTGGATTCCGATCTCCTTGTTCGAATGAGTTACCTAGAAGGACAACTTAAGGCCATTGGCGATGGGGCTTTTCTTGGTAATCCATTGGTAGTACCTCAAGGGAGACCAATGGACACCGAAAAGGATAAGGAGGCCAAGTCCGCTCATGAGGGCGGCTCGTCAAAAACTTCTACGCCCCCTAAACAATTCCCTTATGTTTATCCTAAGCAAAAGAACATCATGCCTCATATTAATGGTTCGGGTCCTGCACCTCATTATGATGGAACTCATTTCTCTCATTGGAAAGCTTATATGGAATCTCATCTTCGCAGCTGCAGCGTTGAGCTTTGGGAGATTGATTGCACCAGTTTCCACCCTCATGATCCCAACAACCTCACCCCGGGAGAGTACTACGACCGTCAACTAAATGCAACGGCTTGTGACAAGATAAGGAGTGCCATTCACCGCACTCTCCATGATCAAGTCAGCGACATCCCCACCGCAAAGGATCTTTGGGATAGGATTGTCATTCTCCAAGAGGGAACCTCTCTTATCCAAAAATCCAAGTATGAAGCTGCCAAGTCAGAGATGAACATGTTCATGAACCATGATGGTGAGACTATCGCTGAAACATACAAGAGACTTGTTGCCCTCTGCGTGAAGATTGGTGGCCTAGGGTGTGAGAAGTATGATGATGGATTCAATTTGAATGATGAACTTATCAAGTCCAAGATTGTCTCCATGATCGCGGTCACCGACAAGAAGCTTGCCTTGAAATTGCAACTCCTTGATAGAGCTAATCAATTCACTCATGATGATCTAGTATCTTATCTAGTTGCCACGGATAACTTGGCGGATGAAGGGCAAAATATCAAGGAGATCAACCGTGTTATTGGGTCTACCCACTCTCTAGCATTAAAGGCCAAGCAAGTGCAAGAAGATGTTGCTAGTGATGAATATAGTGATGTTGATGGAGTTGATGATATGCTCTCTCAACTTGCTCTATTCACCAAGAACATGAAGTTCCGAAGAAGGAGAAGTTCAATGGGATCAAGTGATAAGAAGAGAACGTGCTACAATTGTGATGACCCGGCCCATTTTGCCGACAAGTGTCCATATAAGAAGAGGCTTGACAAGCCTAAGTATGAAGAAGGTGCCAAACCAAGATTGAAGCCCAACCCCATCAATGAAAGATACAAGAGGAACAATAGGCGTGATGGTAAGGGCTTCCTAGGACAACAATACATATCCGACAATGAGGAAGAGGATGAAGATAAGGTGGTTGGAGTGGCCGGTTTGGCCTTTGCCAAACCCGGGTCTCTTTTCACCTATGACTACACCAAGGACTACACCGACAACTCTCCTACTCCCAAGGTCACCGCCACTTGCCTCATGGCAAGGAGCTCCAAGGACGAGTCCGACGTGGAGTGTGGGGATAAGGAGAAAGTGGTGGGTGTGACCGGTTTGGCATATGTCGAACCCGATTCACCTCTCACCTATGACTACTCCAAGGACTACATAGAGAGTTCTCCTATTCCCAAGATCACCGGTTCTTGTCTTATGGCAAGAATCTCCAAGGTAATTGTCTCTCCTCCATCCCTATCTAGCATCTTGGATGATCTTGAGAGTGATCATGATAGTGATATTGATAGTGATAGTGATGAATTTGGTAAAGAATATATAAAATAAATGCATGCTATCATGAAGTCTCTTCCTCCCATTGATCGTGCTATAGTCAAGCAATTAATGGAACTTGTTAGCTCACGCGATGAGGCCATTGATAGCTTTGAATCTCATATTGATGATGAGAAACGAAGATTCAATCTTCTTGAGCAAGAGCTTTGTGAGGAAAAGAATACCAATTCTTTTCTTAAACTACAAATTGAAATTTTTGAAATTGATAAAGCAAAATACATGGACACTATTGATAGTGCTAACTCATTGTCCCAAGAGCTTGATTCCTCAAAGAAAGAGCTTGAAGTTGCTCATTCTTCTCTTACCAAGGACCTTGAGCACCTTGAGAAGGCTAGTTTGCTTGTCAAGCGCGAGCTCATAAAACTTGGAGAGAACCATGATCAACTTCGGGTGTCCTATGAGAAGGCTCTTGGTACATTGAAGGATCCAATTATTGTTGAAAATGATTCTTGTACCTCTAACTCTACCTTTGATCAAGCTCACCTCATTGAGGAAAATAAGAAGTTGAAAGAGCAACTTGAGAAAGAGCGTCGTGCACCTACCTCCAAGGTAAAGATCCTAGATGATATTTTATCCCATCAAAATACGATAATTTCCAAGGAAGGTGTCGGTTTTGATCCAAAGAACAACACGAGCAATGCCATTCCACCAAAGAAGATAACCTTTGTGAAAGAAGGTGACAAGGTGGTTAACCAAGTCAAAAGGAATGTGGTGAATGGGGGAGCCATGAGGGGCAATCCCAATCACAAGTATGCGGGAAAGTCTAATCCTTTCTATGTGCTATGTAAGGGCACTCAAGGAGATGTATATGCCAAATATGTTGGCCCTCGAAATGATTATGCTTATAGGTGGTACTCAATTTGGGTACCTAAGGATCTTGTTGCTAATGCTAGGGGACCCATTACTCAATGGGTTCCTAAATCAAAGAATTGATTTTGTAGGGTTATGCCTCCGGTGGATCAAAATGGGTGTTTGATAGTGGATGCAGCAATCACATGACCGGAGGTAAGAGTGGGCTTGACCAATTCATTCACGATGTCAACTCAACGTCAAGCATCACTTTTGGAGATAACTCTAAAGGAAAGTTACTAGGTTATGGTAATTTGGCAATTTCCAAGGTTTTGACTCTTGAGACCGTCTTACATGTTGAAAACCTTGGTTACAACTTGCTTTCTATTAAACATCTCGCGGATGCCGGCTATGACTCCTATTTCTCTAGAACTTTTGTGAAGGTCTTTAGGGGTGATGATCTCAGCTTGGTTCTCATTGGACACGTGGAAGACGACCTTTATGTGGTCGACCTCTCGAAAAAGAGCCAATCTCTTCCTACATGTCTAATGGCCAAGGCTGACAAGGGATGACTTTGGCATCGTCGCCTAGGCCATGTCAACATGAGAAATCTCAATCTACTCCTAAAGGGTGAGCATATTATTGGACTAACCAGTATCTCCTTTGAGAAAGATCGTGTGTGTAGTGCTTGCATTTCACGAAAGCAAATTGGGAAGCATAATCCTTCCGTTACCAAGGTGGCCACGTCAAGACCCTTGGAGCTGCTCCATTTGGATCTCTTCAGGCCTTCGACATATGACTCTCTTGGTGGAAGAAGGTATGGTCTTGTCATTGTTGATGATTACTCAAGGTATACTTGGGTCTTTCTTCTCAAGATGAAGGATGAGACCTTCAAGGAATTCATGATCTTCGCCAAGCAAGCTCAAAGCACTCATGGAGTGGAGATCAAGACTATTAGAACCAACAACGACACCAAGTTCAAGAACTACACCATGCAAGAATTTGTTGAAGATGAGGGGATCAAGCATGAATTCTCAGCTCCTTATACCCCTCAACAAAATGGTGTTGTTGAAAGGAAGAACCGAACAATCATTGAGATGGCAAGAAAAATGTTGAGTGAATTCAAGTCCCCTCACAATTTTTGGGGAGAAGCTATTGCTATCGCGGTCACTACACGAACCGGCTCTTCCTCCATGCTCCCTTTGACATGACTCCATATGAGATTCTTACAAGTAATAAGCCCAATGTCAACTACTTCCGTGTCTTTGGATGCAAGTGCCTCGTCAAGAATAAAAAGGAAAAGCTCGGTAAATTCGAATCTAGAACTATAGAGGGTATTTTTGTTGGTTATGCGGAAAACTCTCATGCCTATAGATACTACAACAAGACCAATGGTAGTGTTGAAGTATCTTGTGACGTGGAGTTTTTGGAGAATAATGCCCCCCATGAGGGGCAAGTTTCTTCTCGTGATGTAGGAGATGGTGATTATTATCAAGTCATCAAGTTGATGGGTATTGGGCACATCTTGCCCACCGAGTCTCACATTCATGTTCAACAAGATGATGGGGGAGAATCAAGCTCAACTCAAGAAGAGCCAAGCTCTACCCAAGTTGATCCATCAAATGCATAACAAGATCAACATCTCACTCAAGATGTCATGCAAACCAAAGAACAAGAACCAAGCCCTCAAACCTTTGAGCAAGACCAAGTAGAAGATCAACCTCCATCTCAAGGCCAAGCTCAAGATGGTGTAAATTATCAAGGCCCCTCAAAAGATGAATTTGTTGATCATGAAGGCACAATTCGGAAGATTAAGGCCGCCTCCATTGCAAGTGGACTTCAAGTCAACAATATCCTTGGAAGCATATCAAGAGGGACCGAGACCCGTGCCAGGAATAAGAACCTCACAACCTTTTGTGGGCATCATGCTTTTGTGTCCAACTTTGAGCCCCTTAAGGTTCATGAGGCTTTGGAGGATCCGGATTGGGTCATTGCCATGCAAGAAGAACTCGAGTGTTTCACCCGCAATGAAGTATGGTCTCTAGTGGAGAGGCTTAAAGATCATCGCATCAATGTCATTGGGACCAAGTGGGTGTTCAAGAACAAGCAAGAGGAGAACGGGGTCGTCACAAGAAACAAATCAAGGTTAGTGGCACAAGGGTATGCCCAAATAGAAGGTATTGACTATGAGGACACCTTTGCGCCCATTGCTCGTCTTGAATATATTCGTCTCTTGCTTGCTTATGCATCTTTCCATAACTTCAAGCTTTATCAAATGGATGTGAAAAGTGAATTTCTTAATGGTCCCTTGAAAGAGGTTGCATATGTAGCTCAACCACCGGGTTTCGAAAACACACGCTATCCCAACCATGTGTATCTAATCCATAAGGCTCTCTACGGACTAAAGCAAGCTCCTCGTGCTTGGTATGAGCACCTTGGGGATTTTTTTACTCATGGATGGGTTTAGCATGGGTAAGGTTGATTCCACCCTTTTCACCAAACGGGTTAAAGGGGTGGCTTATTTACTGTTCAAATCTATGTTGATGATATTATCTTTGGTGTAACTAACGAATCTCATAACAAAGATTTTGCCGAGTTGATGACTATGAAATTTAGGATGTCCATGATGGGGGAGTTGAAGTTCTTTCTAGGCTTCATCGTAAAGCAACTTCCTCATGGCACTTTCATCTCTCAAGAGAAGTACATTAAGGATATGCTCAATAAGTTCGATATGGCCAAGGCTAATCCCATGAATACACCCATGCCACTAAATGGACAACTTGGCCTTGGAGTAGGTGAGAAGGACGTGGATCAAAAGGTATATCGTTCTATGGTTGGTTCCTTGCTCTACCTTTGTGCTTCTAGGACGGATATCATGTTAAGTGTTGGAATGTGTGCTCGTTTTCAATCCGCTCCCAAGGAGTGCCACTTGATGGCGGTCAAATGGATTTTTAGGTACCTTGTTCTCACTCCTACTCTCGGGCTTTGGTATCCAAAGGGGTCAACCTTTGAGCTTGTTGGCTATTCGAATGCCGATTGGGCAGGTGATAAGGTTGACCGGAAATCAACCTCCGGGGCTTGCCAATTTATTTGTCGGTCGTTGGTGAGTTGGTCTTCCAAGAAACAAAACTCCATAACCCTATCCACCACCGAAGCCGAATACATATCCACGACATATTGTTGTGCTCAATTGTTATGGATGAGGCAAACCTTTAAAGACTATGGTGTGTCTCTTGGTACGGTGCCTCTTCTATGTGACAATGAAAGCGTAATAAAGATCGCCAACAACCCCGTCCAACATTGCCACACCAAACATATTGACATTCACCACCACTTCCTACGTGACCATGTCGCAAATGGTGATATCAATCTCACTCATGTGGGTACGATGTTCAAATTGTCCGATATCTTCACGAAGCCTTTGGATGATGCCCGGTTTGTCATGTTGAGACGAGAACTCGGTATCCTAGATCCCCAAAACTTGGATTGATTTGCTTCTTGCACTATATTCTTGCTCTTAGCATGCTATGTAGCTTAGTTGTGCATCACATGTAGGGATGGTCATCTTACCATATCTTGGTTTGATGCTTACCTATGTGTGCAACATAAATTGATCTCGTGTCATGATATGGTTCCAAGCATCTATATTTTAGGCGCCATGACATGTGTGATTAAACATAGGGGGAGAAATACTCCGCCAAATGGTCGGTTTTGTGTATTGGGTGCTTTGTTGCTTCAAGCTAAATCCTTTGTCCATGTTCGCTCTTCGCTTTTGATTTTGCATGACCTTGCCTTATGGGCAGTGCTCTCTCTCTGGTCTTCATCTGAATCTTGTGTATATGCTCATATGATCCCTCACAATATTTCATCTCCAAACAATCAAACATCTTTTTTCACTGTCTTTAGAATTTTTTCGGCAAAATTTCCGGTTCACCGGCCTGACGACCGAAATTTCCGGTAGCAGACCGAAAACCCTTACAGAACATGTTTTAGGTTCTCTTCCGAAAATTTCGTTCGCCACCGGAATTTCCGGTCACCAGGTCGGTTCGCCGATGTTCTCGCCGGAATTTCCGGCGTGGGCACCGGTCCGACTGGACTTATTGCCGATTTTTTTGAGTGGGTATTTATAGCCCGCGCATGGGGTAGTTCCTTCCTCTTCCTTTCTTTCTTTCCCACGCCCTCCCCTCCTCCATGGACGCCGCCCCAAGCTTCCCCACCCCCCATAGGTCCTTCCCTCCACCCAAAACCCTCCCCACTCCACCAAGTTGTAGATCGGGCCTCTACAAGTCTTTTCACCGAAGGTTTTGCTCTCTCCTTGGCCGCATTGGGAGATTGGGGAGTGCTTCCCCACTTTATCGTGTGGTGCTTTATTCGTGCCTATCATTGGCAAAGGAGGGGGCATGGCTTCGTCTTCGGCATCCGAGGGTATTTTTGCTCTTTCCTCTCTTCATTCCCTTTTTGTTTGTGGTGAAACCCTAGCCTTCATGTCTTGTGCTCCCTTAGTTCTCTCTATCCTCCTAGTAGAGTAACTAGGCTAGCATCACCCTAGTTTCACCCAGTATTATCCCTCATGATGTTGTTTGTGCAAGTACAAAGTCATGGATAGTTTCACGGTCGATTGCCCACTTTTTTCGGTCCCAGGCCCGGTCAAGACGAACACGCCGCCGGAATTTCCGGTCACAGTTTTGGTCAACCGACTTGCTCGCCGGAAATTCCGGTCGAGCTTTCGGTTCGCCGGACCCGTCGCCGATCATTCCGGCGACAGGGTCGGTTCCGCCGGACCTGGAGCCAAAATTTTCTTTCGCCTATTTTTCTATCCATACGTGTAACACCCTCAGAATCGGACCTATGCAAGTTTGGGCAAAATTCACCAAACCCGCATAGAAACGATTCAAAGGTGCCCACCAGGCACTTTCTTGCGGGTGGAAAACGAAGTAATAACATTACACAACAGTCCTCGATGGGACCCACAGGTAGATATATATATAATGACTCAAAGAGTCAAGAATACGATATAATATACAAAGATCCAAATCACCTTGAAAACGATATAGCGTCCGACTTGGACAAGATGCAAATGGGGCTAAGAGCCCGAAGAATAACCAATGGCGCCCATAACCCCGCCTGTGCCAAGCCGAAGGGTAACCGCTAACCGTCGATCTCAAAACCTGCTTAACAAAAGGTGCCGACAAAGGGCAAAGGAAAACAAAGAAGGAGCGTCAAGATCGAGGCCAAGACACGAGGCTAGAATTCGGCGGTCCTCGCCTACAAAGGTATGGTGGACTGAGCGGCAGCGGCAGCATGCACTAAACAACCTATAGAGACTCGATACACCGGCGCTTATCAGAGAGGGGTAAGAATGACCTATCCGGATCCAACCTGAGACTAACACCAAACAAACCCATCCTGGTGTTTCCCCCTCGAGACCAAACGAGGAAGTCAACCGAGGAACTCACACCGTTGGCGCTTTATTTGTTCGCTTATCGTTGCAGCTATGTTAATTACTAGTCGTTTAGACAATCGTCCCGATAAAGTAAAAGTAAGGCACTTTAGTTAACCATTCCGTGATAGTTGCAACAATTACTAATCAGTGCCAGATAGCATGAGATAAACCCAAAACCCAGCAGCTTGTTGGCACTTTTATTCAGCCATTTCGCTTGTAGTTGCAATACTTACTAGTCGTGTACAATTGTCACAAGCTTACCAAACAAGCAATTGTGGGCGTATTAATTAGCCATTCCATTATAGTGAAGCTGATTACTAGTCATTATAAGTCAAATTTATAACAATAAACTTTAGTTATGCTTGTCTATGATCGAGATATCGTGCTCCAAGTCGTCCATATCCGCGACACGGCTTTGAAAGTTTTACCCGGGTGCACCAATAGCAACACACGCCGATCAACCTCGAAAACCAAATCAAAACCCAACGAGGCTTTCACGAAACAATCACAGATTCAGAAATATTTCGGGGCCACCCTTAAGTAGAATCCGAACGGAGTAAGCAAGCTCCGAGACGGCCTCAAGGTTTGGGTGACGGCCAGGAACGATCGGGAACCCAAAGTGTGGGCTTGTCGACACCGCTGAATCGTCCCGATCCAAAAGACAGGTGCTCCTCGCACAATCGTAAATAAAGCATAGCATGGCATAAGTACAGGATAGTAAAACACCTCAAACTAGTTTGTGGCCCCAAGAAATAAGACGGAATCAAGCTCGTCCAGGGGGTCCCATATACCTCCCGGATGTGGATAGCGATAAATCAAGGAACAGTATCAAGTACTGGTCTTACGGGACACAAGTGGGCGTTCGAAACCAAATATTATCTATCACCCACCGATGCCTCGCTTATTCAATTTTAGTTGTTAAACGGAAATTAAAGTGACGATAAATAAAACTAGAATCATCTCCAACATCAACATGCGGCAATACATCAACAGCTGTGGCATTGACAACACGCGACAACACTTGAGCAAGCGACTACGACACGCAAGTCCAACTAGCTACCAAACAATGTAATAGGATGTGTCCAAGGCAATATCATATACTGCGGGGGATATCAAAGGGTACGAAAACTAGAGCATCGCAAATACGTATAGCAATAGATCAACAGGAGGGAATAAAGACTATAAAATTAAGATAGGTAGAAAGGGGAGATGCTCGAAAACATTGTCGAAAGGTTCATCCAAGATCGAAGCTCACATCAACTCAACGGTCCAATCAAGAAGCAAAACACTAGAAGAAACACCGGATGCGCTATTTAATAAAACGATGTAAGATCGGCATGATGCATGTATGATGGATGACATGGCAAAGCGATGCAATTAGGTCATATTAAGTGGGACCGGGTCCCGGCAATTTAATTAGATGGTTCATGTTGTTTAGCTACCCGCAATTTAAATGTTGTTTTATCAAGGCAAGAATATAGCACCGTTCGCTACACAAGTTTAAATGAGGCCAATGTAAGGCTAGATTTGCCCGCATATGGGCCCCATATCTAATTATTAGGTGAATCGCCTAAGGCCCCCAAACCACATGACAAGGGTGCATGCAAGATGACAATTAAATATGCAACAAGTTTTATGTTTAGCATTTATAAAATAGGGCTCGGAAAAGGATCACACATTGAGGGGTCTCACGGTCTTGGGGTTCCGGGTTCGGGTTCGCCTCGGGGTCCGTGGTTCGACGAGTTCGGCGAGGTTCGGATCTGGGTTCGACGGATCGTTCGGCCTTCGGGTCGTGCTCGGATATCGGGGTAGTTCTTGTCGCGTCGTGCGGGACTTGGTTCGTCGGGCGCTCGGGTTCTTCCGGTCGGTCTCCATCCACGAGGATCTTGTCGGCCCGCGCCATCGAGTCGTTTTGCCGTCCGTGGTGAAGTACTTGGCGCGCCAGGTTCGATCTTGAGGGTTGTCTTTGAACTCCGGATCGGTCTTGGGATCGGGTCTTGTCGCTTTGAACCCGGGACTTGGCGTCCACGGTCTTCGGATCCGTGAAGAAGTTCATGGTGGTTCATGTTGAAGACAGCGTCGCCTGACGGAGAACTTGGCGTCTGGTGAAGATCTTGGATCACTAGCCAGGCCGACTTGGTCCCGCCTCTCGAAGGGCACCGGGGATCTTGTCTTCCAAGGGGCTCGAAGATCTTGTGGCAGCATCACCATCGGGTAGCCGGACTCGGTTGCACCAAAGCGAACTGCAGAACAACGCCACGAGGCCGGGGTGACAGAGCACGAGCGCGCCGAGGACGCTCGTCCACTAGGAGGGCCGGAGGCGTCTGGCGCATGACCGGTTCGAGGAAGGCGACGACGGCGTCCACGGCGGCGCAGCAAAACGTCCGGCGAGGGAGGCTCAGGCGGACCGCTGGGCTCGGAGGTTGACGGGAAGGCGGCAGGCGCGCGCATGCGGGCGGTTTGAGGAGGCGCCAAGGCGAACGCGGAGGGAGACGGGTGTCGCCGCTGGGGGCCGGGCGCGAGTGAGGGGGCGTCTGGCAGCGAGGCGGGCGAACGCGAGGCGGGGCCGGGCAGCGCTGCTGGAGGCGGCCGGAGCAGAGGCGAGCGCGGGCAAGGCTGGAGCAGGCCAGGCTGAGGGCCGGGCGGCTCGGGCGGGCGAGGTTGGCTGGCGGGCGCGCGGGCTGGGCGCTTGAGGACGGCGGTCCGGCGGGCGGAGGCGAGGGGAGCGAGCTCGCCAGACGGGCGGCAGGAACGTGGAGAGGAGGCTCGGGGCCAGGCGACGCGAGATGGGCGTGCGGGAGGGTCTTGGGGAGACGGGAAGGGAGGAGAGGCTGCCTGCCGGCTGAGGGCGGAGGCGGAGCCAGCAGGGAGGGGGGCCTGGCGAGCCAGTGCGGTGGAAGGAGGAGGAGGCATGGGCGAAGGGAAGATGAACAGGTGAGAGAGGGTGCCGAGGCTGTGGGGCCAAGGCGGTGAGGGGAGGCGGGTCCCGCGGTTGGTGGATGGGCGGTAGTGTGAACGCGTGGCCGTGTGCTTGTGTGCCCTGCGTGTGAGTGCTAGTGCGTGCGTGGGTTGTGTGGTGGAAGTGGGTGTGTGGTTGAGAGCTGTGAGAGAGGGAGAGAGAAAAGAGAGGGAGAGAGAGGGTGGGCTAGGTGTCAGGCAGGGATAGGCTAGAGGGAAGGGGAGGGGTGAGGTGGCATGCTGCCATTGGGTGGGGTGAGGTGGAGGGGTGGTTGGGTAGGATAGTTGGTGGGTTTAGGATTTAGGAGCGGTGCAGTTGGACCGATTCAAAAACCTGGGGGTGGTCGTTCGGGTCGATCTGGCCCGTTCGACTGCCCCCACTAAAAATAATATAAATTTTATTTGTTTTAAACGGGCCGTTGGCAAACCGATGCAGCCAAACAAAATATTCCGGGGACCCGGTTTTGATGTTTGAAAATAAAGAGGGGAGTTTAGAAAACAACACGGGCTTTGCAAACATAGTTTTTGCAAACAATGCATGATGATGACGATGCAATGCACAAATTCAACGCGATTTTCTAGTAGTGGTTTTTGCGGGATGCCACAATTCGACACCACTAACAATGGATCTCGCCCTCGAGATCCGCCTCATGGTACCGGAAGGAAGGTCGGCGATCTGCGTCTTCGCTTCGTAGATCTCCGCGACACCACTAACAAGAGGTCGTTGCCCGTGATCGTCGGGAGAACTCTCCGGTAACAAAAGGTCGAAGGTAGAGGTATCAACAAATAAAGCCACCCCTAACTTCCGTGAACGGAGTAAAATCGCTGGATCCACTGATTCGATGTACAAGAGCGAATGATAAGAGTAGTGGTATGGTAGCTACTCCATCCCGCACTCAAACCATTACTCGCACACGAATAGTAATTATGCAACCAACTCTGAATCGATCAAGATCTCGACAAGCGAGGTTCGGAGACAAAGGGGGTGATGCGGAACCTGCAACGGATCTGGCGTGGATGATGGCGTCGTGTCGGAGAACACCGGAAGGCACAAACAAAGAACAAAGAATGGTAACACAGACGAGGGGTTCCTCGGCAGCATGAACACCGGATGGCGTAACACCGCTACCAAAGGAGGAAGCGAAACCCTAAAGGTGCGATTTTAATCCCAACCACGAGAATTCTGGACTCAAGAAAGAGAAGAGCGGATTCAAAACACGAGAGGTAAGAGGGGAACAGCAGAGGGTAAGGAGTAAAATCAGACCTAATCGTAACTATCCAACCGATTTTAAAATAGTTTTGACACCCTACTTGACCGTTAGCTAGGTTATCCTACATTTGGACTTGTGGGGTATCGCAACCGTGCTCGATACCACTCAGAACACCCTCGAATCGGACCTATGCAAGTTTGGGCAAAATTCACCAAACCCGCATAGAAACGATTCAAAGGTGCCCACCAGCACTTTCGTATGGTGGAAAACGGAAGTAATAACATTACACAACACCTCGATGGGACCCACATGAGAGATATATAACAAACACTCAAAGAGTCAAGAATACGATATAATATACAAAGATCCAAATCACCTTGAAAACGATATAGCGTCCAACTACGGACAAGATGCAAATGGGGCTAAGAGCCTCAAGAATAACCAATGGCGTCCATAACTGCCTGTGCCAAGCCGAAGGGTAACCTCGCTAACTACGCCGATCTCAAAACCTGCTTAACAAAAGGTGCCGACAAAGGGCAAAGCGAAAACAAAGAAGGAGCGTCGATCGAGGCCAAGACACGGAGGCTAGAATTCATGTCCTCGCCACAAAGGTATGGTGGATCGAGCGGCGCAAAGATGCACTAAACAACCTATAGAGACTCGATACACCGCGCTTATCGAGAGGGGTAAGAATGACCTATCCGGATCCAACTGAGACTAACACCAAACAAACCCATCCTGGTGTTTCTCGAGACCAAACGAGGAAGTCAACCGAGGAACTCACACGCTTGGCGCTTTATTTGTTCGCTTATCGTTGCAGCAATTACTAGTCAGGTTTAGACAATCGCCCGATAAAGTAAATAAAGGCACTTTTAGTTAACCATTCCGTGATAGTTGCAACAATTACTAATCAGGTACAGATAGCATGAGATAAACCCAAAACCCAGCAGTTGTTGGCACTTTTATTCAGCCATTTCGTTGTAGTTGCAATACTTACTAGTCAGGTACAATTGTCGCAAGCGACAGCCAAACAAGCAATTGTGGGCAGTATTAATTAGCCATTCCATTATAGTGAAGCTGATTACTAGTCATTATAAGTCAAATTTATAACAATAAACTTTAGTTATGCTTGTCTATGATCGAGATATCAGGCTCCAAGTCGTCCATATCCGCGGACACGGCTTTGAAAGTTTTACCGCCGGGTGCACCAATAGCAACACACGCCGATCAACCTCGAAAACCAAATCAAAACCCAACGAGGCTTTCACGATCGAACAATCACAGATTCAGAATATTTCAGGGGCCACCCTTAAGTAGAATCCGCAACGGAGCAAGCTCGAGACGGCCTCAAGGTTTGGGTGGACCAGTGAACGATCGGGAACCCGAAGTGTGGCTGGGCTTGTCGACACCGGAATCGTGTCCCGATCCAAAATAAGATAAAGGTGCTCCTCGCACAATCGTAAATAAAGCGAGAGCATGGCATAAGTACAGGATAGTAAAAACACCTCAAACTAGTTTGTGGCCCCAAGAAATAAGACGGAATCAAGCTCTGGTCCAGGGGGGTCCCATATACCTCCCGGATGTGGATAGCGCGATAAATCAAGGAACAGGTATCAAGTACTCGGGGTCTTACGGGACACAAGTGGGCGTCCGGAAACCAAATATTATCTATCACCCACCGATGCCTCTGCTTATTCAATTTTAGTTGTTAAACGGAAATTAAAGTGACGATAAATAAAACTAGAATCATCTCCAACATCAACATGCGGCAATACATCAACAACTGTGGCATTGACAACACGCGACAACACTTGAGCAAGCGACTACGACACGCAAGTCCAACTAGCTACCAAACAACAGGTAATAGGATGTGTCCAAGGCAATATACGGCTGCAGGGGATATCAAAGGGTACGAAAACTAGAGCATCGCAACACAGATAGCAATAGATCAACAGGAGGGAATAAAGACTATAAAATTAAGATAGGTAGAAAGGGGGAGATGCTCGCCTGAAAACATTGTCGAAAGGTTCATCCGAAGATCGGGGCGAAGCTCACATCAACTCAACGGTCCAATCCGCGAAGAAGCAAAACACTAGAAGAAACACCGGATGCGCTATTTAATAAAACGACAGAAGATCGGCATGATGCATGTATGATGGATGACATGGCAAAGGTGCGATGCAATTAGGTCATATTAAGTGGGACCGGGGTCCCGACAATTTAATTAGATGGTTCATGTTGTTTAGCTACCCCGCAATTTAAATGTTGTTTTATCAAGGCAAGAATATAGCACCGAGTTCGCTACACAAGTTTAAATGAGGCCAATGTAAGGCTAGATTTGCCCGCATATGGGCCCCATATCTAATTATTAGGTGAATCGGCCTAAGGCCCCCAAACCACATGACAAGGGTGCATGCAAGATGACAATTAAATATGCAACAAGTTTTATGTTTAGCATTTATAAAATAGGGCTCGGAAAAGGGATCACACATTGAGGGGTCTCGACGGTCTTGGGGTTCCGGTAGGGGTTCGGCCTCGGGGTCCAGGGTTCGACGAGTTCGGCGAGGTTCGGATCTAGGGTTCGACGGGATCGTGCTCGGCCTCCGGGGTCGTGCTCGGATATCGGGGGTAGTTCTTGTCGCGTCCGGGTGCGGGACTTGGTTCGTGGTCAGGCGTCGGGTTCTTCCGGGTCGGTCTCACTGTCGCGAGGATCTTGTCGGGCCCGCGCCATCGAGTAGTTCTTGCCGTCTGTGAAGTACTTGGCGCCAGGTTCGATCTTGTAGGGTTGTCTTTGAACTCGGATCGGTCTTCGGGATCGGGTCTTGTCGCTTTGAACCCGGGGACTTGGCGTCCACGGTCTTCGGATCCGTGAAGAAGTTCATGGTGGTTCATGTTGAAGACAGCGTCGCCCCCGACGGAGAACTTGGCGTCTACGGTGAAGATCTTGGATCACTAGCCAAGGCCGACTTGGTCCCGGTCTCTCGAAGGCACCGGGATCTTGTCTTCAAGGGGCTCAAGATCTTGTGGCAAGATCACCATCGGTAGCCGGACTCGGTTGCACCAAAGCGAACTGGCAACAACGCCACGAGGCCGGGTGACAGAGCCACGAGCGCGCCGAGGACGCCCGTCCACGGTAGGAGGGCCGAGGCGGCTGGCGCGGCGGACGCGATTCGAGGAAGGCGACGACGCTGCCCACGGCGGCCGCAAGAAACGTCCGGGCGGAGGAGGCCTGTATGCACCGCTCGGGCTCGGAGGTTGACGGCGAGGGCGGCAGCGCAGCAGCGGGCGGTTGTTTGGAGGAGGCGCATGGGCAGAACGCGGAGGCGGGAGACGGCAGTCGCCGGGGACGGGCGACGCGGGTCGGGAGCGAGGGCGAGGCCGGCGGAGGCGGGGCGCGGAGGGCAGCGCGCGGAGGCGGCCGAGCAGAGGCGAGGCCGGGCGCGCTGGAGGCGCGAGCAGGCGGAGGCTGCAAGGGCCGGGCGGGCGGCGAGGTTGGGCGGTGGCCGGGCGCGGGCTCATGGCTTGAGGGGACGGTCCAAGAGGCGCGGAGGCGAGTGAGCGAGCTCGCCAGACGGGCGGCATGAGCGGTGGAGAGGAGGCTCAGGCGAGGGCGGACGCGAGATGGGCGGCCATGGGAGGGTCTTCAGGGAGACGGGGAAGGGAGGAGAGGCCGGCTCGGGCGAGAGGGCGGGCGGTGAGCCAGCCGGGAGGGGGGGGCCTGGCGAGCCAGCAAAGGTGGAAGGGAGGAGGAGGCATGCAGGCGAAGGGAAGATGAACAGGGGTGAGAGAGAGGGTGCCGACGCGGGCCAGGTGGGGCCAAGGCGGTGAGGGAGGTCCCAGCGTTGGTGGATGGGCGTAGTGTGAACGCTGCGGGTCAGGTGCTTGTGTGCCCTGCGTGTGAGTGCTAGTGCGTGCGTGGGTTGTGTGGTGGAAGTGGGTGTGTGGTTGAGAGCTGTGAGAGAGGGAGAGAGAAAAGAGAGGGAGAGAGAGGGTGGGCTAGGTGTCAGGCAGGGATAGGCTAGAGGGAAGGGGAGGGGTGAGGTGGCATGCTGCCATTGGGTGGGGTGAGGTGGAGGGGTGGTTGGGTAGGATAGTTGGTGGGTTTAGGATTTAGGAGCGGTGCAGTTGGACCGATTCAAAAACCTGGGGGTGGTCGTTCGGGTCGATCTGGCCCGTTCGACTGCCCCCACTAAAAATAATATAAATTTTATTTGTTTTAAACGGGCCGTTGGCAAACCGATAGCGGCCAAAACAAAATATTCCGGGGACCCGGTTTTGATGTTTGAAAATAAAGAGGGGAGTTTAGAAAACAACACGGGCTTTGCAAACATAGTTTTTGCAAACAATGCATGATGATGACGATGCAATGCACAAATTCAACGCGATTTTCTAGTAGTGGTTTTTGCGGGATGCCACAATACGCTTTACCAACCTTAATTATGTGTTCTTGTGAGCTCCTCTATGGCATATACACTCATTTGTTATTCCTTGCCTTGCGTTCTTGTCTGCTTCTTGTGCAGAGTCTGAACACAGCGACTGAAAGAACATGTTGGGCCCCCATGTGTGTTTTTGGTAATTAATGACAATCTTTATGGACTAATATGTGTATTAAGTTATACTTGTAGGATTTGTCAATTGGCATCGCTTGGAGCATGTGTTGGCTTCAAGGTCGATGAAATGCAAAGAAGATATGTTGGGCAAGCTCAATATGCAAGGTCGATGATGAGGAATTAAGAAAGGCGTTCCATCTTGAGAAGGGAAAGACCGTCTACATCAAGCTCAAGTGGATTGCTCAAGGCAAAGGTATAATCTTGATAGGTTTTCCCTTTTGCCGGTCTCACATTGTGTGTGTGAGACCGGGTTTAGGATAGATAGCCGTACTATCAAGAGGGGCTCTCGTATGAGTAATTCGGTCACATCTTCCGGAGAAAGCTCAAACCTTTGCATACTTGCATCATCGTATTTGGTTGTTATTTGGTCTTATCCATGTGATGATATAGAGCTTGTGTTAATCTCCATAACAAGCTCTTGTTCATCAAAATCGGATCTCCATATATATCTTGTTGCGATTTTGATTTATGCGGCTTTTCGGTTTCTCACCAAGTGAGATATCTCACATTATTCTACTTGATACTTTCTCACTTGGTGATAATCAATATTTCCACTTTTTATTGAGAAGCCCTTGTCGTCCTTTATCCAACGCAATTGGAATTGGGTCAATCGGAGCTACCGTTTAAAAATTATGACCCATTGATTATTTGCCCTTTTTAATTCTAAAAAGAAAAAAAAACAGTGTTTCTGGGCCGACCGGTACTACCGGGCCCAATACCGGTCGTGCCTGGATGCGCGCAGCCCATTCCTATGTGGCCCGGTACCTTTTTCCGGTCCTATCGATCGACCGTAGTACCGCCTTGGGTACTACCGGCCGGTCGAGCTTTTGAGCCTTTTTCCAGATCTGCTCGCTGCATTGACCTGCTGCATGCGCACGCCCTGCATTCCTCACGCGCGCGAGTTGATAGCATAAAACTACCACTTTGTATGTCAAATTTACCATTTAGTACCGGTCGCTCTCGATTTCGCAAAATAGTACCACATTTGAATCTGATTGTAGCAATGTGCGCCGATCTGTTGTTGATAGCGAATCCGACCTTAACACTCATGGCCCACTGCCGTGGCCACGTGGCCCGCGTTAGACGCCGCCGACACGCCGCCTAACGGCCTAACCGCGCCGCTTAGGACATGTCCCACCTCGGGTGGACCTCGCTCCTCCTCCCCATCTTCTTCCCCGAGCCTTGTCGTTGATAGCGAATCGACCCGCTTAACACTCGGGCCCACCTGTCAGGCCACGTGGCCGCGTTAGACGCTGCCCGACACGCCTCTAACGCTTAACCGGGCGCCGCTTAGGACAGGTCCCACCTCCGGGTGGACCTCAGTCTCCCTGCTCCCCATTGTCTTCTTCCCCGAGCTCGGTGTTGCTTGGCCATGCCGCTTGTCCGCCGCCGCCACCACCGCGCCGCCATCACCATGCCCAGCTGGCATGACGGGTCCTCCTCCAGCGGGAGCATTTTAGAGGTAAGATTTATCCATCTTGTTGGAATTAGGGTTTCGGCTAATTTTTTATTTCTTCGATTTCCCCAAATTCCCTGGATTAAATTCGATTTTCTCTTCGATTAGGAGTTCACTGCGCTTGACCATGCTCCTGCTACCACTGATGACCCAACATTTTATGGAATCGCCGATGATTTCCCTGAGCTGTGTCATGGCCACAAGTTGCCACTGCGCAAATGTGTTGCATTCGAAGGGATCAATTCAGACAGAAATTTCTATCTGTGTCAAGTGGGGCATGTAAGTTTCCTTAACCAGAAATTTGGAATCATATCATCTGCAGGCTGTCAAGAAAATGCTAATATGGAATCATCATCTGCATGCTGCAATCATTGTCAGTTAGTATGAAATGATTAGGAAATGTGTAATGCTTAGTGTCCAGAAAATGCAAGCATCAGTATATATGTTAATATAGAACATTTAGTAGACCTGGAATATTTAGTGGACAGAACATATTTAGTGGAATATTTAGTGTTCTTACATATTTAGTGGAATAATTGTGATGAGCCCAATATAATTGTTGCTGTTTTTTTTACAGCAATAAGTTCATGAAATCATAAGTGTAGACTAAAATCATAAGTGTAGACTGATCTGGAACATATAGATAGTATAAACACTGTTTTTATGCTATCAACTCAAGTGTAGACTGATCTGGGACACTGTTTTTATCATTGTACAGCAGGTCAATAATTGTGGATTTCATAGTTGGATAGATTCAGTGGCTGCCACAATGAAGAATGCATTGGCGCTATGGGAAATGTACAATGAAAGTAATAGTGCAAGAATTGAAGAGAGGTATGAGTCATCCAAGATGTGAAGGATCTTGTCTTTAAGAGAAGGAAAATTGTCACAAGAAACATGCATGCCTTATTGCGAAACTAACAAGTTTTTGAGGAGACTGGGAAAAGGCTATGGAAGAAAACAAGAGGAGGATTTACAAGTGAGGCCGAGCAGAAGAAGATGGAGAAGTACATTGCGTGGTTGAAGAATGAAGTGGAGGTGTACAAACAAGGGAATGAAGAATTCAAGAATCTACTAAAACCCAAGCAACAATTTATAAGGAGAAGCGAGAAGAAGTGGAGGATGAAAACAAGCTGAAAGAGGAGAAGAAAAATTAGAGTATTATGTTTGATCTTTTCAATGCCACCGACAGAATAAGGAGAAGATCAAGAGGATCAAAGCAATATGTGATGAGTAGTGATGGAGTACCTACCTATTTTGTTGCCCATTTATGTAATGGATGTGTAAGAACACTTTTATATGTGTTGTGTAAGAACCTAGTTGTGTACCTGCTTAGTTTGTTAGGATGGATGTTGAACTTATTGTGGTAATGGTTGTTAATCTAGTAATGGATGTTGAACTTATTATGGTAATGGTTGTTGATCTAGTAATGGTTGTTAATCTAGTTGGGATCTTTGTATGTCCAATGGATGTAGAAGCAACATTGTGTTGTCGATAACCCTCTAGGGGTCTCGACAACTTTTTAAAGTCACCCATGAAAACAACACTATTGCCATCCATAAAACAACACTATTTCCATCCATAAAAACAACACTATTGCCATCCATAAAACAACACTATTGCCATCCATAAAAAAACACTATTGCCCACATTTCAACAACAATCACAGCTTCACCATCAAATTGAAAGATAGTCTTAACCAACAAATATCATACATAGTTTTCAACAAGTTCTTCCCAGGACATCAACACATAGTATTACACATAGTTTTAAACAAGCTCTTCTCATGACATCAACACATAATATTAACCAACACATAGATTCATACACATTTCAAGCATCCTTGACAGAATCATCAGATTTTTTCTTCTTGTAGCTTGAATGCTTCCCAGCATTAAGGTATCCTGCCATCCTTGCTGTGAGTTTAGTTGGCCTTTTGCCAAGCCTTGTTGGTGCAGAATCGAACCACCTTCAGAAAGACTCCTAGGTGCAAGGAAGGGTCTTGGGGTAGATCTCTGTGGTGCAATTGGAGGGCCGATGCGTTCTTCTTGGAGTAGTAGCAGTGCCTTGGAGGTCTTGTTGGAGTTCTTTTGTTGGAGGGCAGATCTGTTGGAGGGCCGATGCAGTTCTTCCGGAGTTGTAGCAGCTGCCTTGGAGGTCCTGCTTTGTACTACCAGATGTAGATGCACACCGTGATTGCAAACAATAAACAAAGTCGAATTAATTAACTTTGTGAAAGCAAACAGTAGGAATTAGTAAACTAGATGTAGGTGCACATTACCATGCTGATTTGTTTCCTCACTGCTAGGTGAGGTTTCAATGGGACATTGCAGCTGGTGTACCTATGGCCTGTGAGCTTGCAATTGCTGCAAGTTATTGTCCCCATTCTAGAAGTATCCCTAGGTGCTGGCACCTCAAATGCTCCTTTCCTCCTTACTGTTTGCTTTCTTCCAGGTTTGTCTCTAAAGACTGGAGGATCAATATCTGGAGTGTCTGTCTTTGTCCAGTCATCAGGGCCAGGTACAGGGTAAATTGTGTGCTGGTAGGCAGCTAGGTAAGTTGATTTTTTGAAGAAATCATTGACATAATCCTCAGGAATTTGCTTAATTTTCATGATTGCAGCCACTGCATGATTGCAGGGAATACCTGTGACATCCCACTTCCTACATGAGCATGTTTTTGCCCTCAGGTCCACTGCTAGGATTCTAGCCCCAGATGTGACTTGCCATAAGCCAACCTCACAGTTCTTAGCAATGCAATCCCTAGAAAACTTCTTGGACTCTGCCAACAATTCAGAATAAGTAGGTGTGATTTCCCAGTAGGTTCTGTCCATCTTTTCCCTGATCCCACTATACCTCACCATCAATTTGTCTCTTATCCCTTCAAGCATTGTTCTAATTGGCTTGTTTCTAACATTCAAGATCATCTTATTAAAAACCTCACTGAGGTTGTTCACTACTAGGTCTGTCTTGCATGTTGTGTCAAACAAATGCCTAGCCCAAGTTTGAGGTGGGATTTGAACTAGCCAATTGTAAGCTTCTTCACAATCATCTTTTAGAGCTTGCATTGCAAGGTCAAAACCTGCTCTAGTGTATGAATATGAAGCTGCAAACATGTGTTTCTTAAGTGATTCTCCTCCAAGCCAATTTGTCTGGAAATTTGCATATATATGCCTAAGACAATATCTCTGTGGTGAGTTTGGGAATAATGTGGATATTGCTTTGAGCAGTCCCTACACAATTATTTGTAGTTGGGTTTAGTCCCTTCTGCCTATCACAGTCCATGGAAATGCAATACTAGAATAAGAAATGTAGTGGAAAAAATGTTCAAGGTGGGTTTAGTACCTTACCATCGTGAGATGATGGTATAGGTACCAAACCTAGAAGCCTCTCTAAGCAATACTTTAGCTGGGTTAAAAACCACATCCATTCTGTGTCTTCTCTATCAACTACACCAAAGGCAATGGGAAAAATATTGTTATTCCCATCCCTTCCAGTAGCTGCAAGAATTTGTTGTCCAGTGGTGAGCTTTATGAAACATCCATCCAAACCTAGATTGCACAGCAAAGAAAACATTAGATAAAATAAAAGTATCATGAAACATCCATGAATTCAAACAAAGAAGTAGCAGTTAGGTTACCTATAAAAGGCCTGCATCCATTTAAAAATCCCTCCTTTGAAGCATTTAGGCAAATAAACAGCCCATGAAATCTAGGATTTGGGCTAGGATGCTCAACAAGCTGCTTAGTAGTCACCACACACCTGCTTCCTGGATTTGTATCAAGCACAGCCTGCAGATAATCCCTAAGACGTGTGTACTGCTTCTTTTGATCACCAATCACAGCCTTGAATGCTTTAGTCCTAGCCCTATAAGCTTTGCTTTTTGGAATTTGTACACCATATTTCTGCCTAGCATTGTCCATGAGAGTATCCACACATGTGTTAGGATCAACTCTCATAGCCTGCTCAGATTGTTGAGCTACCCAATTAATAGTGACCTTGGTGTTCTCTCCACTGGGTATACATGTATGCAAGGCTCTAAATTTCCTTATTGTGAAGGTATTCTCATGTGCAATCTTGGAAGCAGATATAAAGAAAGGACAGTTCTGAGGGGATCCTCTCTAAGTACAATCAACAATGATCCTTTCACTACTATTTCTGTGATAGTGAAAGTTTCTCAGTTGTGCAATATGGTAGGTCCTAAGAGCATTTCTAAAATCATAGACAGTGTTGAAGCATAGTTTCAGACAAAATTGCTCATGGGGGTTAGCTCTGTTTGGATCATACCATATCCTTTTTGCTGGTTTCTTCAATTTCCTCTTCCTTCCACAACTAGTAGCAAACTTTGTCACAAATCCATCATCATCATCAGAGCACAACTCATCATGGCTCCATATCTCATCATCACTCGGGATAAAATAGTAAGGTTCTTCAAAACCAGCCTCATGATGAGCCCTGGTAGTAGGACCTAGCCTCTTTGCAAATATGTCTGGTTTAGATAATTCTTCAGAATCTGATTCCTTATCTCCTTCTTCATCCTGGAATAACTCCTCAACATCAGTGTCTCCTTCACAGTGAAGAAGAGGGTCTTCTCTCTGCCTCTTCTGTTCATTGAGAAGCTCCAACATTTCTGCCTCCTCATTATCCTCCACTGCTCTATGTTGTTGATGCTCCTTTAATTTCCTAACAAGGTCAACCTCAGCTCCCACTGGAATATTTTGCTCAGCATCATCCTTTTCTCTGCTTTCCTCTCCTCCTCAATTTTCTAATTAGGGCCACCACTTCAATCCCTTTATTGTGCTCTTCAGGATTAAATTCACATGTCTTGTACTGGAACCAATCCTCTTCTTCATCTTCATTTATGCAGTCAACATCAACTGCCTTTCCTTGTAGATTGGAGCTTTGTTGTGTGCCAAAATATAAGGCTTCTGTAACATCAATAGCTACTGGGTAAAAATATTCATCATCAACAGGGATTATTTCTTGTTCTTGTTCTTGTTGTTCTTCTTGGTCATCTAACTGATAATCTGACAAATAAGTCACACCTTCTTTGTCAACTGAAAGCACAACATCATCATTCAAAGGCTGAGCTTTTGTGCCATCAATATTCAACCGAATGTGCCATGGGCAAGGAATCGATGATGATGTTGAGAAACTTGTCATCCTCAAATTTCTTCAACATCTTGTACACCTTTCCCATACTGTCAATTGTCTCCATTCCACTCTTTCCTTTACCTTTTTCTTCAACATAATACAACCTGTTGTTGGTTCCATATCCATGACCTTCTACAAGTGCTAACAAAATTAGCACTGTTATGTCTGACTGGCCCAATGTTCTCTCTAAATTGTCTAGCCCAGGGAAATGGAACCTTATCTCCCATATGTCATCATCTAAACTGCATAAGTGAAATAAAGAACAACACTACAGTCAATTACAACAATGGCAGAATATATGAAATTTAAATAGTCCATTAAATACAATCATCATCTTAGTCAATTACAGCATAGGAATTTCACATCAGGATACAACATTACAGTCATCAACCTTCTTTACTGCTAAATCAACCTTCTTTACATCATGATACACCATAACATAGGAATTTCACAATTACAGAAGCATTATATTTATTGAAGAATGAACCATTACTGAAGCATGATCTAACATTGCAAATCCATGATACATTGCAAATCTGACACTATCATCTCTGAGAAAAATAAGGGAAAAAACAGGGATGTTTGTCGGAGAGAGAGGGGATGCACTTACTCGAGTCCACTGCCGAAGGACGTAGCCCACCGGTCGCTTTCTTTGCGAGGCCAAGACCGCTTTAGCCATGGCAGAGGCAGAGAGATGCAGCGGCGAGCCATTGGGAGAGAGAAAGTCCTCCGCACCGCCACCACGTGATCCCCCCTCAAAATCTCCTACGCTGCCGAACTCGTCGCCGCCGCCACCGGGAGTCGCCGCCGCCATAGCCAGTGAGGGGGGAGAGACACAGACAGGCGCGAGCGGAGTGGAGTAACTAACCCTAGTCTGTCCGAAGCGGCGCCGGTTAACGGCCGTTAGACGGGCGTGTCGGGGCGGCGTGTAACGCGGGCCACGTGGCCCTGACAGGTGGGCCCGCGAGTGTTAAGCGGGGTCAATTCGCTATCAACGATAGATCGGCGCACATTGCTACAATCAGATTCAAATGTGGTACTATTTTGCGAAATCGAGAGCGACTGGTACTAAATGGTAAATTTGACATACAAAGTGGTAGTTTTATGCTATCAACTCCACGCTGACCGACCCGCCTGCCGCCATTGGCTGGGCCCCTCCACATGGCCGCACCGCCATTGCTATCGCTACCGCCTACCACGGGCCTCGATCCCTACGCATGAAGGCCGCCGCTGCTACAGGCTGCATTAAGATCGCAGCAAGGCTACATTGTTGCCGCCATGCTCATCATTGCCTTATGCGCAAGACGCGGGCCTGCTGGCCTCACTGCCATTGTCTGCTGCACCGCCATCACTGCTTTCTCTAGCTCGCTTCATTGTCCTGCTTATTGGTGCGATACTGGTTTTTATGTACTACCGACCGTCTTAAAAAACACCCCAACGGCCATATTTTGGCTAGCCCTATATAAGTCTTTTGTCCATTTTCATTTAGGGTTACTTCTTCCTCCTTTTCTCGTCCAAGCTTTGTTCCCATTTGCTTTACTCTTTAAGCTTGATTTCTACTCACCCCTCCATTGATTCTTGCATATATTTGAGGTGTAGTTGGAGGAGATCTAGATCTACGTTTTGACCAAACAAAAACATCTCTTTGTGAGTGTATCTTTGGGGATCTAGATTTTGAGGGATTTTGTGTCTCTCTTTGATTCCTCCTCTCTTGTTCCCCCAATAGCTTTAGTAGCTTTTTTGGAACTTGAGAGTGAGGGATTTGAGCATCTTTGTGGTGTTCTTGCCATTTGCATTTGGTGCATCGGTTTGAGTTCTCCTCGGAGGATTTGGTTTGAATTGCTCATTGGAGCTTGTCCCTCTTGGGTTCTTGGAACCCTAGACGGTTTTCTGGCCTTGGTGGCATTGTGGCCTGGGTGGCATTTGTTGTGGACTTTTGTGGCATTTGTTGGGAGCCTCCAATTAAGTTGTGGAGTTGTGCCCCAACCTTGTGAGATGTTCCGGTTGCCACCGACAAGTGCACCGATAGTGGAAGCATGGATCGATCCCATTGGGGTGAGATTCACCGGAGAATAAGGGAGGCATTTTGTGGCGTTGGTGGTTTGATACCACCCCTCTCCAAACGAGACGTACTCCATGTTGGGAGGAACTCGGTAAAATATCGGTGTCCCCGCGTGCCTCGGTTATGTCTATATCCGAGCTCTTTACTTATGCACTTTACATTGTGATAGCCTTCGTGCTTGAAGTAATATATATCTTGCTATCACTTTGTTGCTTGTATTGCTTAGCATAAGTTGTTGGTGCACATAGGTAAACCTTAGTTGTTTCTAGGTTGTGCTTTACAAAGTAAACACTAGTTTAATTCCGCCTTTGTTGAGCCACTCTAGGAAAAGTTTTAATCGCCTATTCACCCCCCTCTAGGCGACATCCGTATCCTTTCAGCGACTTTGAGCCCGACACCGGCAAAAAGAGGAAGCTCACTATTCAACGACCTCCTCCTCCTCGCCTCACTCAGCATCAGCTAGAGAAAGCTGCTCTCACAGGGGGTTCTGGATCCGCAAGTGGCCAGAAGAAGAAACCCTCTGCTGGAAGATCCGCTATGAAGGGCAAGTCCAATCTTGGTCCTACTGAAGAAAAAGTCCCCCCAACTACAATACTGTTTCGGATATTACTGTGAATCAGTGGCGAGACTTGAGGAGGCATAATCCGTACCGCTTTCCCAACCGCACTTATCAAGGGGCTGACAAGATGTTCTGGACTGACACCCAGAAGTGCTTTTGGGATGACTTTTACAATGAGCCAACTCGTATGAGGCGGGGTTTCTTTGTTCCTCCCAGGTATCTCAATGAGGAACACTATGCTCATTACCTCTCCTCCGATTTTGAGCATGTGGATGTGGCCCTGAAGCAGATGGATGTCTTTGCTATTGCTACTATCAAGGTCAAGCTAATGCCCGCTATCATTCGCCAGTTCTTCTGCGCAACTTACTTTCACACTGATGATGCTCGCACTGTCACTTGGATGACCGGCACCAAGCCGTACTCGGCTTCTTTTGAAGCTTTCAGCCATGCCCTGGGTTACCCTCCTGACAGTGTCTCTGGCTTCTGCATTCATTATGAGAAGGCCTTCAGTGACAACGAGCTCCTTTTCTACTATCCCAGTGATCCCAGCCATCAGCCTCCCAGCTTGTCAGGGATGTACTACTAATACATGGTGCTTGCTCGGTTCTTCCGCTACAATCTTGTGAGCAAGGCTGGTGATGTTGTTGATGTCCGTGGTCACCACAAGAATCTGTTGTACTACTATGAGCCTCGCCGTCTCCGGAAGATCAATGTCTGTGACTTCATCTACTGTGAGATTCAGCGGTCCATTGAGAAGCGCATGACTCCCAATTTTTGCCAGCGCCTGATTGAGGCCACCGTTCCTACAGCTGCTCTCCCCAGAGGTCCGCGTGAAGACATGGAGGATTTCACCTTACCTCGTCGGGTCTCTCATGTGGAGCTCCCTCGGATGATGCCATATGAACGCCGAACCAAGCATGCTCATGATACTCTGTCTTCTAGTGGCTCGCGCTCTCGTAGGGACCTTCCCCGTGCTCTTCCTCGCAAGAAAGGTCTTGCTCGGTTCTTCAACAGCTTGTGGGATATGTGTCGCTCCTCCTATGATGTTGCTCATCGTAGTTTGGAGCTCAGTCAGGAGAACAAGAGGCAGCACAATGCTTTCTTGGCAGAGCGTGGTCGACCAGTGCCAGATTTGGGCAATGCTCTAGCTCCTGTCCCTTATGTCAACTTTGAGAAGCCCCTGTTGGATGAGGACATGTTTAGGGGTTTTGATCCATCTATGTTCCCCGGGTTTGCCATTTCCAGCTCCTCTCAGCGCCGTGCTACAACTACAGGGGATGACGATGATGATGAGGGCGAGGACGAAGAGGAGGGTGACGATGAAGAAGAAGAGGAGGAATAAGCCTATGATGATGATGATGAGGACAACTTTGGTGGCTAGATCGGTCTCTCCGCTCATTTCTTCCTTTTTGGTCTCGATGCCAAAGGGGGAGAAAGAGTAGATTCGCTTCTTTCATGATTTGCCTCTTGCACAAGCCCTACTTTGCTCGTTTGTCTCTCATGGGCTTGTGCTTTTATTTGCTCTATCGAACCATTTGTGTGTGTGTTTGGACAACTTTGCAGTTCTCTTATTGTACTTGAATTTCCTATCACTATGTGCTAGATCTAATCGTATCATAATATCATTTTTTTGACTCTAGCTCGGTTTGTCATCGTTAACCAAAAAGGGGGAGATTGAAAGGGCAAATAGCCCTTATCTAGTATTTTGGTTAACTATGACATCGGAGCTAGAGGATGGACTAATGTTTCCATTAGCTTCTCTACAGGTGAGAATCCGCAGGTTGTTGATGATAGGTGATGGGTGACCCCCCATTCGTTTCTTTATGGAGAACCAGTGGTGTTGTTTATTATTTTCTCTTATTTACTCTTGAGTCAAATAGGATACACCACACTATTAAGAGGGGTGATCTCGATGTGCTCTTTGGGGATGTTCTACACCATATATGCCTCTCATCATCCACCCATACACACCTGTTCGAAGAAAGAGAGAAAATAACCTTGGAAAATGAGTCAAAAGTTCTTTATCAAATCGGCAAAAGTGGTGCACTGGTATATCGCTGAATTTCCTATCGCCAGAAATTCTCGGTGTTCGCCGATATGGCTTACTGCATAGCCTTTCAGTTGTTCCCCGAGAATTTGTCGCACTAAAATTCCGGTGGTCCGATCGAGTCACCGGAAATTCCGGCAAGCAGCTCGGTCCGACCGGACTTATTGCCGGTTTTGTCGCAGAAACCCCCAAACGACTCTTTTTCCCCTCACACTATATATATCCCTTTCTTCTCTACTGTGAGGTTAGGCACTTGAGATAACATTTCATTTCTTGAAGCTCTCTCTCTCCCCCATTGTTGAAACACAAAAGCTTGAGGATCTCCCATTCTACCCAACCAAATCCAGATCCCTTTGGTATAAAGGAAGAGGAGGTCCCGATCTACGTTTCCACCAAGCCAAAGTGTAGGGGTTCGTAGCATGGAAAACAAAAAATTTCTATCGCATACAAACAAACAAGCCAAGATCTATCTACTAGATTGTAGCAACGAGTCGATGGAATAACTTACCCTCGAATATTCCAAAGTGTTTAACGAGAGGATTCGTGGGTGATGTAGTCGTACTCTTCCCGATCTCAAGATCATGTAGACGATCCTTCCGGCCAAGTGCTCCGCAGCTCAATCGGTCACACGTTCGACTTTCGACGAAGACCTTCCTCTCCCTTGTTCCAAAGAAAGCGGAGGTTGTAGCACTCTCCTCGCAAAGACAACGGCGTGGTACCGGAAGTAGAGGGGAGATCCCATAAGGCTTCGCCTTAAGCCGGAGCGAGTATGGTGGAGTATGAGAGAGAGAGAGAGCTATTAGTGGTCTAGATATTAGACACACCAATTAGAAGGCTCTAAACCGCAGGCTAAAGCAATTAGAAGCTCTAAACCAAAACGGCTCTAAACCGAAGATTAGAGGATAGGAACTTGTGTGTCTAGAGGAGGAGGCCCTGCCTCCTTTTATAGGTGGGAGGGCGGCCAAGGGAGGAGTCCCTCCCAAGTCGGCCTTGTTTGGCTACGGCTTGAGGGACTCTCCCCAAGTCGGTTCCAACCACCTCTTGCTTGTTTCCACAGCTTCTTTTTAGCCGTTTGACTTTTAAATCGCCATTTGACTTTTCTGTTTTAGGATTCAATTTAATCCTTTATTTGGAACAGAAAGAACACTTAGTACATGATGCAATCATTCAATATGTAATGACACATTCATGTACCCTCCCCGAGTGCCGGACAATCCGAACCTTCTAGAACATTCCCGATGAAAACACCTAATCATTCCCGAACTCAAACGGGACTTTCCTTATATGAATCTTATTCTCCTGACCATTCCGGATCACCTCGTGATATCCCGGATCCCATCCGAGACCAACAACATTCGGTCTCTTTCTCATAATACCATAACTACTCAAACAACGTCGAATCCTTATGTGTCTCCCTACGGTCGTGAATTATGCAGACATGATCGAGACACTTCTCCGAACAATAACCAATAGAGGAATCTGGAAATTCATATGGCTCCCACATATTTCTACGATTACTTTGCGATCGAATGAACCACTTACATACGATACCAATTTCCCTTTGTCTCATGATAGTTTACTTATCCGAGGTTATGATCGCTTGATCTCTGCATACCTAGTTCAACCTCGTTACCGATAAGTACTATTTTCTCGCTCCCGTGATATGTGATCCTTGTGAGCCACCACATGCTTGCAAGCTAATTGGATGACATTCCACCGAGAGGGCCCAGAGTATATATATCCGTCATATGGATGGACAAATCCCACTCTTGATCCATGTGTTTCAACCAATACTTTCCGAACACTCCATGCCACCTTTATAGCCACCCAGTTACGATGTGGTGTTTGATGTCATCAAAGCATCCATCCGGTAAAGGTGATATGCATGATCTCATGGTCGAAGGAATTAGGTTACTATGTATCAGAAAGCATATAGCAATTGAACTATTGAAATGACTTGATCTTTATGCTACGCTTATCTATAGGAGTATGTCCACCATATCATTCTCCTAACGATATGATCTTGTTGTTGATAACATCTCAATGTTCATGATAGGGAAACCACAATCATTAATCAACCAACAAGCTAGTGAAGTATAGAGGCTATACTAGGGACTTCAAATTAAGTTTACAAATCACACAAGTATTAATGTTTCCTTGTTAATACTATTATAGCATGAATGTAAACATTTATCATAAACACAAAGATATAATAATAACTACATTTATTATTGCCTCTAGGGCATATCTCCAACAGTCTCCCACTTGCACTAGAGTCATCTAATCTAGATTACATGGTAATATACCAACATCCATGGCAGTTTGGTGTTGGTCATGTTTTGCCCTCGGAGAGGTTTAGTCAACGGATCCGCCACATTCAGATCTGTGTGTACTTTGCAAATCTTTATATCCCCATCCCGGATATGTTCTCGAATAGCGTGAAAACACACTTGATATGCTTCACTTCTTGTGTGACCTTGGTTCTTGCGCATTGGCTATGGCGCCCATGTTATCACAAGAGATAGACATTAGGTCCAGCAGACTAGGAACCACACCCAGCTCAGAATGAACTCTTTCATCCATATCGCTTGTGAAGCCTCCAAGCATCCATGTATTCCGATTTAGTTGAAGATCTCGCCACAACGCTTTGCTTTGCACTCCTCTAATAACTGCACCATTCAAAATAAATACGATCTAGATTGTGATTTAGAATCATCCGGATCGGTGTTCCAACTAGCATCGGTGTAACCATTAACAACGAGCTGTTCATCACCTCCATAAGAAAGAACCATATCCTTAGTTCTTCTCAAGTACTTAAAGATGTTTTTGATCATTGTCCAATGATCCACTCGATCACTTTGATATCTGCTAGTTAAACTAACGAGATATGCAATGTCGGGTCTAGTACATAGCATGGCATACATTAGAGATCCTATGGTCGAGGCATAGGAGTCTTACTCATCCTTTCTCTATCTTCGCCGATGTCGGACTTTGAGTTTTACTCAAGGTCGATAGAAACATGGGCAAGAACCCTTTCTTGCTTTCTTCCATTCCAAACCTCTTTAGAACTTTGTCCAAATATGTACTCTGTGACAATGATATTTGGCGTTTCGATCTATCTCTATAAATCTTTATGCCTAATATGTAAGCTGCTTCGCCAAGATCCTTCATTGAAAAACTATTATTCAAATATTCCTTGACACTATTAAGAAGGTCTACATCATTCCCAATCAACAATATGTCATCCACATATAGTATTAAGAATGCTACAGAGCTCCCACTCACTTTCTTGTAAATACAAGCTTCTCCATAAGTTTGTATAAAACCAAAACTTTTGATCACCTTATCAAAACATTGATTCCAACTTCGGGATGCTTGCTTCAATCCATAGATGGACCGTTGAAGTTTGCATACCTTGTTAGCATCTTTAGGATCGACAAAACCTTTGGGTTGCATCATATACAACTCTTCATCAATATCTCCATTGAGGAATGCTGTTTTGACATCCATCTGCCATATCTCATAATCATAATATGCAGCGATTGCTAACATAATCCTCACAGACTTTAGCTTCGCTACTGGTGAGAAAGTCTCATCGTAGTCAACTCCTTGAATTTGTCGAAACCCTTTGCGACAAGTCGTGCTTTATAGACATAACATTACCATCAAGATCTGTTTTCTTCTTGAAAATCCATTTGTTCTCGATGCCTTCGTCCATCCGGTAAGTACACCAAAGTCCATACTTGGTTTTCGTATACATGGATCCAATCTCGGATTTCATGGCTTCTTGCCATTTATTGGAATCTGGGCTCATCATCGCTTCCTCATATGTCTCGGGGTCATCGGTGTTGTCTACCAACATGACACTCATAACGGATCATACCAATGCAGTGGTACGAGTTCTCGTTGATCTCGAGGCTCAGAGTAACTTCAACCAAGTTTCATGATCACCATCATTAGCTTCCTCTTATTGGTGCACCACAGAACTTCTTCCGTGTGCGCTACTCGCAATTTCGAGAGAAGGTTCGACAACCTCGTCGAGTTCTACTTTCCTTCCCACTTCTTTCGAGAGAAATTCTTCTAGAAAGGATCCATTCTTAGCAACGAAGATTTTGCCTTCGGATCTATGATAGAAGGTATACCCAATAGTTTCCTTCGTATCCTATGAAGACGCATTTTTCCGCTTTGGGTTCAAGCTTGTCCTCAGAACTTCTTTACATAGGCTTCAGATCCCCAAACTTTAAGGAACGACAATCTAGGTTTCTTCCCAAACCATAATTCATACGGTGTCGTTTCAACGGATTTAGACAAGGCCCTATTTAAAGTGAATGCGATCGCTTCTAATGCATAACCCCAAAATGATAGCGGTAAATCTGTAAGTGACATCATAGAACGAACCATATCTAAGAGAGTTCGATTACGACGTTCGGACACACCATTACGCTGTGGTGTTCCCGGCGGTGTCAATTGTGAAAGTATTCCGCATTTCTTTAAATGCTCGCCAAACTCATAACTTAGATATTCACCTCCACGATCAGAACGTAGAAATTTAATCTTCTTGTTACGTTGATTCTCTACCTCACTTTGAAACTCCTTAAACTTCTCGAAAGTTTCGGACTTATGTTTCATGAAATAGATATACCCATATCTACTCAAGTCATCCATGAAGGTAAGAACATAACGATAACCACCGCGCGATGCTACACTCATTGGACCACACACATCGGTATGTATGATTTCCAATAAGTCCGTAGCTCGCTCCATCATACCAGAAAATGGAGTCTTAGTCATTTTTCCCATCAGACATGCTTCGCATCTTTCAAGTGATTCAAAATCAAGTGATTCAAGAAGTCCATCGGAATGGAGTTTCTTCATACGCTTCACTCCAATGTGACCAAGACGACAAGGCCACATATAGGTCGAATTATCGCTGATTTCAAACGTTTAGCCTCAATGTTGTTGATATGTCTATTACCACCATCGAGATTCAATAAGAATAGACCATCTATCAAAGGTGCATGTGCATAAAACATATTACTCATATAAATCGAACAACCATTATTCTCTGACTTAAACAAGTAACCTTCTCGCAATAAACAAGATCCCGATATAATGTTCATGCTCAACACAGGCACTAAATAACAATTATTTAAGTATAAAACTAATCCCGATGGTAGATGAAGGGTAGCGTGCCGACCGCGATCACATCAACTTTTGATCCGTTTCCCACGCCGCATCGTCACCTTGTTCTTCGCTAGCTTCCGCTTATTCGCAAAGACCGCTTTGAGTTACAAATATGAGCAACAACCAAGATTAAATACCCGGGCACTACTACGAGTACTAGTGAGATACACATCAATAACATGTGTATCGGATATACCTTTCTTCTTGATGTTGCCGTTCTTCAGATCCGCCAAGTACTTTGGGCAATTCCGCCCAGGACCTTCTCCCTTGCGGAAAAGCACTCAAGATCGTGCTTGGGTCCAGCCTTGGTCTTCTTCGCCGGCGTGGTAACTTTCTTACCACCCTTCTTGAAGTGTCCCTTCTGCTTAGACTTGCCTTTCTTGAATTTGGTGGTCTTATTGACCAACAACACTTGGTGCTCTTTCTTTATCTCCACTTCTGCAGATTTCAACATGGCAAAGAGTTCTGGCAACGTCTTGTTCATGTTCTGCATGTTGTAGTTGATCACAAAGTTCTTGTAACTTGGTGGTAGTGATTGGAGGACACGGTAAATCCCCAAAGCATTAGGAATCACTATATCCAAGCTTTGAAGTTTGTTTGCGTGCCCAGACATCTTAAGCACATGCTCACTGACGGAGCTGCCCTCTTCCATCTTGTAGTTAAAGAACTTTTCAGAAGCCTCATAGCTTTAAATTGCCGCATGAGTCTCAAAAATCAATTTGAGATCCTCGACAATATCATATGGGCCTGACTCTTCAAACCTTTTCTGAAGCTCCGATTCCAAACCATACAAGATAGCACCGAACTATGGAGTCTTGATTCTTCCGAGCGAGGTAAACATTCTTTACTTCATCGAGCATCACCGCAGTGGGTCACCCAATGTGCATCCAAAGACATAGGTCAAATTACCAGCTGTGAGGACAATCCTCAAATTGCGGAACCAATCCGCGAAGTTGCTTCCATTGTTTTTCAACTTTTCTTTCTCTAGGAACGTATTAAAATTGATGGTAGGGGATGCCATTGATCTACAACATATTTGCAATAGTTTAGACTAAGTTTATGACAAATTGAGTTCAAATTAATTAATGATATTAAACTAGGTGAACTCCCACTCAAAACAACATCCCTCACATTGTTTTAGTGATCACACGAACCAAATCCACTACATCAACACCGATCATCACGAGAGTTGATATAGTTTCAATGGCGAACAATCGTCATGTTCATCATATCTACTATATGATTCATGCTTTACCTTTCGGTGATCCGTGTTCCGAGACCATGTCTGTACATGCTAGGCTCGTCAAGATCAAACATTAGTTTCCGCATGAGCAAATCTGGCTTGCTCACGTTGTATACACTTGCAGAATCTAACACACCCGATCATCACGTGGTGCTTCGAAACAACAAGCTTTAGCAACGGTGCTAACTAAGGGTGAACACTTAATGACTTGAAATTCATGTGCATGAGGGATCATCTTATAATGCTACCGCCTACTAAGCAATACAAGATGCATAAAGGATTAACATCACATGCAATTCAATAATATGTGATATGATATGGCCTTTCTTCTTTGTGCTTCCGATCTCCATCTTCAAGCACGAACATGATCTCCATCATCACCGCATTGCATCAAGGTCAATGACGCTTCTCCATGGTTGTCGCCCACCGCTTCAACTATTACAACTACTTTGAATAGACACGCATGTCTTAACATAAATTAAAACAACCATATGGCTCTCGCCACAACTTACAATAAGGAACATTGCATACATCAAATATAATCACAATCATGGCCATATCACATCATCAGACACCCCGCAAAACAAAGTTAGACGCCTCTACTTTCTTTGCATATTTTACGTGGTTTGGGGCTTTCAATAAGTGTCGTTCTAACTTACGAACAAGAACCACAACATCGATACTAGCATTGTTGATCACCCATTGTAAATTGGATCTTAACTATGCTAGGAGAAACAGCACCCATAAATCCACTTATGCAATACAAGTTGCATGTCAAGCGTGGAGCAAGTCTCATGAACGATGTCATGTAAGGTTAGCCCGGCCGCTTCATCCCAACATACCGCAAGATGCAAAGTACACAAGAAGCAATCGACAATAAAAGCATCAACACCCACAATGACCATTGTGTTCTACTCTGCAACAGATCTACATATAGACACGGCTCGATACCAGTAGGGGTTCGTAGCATGGAAAACAAAAATTTCTATCGCATACAAACAAACAAGCCAAGATCTATCTACTAGATTGTAGCAACGAGTCGATGGAATAACTTACCCTCAAGATTCCAAAGTGTTTAACGAGGCGGATTCTCGTGGGTGATGTAGTTGTACTCTTCCGATCTCAAGATCATGTAGACGATCCTTCCAAGGCTGCGTTCGGCGCTTCAGATCGGTCACACATTCGGTACTCGGCGAAGACCTTCCTCTCCCTTGTTCCAAAGCGGTGGAGGTTGTAGCACTCTCCTCGATTCCGGCAGACAACGGCGTGGTACCGGAAGTAGAGGAGATCATGAGGCTTCGCCTTAAGCCGGAGCGAGTATGGTGGAGTATGAGAGAGAGAGCTATTAGTGGTCTAGAGATTAGACACACCAATTAGAAGGCTCTAAACCGCAGGCTAGAGCAATTAGAATCTCTAAACCAAAACGGCTCTAAACCGGAGATTAGAGGATAGGAACTTGTGTGTCTAGAGGAGGAGGCCCTGCCCCTCCTTTTATAGGTGGGAGGGGCGGCCAAGGGGAGGGGAGTCCCTCCCCAAGTCGGCCTTGGTTGGCGCACCGGCTTGGAGGGACTCCTCCCCCAAGTCGGTTCCAACCACCTCTTGCTTGTTTCCCACAGTTTCCTGTTTTAGCCGTTTGACTTTTAAACTGGCCATTTGACTTTTCTGTTTTAGGATTCAATTTAATCCTTTATTTGGAACAGCAAGAACACTTAGTACATGATGCAATCATTCAATATGTAATGACACATTCATGTACCCTCCCCCCCGGAGTGCCGGACAATCCGGAACCTTCTAGAACATTCCCGATGAAAACACCATAATCATTCCCGAACTCCGAAACGGGACTTTCCTTATATGAATCTTATTATCCAGGCCATTCCGGATCACCTCGTGATATCCCGGATCCCATCCGAGACTCCGAACAACATTCGGTCTCTTTCTCATAATACCATAACTACTCAAACAACGTCTAATCCTTAAGTGTGTCTCCCTACGGTTCGTGAATTATGCGGACATGATCGAGACACTTCTCCGAACAATAACCAATAGAGGAATCTAGAAATTCATATGGCTCCCACATATTTCTACGATTACTTTGTGATCGAATGAACCACTTACATACGATACCAATTTCCCTTTGTCTCACGATAGTTTACTTATCCGAGGTTATGATCGTCGGTATCTCTGCATACCTAGTTCAACCTCGTTACCGATAAGTACTATTTTCTCGTTCCCGTGATATGTGATCCCTTGTGAGCCAGTCACATGCTTGCAAGCTAATTGGATGACATTCCACCGAGAGGGCCCAGAGTATATATATCCGTCATATGGATGGACAAATCCCACTCTTGATCCATGTGTTTCAACCAATACTTTCCGAACACTCCATGCCACCTTTATAGCCACCCAGTTACGATGTGGTGTTTGATGTCATCAAAGCATCCATCCGGTAAAGGTGATATGCATGATCTCATGGTCGAAGGAATTAGGTTACTATGTATCAGAAAGCATATAGCAATTGAACTATTGAAATGACTTGATCTTTATGCTACGCTTATCTATAGGAGTATGTCCACCATATCATTCTCCTAACGATATGATCTTGTTGTTGATAACATCTCAATGTTCATGATAGGGAAACCACAATCATTAATCAACCAACAAGCTAGTGAAGTATAGAGGCTATACTAGGGACTTCAAATTAAGTTTACAAATCACACAAGTATTAATGTTTCCTTGTTAATACTATTATAGCATGAATGTAAACATTTATCATAAACACAAAGATATAATAATAACTACATTTATTATTGCCTCTAGGGCATATCTCCAACACAAAGTTCATCCCCCTTGAGTTCATCGAGTTAGCTTGTTACTCTTTGGTTTATGGGAAACCCTAGGCGGCTAGGGTCGCCCGGACGCATTCGGCTTGTGATTTGCTCCGTGGAAAGTTTGTGAGGGTTTGGAGACTTCCTTAAAGTCTACCACGAGTAAGTGAGCTATTCCTTCGTGGGATAGGCTCGGAGAAGAAGGTGAGCCTTTGTGGCGGGTGAGGAATCCTTCGGGTAACCTCACACCTCTCCAACGTGACGTAGCCCCCTTTCCAAAGGTGGTGAACACGAGAATACATCTTCGTCTCCGCGTGCTTCAGTTATTCCTTAACCGATCTCTTACTTGTGTTGTTTATCTTGTGATAGCCTTCGAGGTTGAAGTATCTTGTACATCATCTAGGTTGCCTCACCTAGTCTGCATTTAGGCTCACTTATATTCCGCAAATCCTAAAACTTGCAAAAGATTATAAAGAAATTTGTAAAAACCTATTCACCTCCCTCTAGGTTAACCATTACACTTTCACCCTGTTGGCCTTTCTCTCAAGCCACTTGTCCACCCAGAAGAGAGTTGTCTTTCTATCACCCATAAATGCAAAATCATCATATGTTGGGCCCAACAGATCTATCTTACCATTTATTTGTTGAAGATTCGTGCTACTCGTTTTATAGAACACCCCTTCCATCTCACTTCTTTAATCCATTGTTGTTTTCCTTATTAGACCTTGGTGTTTCCAGGTTTTATACAAATTTCGTCACCATTTTCTCCTCTCATAAAATATATTAATAAAATATTTCTTACCCGTTTTAGTTAGTGAGATTTAATTTTCAGTCTAACTAAAAAATGTACAAGCCTGTATAGGTTTTTTAAAAGATTCATACAAAATGCATATAACATTTTTTAAAAATATTCAAAAAAACTTCATACATGGTTTATAAATATTAATATATATTTATTATTCAGTAAATATTCAACAATATCCATACAAGGTCTTGTTTTAAGCTAAAATCATTCGAGGATTTTTCGTATAACATTTTTTATACAAATATCTTTTGTATCACACCATTTATTTAACAATATACATTTTCGATAATATTTATTTTGATAGTGCATTTTTAATGTAATTTTGACAAAATATTATTCACTGAATATTTCTCACATAATATTTCATGTAATAAAATTTCAGGAATATTCAACAATATTTCATGTAATATTTTCTTTCAAGAATATTCATCAAATATCTGTAGTTTAATAAAGATTTATATCAAGATAGTTTCATTACAGATTCACAGAAGATTTTTCAAATGTACCAAGATTCATGTAAGACGCATAGAAGAATCCTGGAACACAATATTTCTCAACAAAATTCATTCAATTTTCTTATATGTATCTTTCAAGAATCATATATAATTCATATTTTTTGGAAGATGATCAAATCCTAAATGTTTCATCGAAGTTTGATAGAGAATCCATACAAGATCTTGATTCATTGAAAATACATGTACGATACATACAAGAATCCCGGAATACAAGATTTATCAACGATATTCTTTCAATTTCTATACATGTTCTATCAAGAATCATACATTTTTTTTGGAAGATTATCAAATCCTATATGTTTCATCAAATTTTGACAGCAAATCCATACAAGATCCATAGAAATTGTGATAATCCATACAATATCCATACACGATTTTAAACATGAGTTATAGGAAACCATTTACTCATATCTGGATCATTTATTCTGACCCCGGAAGATATTATTGAAAACCACTTACAATACTAAGATCCGAAGCATTTGTTAGTGAGATTCCTTGAACAAAAAAGGGATCTGAAGTATTTTTCTATGAGATCCCTAGAAAAAAATTATTAGGAAATTTCATAGGAAAATCATTAGCACATCCAATCTTGCATATAATACGGATCTGAACTATAAAAGAATTCATGAAAGTTAACAAATTGATTATGTCATGTGGTAATGGCATGCCCCACACGTCATGGATCTGGGTTCCCACCACATACATAATTAAACTTATCCAGCTCCAATGAAGAAGAAAGGAATCGAAGCAAATCAAAATTGGAAAGAAAAAAGGAAACAAATATGATTTTTTCTTTGGAAAAGGGAGCGGCCTGGAAGCCCCCGATGTGGCCTTTCTTCCCTCCCGCCAGTGGCCATGAGCTCCTCGTCACCGGACCAGGCTCCAGCAGTGTTGGCTGCGGCGAACGACGGATCTCCGGTGGGAAGCTCATCTAGCCGACACCGGATCTGGTCGACTGGAGGTTGGGGATGACCGTTAGGCTCCACCGGTTGGGGACGACCGCGGTGGAGACCGTGGTCGACTCGAGGTTGTGGGAGGAGGGGACGAGGCGGTGGTGGTGCAGGCGGCACGGCGAGGTGGAGGAGGGGTGGGGGCGACGTCGGAGTGGTGGGCGGCATCGCTACGATTTGGGAGACCTGGCCGGACCGTCGTTTTATTCACTGTCATGGAGGCCTAAGATTGTTTTTAACCTTTTTGGAGGGCTAAAACGAAAATGTGTGAGCACTGTTGACTTGTTTACTTCGTGAACTCTGCACGAATCTCCAACAATCTTGTGGCACAGAAGATGCTGGGGGACCAACCTAGTAGTGGTAAATCCGCTCTCTCCTATCACCTACCATCATTTTTGTGGAGCATCAAACATCTAGAGCCCAGCTGTATAGAACTGCATATAGAGGCCGCACCAGAAACAAGGATAATATGGTTTCCAGTTACGCTATTCCAAAAGAGCGCAGCCATAAATCAGACAAGGCTAACTAGGCCTAAGACAACTTGGCCTTGAGCTGCTTTACCCATTGACCTTCATGTAGAGTGATTTGGTCCCATCTCTGTCTTTGCAAAATCACCAAAGCATCAAACCATGCACATTTGATGCAAATCAGTGATGTCGAGTCCTCTACAAGATTGTACCAACAAAAGGATACACCACTGTTGTAACACCCTCAGAATCGAACCTATGCAAGTTTTAGCGATTTTCGCCAAACCCGCATAGAAACGATTCAAAGGTGCCCACCAGGCACTTTCGTGCGGGTGGAAAACGAAGTAATAACATTACACAACAGTCCTCGATGGGACCCACAGAACAGATATATATATACAACACGACTCCATGAGTCAAGAATACAGATATACAGTACAAAGATCCAAATCACCTTGAGAACGATATAGCGTCCAGCTACGGACAAGATGCAAATGGGGCTAAGAGCCCTGAAGAATAACCAATGGCGTCCATAACCCTGCCCAGGCCAAGCCGGAAGAGTAACCCTGCTAACGACGTCGATCTCAAACCTGCTTAAACAAAAGGGGTGCCGACAAAGGGCAAAGGAAAAGAAGGAGCGTCAGTACTGAGGCCAGTACACGGCGAGGCTAGAATTCGGCGGTCCTCGCCTACATAGGTATGGTGGACTGAAGCGGCAGCGGCAGCATGCACTGAAACAACCTATAGAGACTCGATACAACTGGCGGCAATCAGAGAGGGGTAAGAAAGACCTATTCGGATCCAACCTGAAGCTAACACCAAACAAACCCATCCTGGCGTTTCCCCCTCGAGACCAACGAGGAAGTCAACCGAGGAACTCACACAGTTGGCAGTTTTATTTATTCAGTTTTCGTTGCAGCAATTACTAGTCAGGTTTAGATAATCATCCTGATAAAATAAGCAGTGGGCCGTTTTAGTTAATCATTCCGTTGTAGTTGCAACAATTACTAATCAGATACAGATAGCATGAGATAAACCAAAACCCAGCAGTTGTTGGTACTTTTAATCAGCCATTCCGTTGTAGTTGCCATACTTACTAGTCAGGTACAATGGTCGCAAGCGACAACTCCAAACAAGCAATTGTGGGCAGTATTATTTAGCCATTCCATTATAGTGAAGCTGATTACTAGTCATTATAAATTCAAATTTATAGCAATAAACTTTAGTTATGCTTGTCTATGATCGAGATACTGTGCTCCAAGTCGTCCATATCCGCGGACACGGCTTTCAGAAAGTTTTACCCGCCGGGTGCACCAATAGCAACACACGCCGATCAACCTCGGAAAACCAAATCAAAACCCAACGAGGCTTTCACGAACAATCACAGATTCAGAAATATTTCGGGGCCACCCTTGGAGTACACCCGCAACGGCGCAAGCTCGAGACGGACTCAAGGTTTGCGTCGGTGGAACGACCGGGAACCCGAAAACTCGGGGTGTCGATACTGAAAACACTCCGCTTACCTAAATGATAAAGGTGCTCCTCGCACAATCGTAAATACATAAGTAGCATGGCATAAGTACAGGATCGTAAATAAAACCTCAAACTAGTTTGTGGCCCCAAGAAATAAGACTGAATCAAGCTCTGGCTCAGGGGGGTCCCATATACCTCCCGGATGTGGATAGCGCGATAAATCAAGGAACAGGTATCAAGTACTCGGGGTCCTACGGAACACAAGTGGGCGTTCGGAAACCAAATATCTTCTATCACCCACCGATGCCTCTGCTTACTTCAATTTTAGTTGTTAAACAGGAATTAAAGTGAACGATAAGTAAAACTATGACCATCTCCAACATCAACATGCGGCAATACATCAACAACTGTGGCACTGGACGACACGTAACAGCACTTGAGCAAGCGACTACGACGCGCAAGTCCAACTATCTACCAAACAACAGGTAATAGGATGTGTCCAAGGCAATATAGGGCTGCACGGTATATCACAGGTACGAAAACTAAAGCATCGCAACACATATAACAATAGATCAACAGGAGGGAAGTAAATACTATAAAAGTAAGATAGGTAGAAAAGGGGGAGATGCTCGCCTGAAAACATTGTCGAAGGTTCAACCGAAGATCGGGGCGAAGCTCACATCAACTCAACGGCCTTATCCGCGAAGAAGCAAAACGCTAGAATAAACACCGGATGCAATATTTAATACAACGGCAGAAGATCGGCATGATGCATGTATGATGTATGTCATGGCAAAGGTACTATGCAATTAGGTCATATTAAGCGGAACCGGGGTCCCGACAATTAATTAGATGGTTCAAGTTATTTATCTACCCCGCAATTTAAATGTTGCATTAGCAAGACAAAAGCTGGCACCGGTTCGCTACACAAGTTTAAATGAGGCCGATATGAGACTGGATTTGCCCGCATATGGGCCCCATATTTAATTATAAGGTGAATCAGCATAAGGCCCCCAAAACCACATGACAAATATGCATGCATGAACAATTTAATGTGCAACAATTTTAATTAGATAGCATTTAGAAAAATAGAGGATCGGATCAGGGTCACACATTAGGGTTCGGCAGATCTTGGGGTTCCGGGGTTCGGGGTTCAGTCTCAGGGTCCAGGGTTCGACGGGATCGAGGTTCGGACTCCGGGATCGGTCTTCGGATCTCCACATGCCCGGTCTTGGTGACGATCTTGTGCGATGGGGATCTTGGTTCCACATCAACACGGTCTCCGGGTCCGAGGGTTAGAGGCGTCCGAGGGAAATCCCTGTCGTTTCCGTACCGATGACCTTGGCGTTCAGGGGAGCTCCCGGTGTCCTGAGGAGAAGATCTTGGCGTCCGAGGGTTTCTCCGCGTTCGTGTTGCAGAGCTTGTCGGTTCCACCTCGAAGGCCTTGTTGTTCTGCAGTGGGGATCGTGGTTCATCGGGGTTCGGGTCTTCGGGGTTTGTCCATCTGCGCCATGTCGGAGATCTTGAGGTTTCGGCTCGATCGAGGTGCAGTGCTTGAGTTTCGACGCTGGCGATCTTCGGGTGGTACTCTGGTGGTTCCTGCGAGGCACCGCGTGACCGAAGAAAAGCGATGGCGTGGAGGCGGTCTTGGCGGTCGGAGCCTCGAGGGGACGGAGGTCCTGGCCAGGGGACCCAGGGTCGACGACGAGACGGGGACGGCCCCAAGGCGACGGGCCGACTAGGGAGGACGCCGATCCTGCGGGGAAGCAGACGCCGGAATTGGCGAGGTTGGCGGGCCTTAGGCGGGCCACGCTGGCAGAGGCGGCATGGAGGCTTGCGCCAGGTCGCAGACGGGCGCGCAGAGGTGGGCGCTGGGAGGTCACCATGACGGCGGCGGGCGCATGAAGCGTCTGGGCAGCCAGGCGTGTGGAGGGCGCGTGCAGGGCGTGTGCAGGCGTGTGGAGGCGCGTGTAGGCGGTGCAGGCGTGGAGTGGCTGCGGGGCGTGTGGCGGAAGGGATGGTCCACGCGGGCGAAGTGGCTGCGGGCCCATGGGGTCAGCGGGCAGGCTGTGTGCATGTGATGCATGTGTGGAGTGGGTGGTGGGGGTGAGAGAGAGAGGGAGTGTGCCAAGTGGCGGCTGCTGGTTGGAGGGGAGAGGGAGATAGGTGAGGTGGCTGCATGCCATTGGGTGGGGTGAGGTGGAGGGGGTGTGTGGGTAGAGTTTTAGGTGGTTTAGGATTATGGGTAGGACTGGTTGGTTGGACCGATTTAACCGGGGTGGTCGCTCGGTCGGGTCGGCCTGCTCGACGCCCTACTAAAATAATATAAATTTTATTTGTTTTAATAAATCCGCTTGCAAACCGATAGTAGACAAACAAAATAATCCGGAGGCCCGGGTTTGCGTGTTGAACGAAGAGGCGTTTGGAAAACAAAAATAGGTTTTCAAATTAGTTTTTGACAAACAATACATGATGATGACGATGCAATGCACAAATTTAACGCGATTTTCTAGTAGTGGTTTTGCGGGATGCCACACCGACACTAACAATGGATCTCGCCCTCGAGATCCGCCTCATGGTACGGGAAGAAGGTGGCGATCAATCTTCTCGCCGTGTAGATCCTCGCGACACCACTAACAATAGGTCGTTGTCCGTGATCGCCGAGAACACTCCGAACAACAGGTCAAGGTAGAGGTATCAACAAATAAAGCCATCCCTAACTTCCGTGGACGGAGTAAATGCCGGATCCACCGATTCGACGTACAGAGCGAATGATAAGGGTAGTGGTATGGTAGCTACTCCATCCCGCACTCAAACCATTACTCGCATACCGAATAGGAGGATTATGCAACCAACTCTCGAATTAGATCAAGATCTCGACAATCGAGGTTCGAACAAAGGAGTGATGCGCATCTGCATCGGATCTGGCGTAGATGATGTCGCTGGCCGGAAAACACCGAAGGCACAAACAAGGAACAAAGAATGGTACCACAGACGGATTTCTCAGCAGCTTGAACACCGGATGGTAGAACACCGTTACCAAAGGAGGAAGCGAAACCCTAAAGATACGACGAAAACCCAACCACGAGAAGTCCCGGACTCAAGAAACATAAGAGAGCGGATTCAAAACGTAGAGGTAAGAGGAGAATAGCAGAGGGTAAGGAGTAAAATCGGACCTAATCGTAACTACCCAACCGATTTTGCAAAATAGTTTTGACACTCTACTTGGCCGTTAGCTAGGTTATCCTACAGTTGGACTTGTGGGGTATCGCAACCGCCGAGCTCGATACCACTCAGAACACCTCGAATCGAACCTATGCAAGTTTTAGCGATTTTCGCCAAACCCGCATAGAAACGATTCAAAGGTGCCCACCAGCACTTTCGCGGGTGGAAAACGGTAATAACATTACACAACAGTCCTCGATGGGACCCATGCAGATATATATATACAACACGACTCCATGAGTCAAGAATACGATATACAGACAAAGATCCAAATCACCTTGAGAACGATATAGGCCCAGCTCGACAAGATGCAAATGGGGCTAAGAGCCCCGAAGAATAACCAATGGCGTCCATAACCCTGCCGAAGCCGGAAGAGTAACCTCGCTAACGACGTCGATCTCAAACCTGCTTAAACAAAAGGGTGCCGACAAAGGGCAAAGGAAAAGAAGGAGCGTCGATCGAGGCCAAGATTACGGCGAGGCTAGAATTCGGTCGTCGCCTACATAGGTATAATTGGTGAGCGTGGCGGCAAGATGCAGAAACAACCTATAGAGACTCGATACAATGGCGGCAATCGAGAGGGGTAAGAAAGACCTATCGGATCCAACTTCAAGCTAACACCAAACAAACCCATCTGGCGTTCCCCTCGAGACCAACGAGGAAGTCAACCGAGGAACTCACCACGGTTGGCGCTTTATTTATTCGTTTCGGCAGCAATTACTAGTCGTGTTTAGATAATCATCCCGATAAAATAAGCAATGGGCGTTTAGTTAATCATTCCGTTGTAGTTGCAACAATTACTAATCGGATACAGATAGCATGAGATAAACCAAAACCCAAAGGTTGTTGGTACTTTTAATCACCATTCCGTTGTAGTTGCCATACTTACTAGTCAGTACAATGGTGTCGCGACAACTCCAAACAAGCAATTGTGGGCAGTATTATTTAGCCATTCCATTATAGTGAAGCTGATTACTAGTCATTATAAATTCAAATTTATAGCAATAAACTTTAGTTATGCTTGTCTATGATCGAGATACTGTGCTCCAAGTCGTCCATATCCGCGGACACGGCTTTCAGAAAGTTTTACCCGGCCGGGGTGCACCAACAGCAACACACGCTCGATCAACCTCTGTCGTGGTGGTGGCACGGCAGATGCCATGGGTAGGCTAAAGTATGGGGCCAATGGATGCTAGTGGGATCCGGGGAGGGAAGATGCAACTGTTTTTTACACTCAAGCTGCCAAAGTGAGGAACTTTATTTCCCTCTTGATGGGTTACAAGTGCTCCTCGAGCTGTTTTACAGGGGTACAATGTGAATCTCCCCAGCCTAACGTTGCTCAAAAGGACTCTCCCCTCCCTCAGGGTCCAAACCCCCCCTTATAAAGGGGTGCCCTGGGTGCCCTTAGGGCTGACGAGGCAAGCATATTCGTGGAATATGCTTGTCCCAAAATGGTAGTTCGGCGGCCTCCTTTCCCTGTCGCCCTTCTAACGACGGCAAAGGTCCAGTGGTCTCCTCCTGCGTGCCTCGGGCTCCGTGGATGCCACCTCGTGACCTCCTTCTCGCTCCTCGACGCTGCAGCCTTGTCTCTTGTGCTTGGCCTGTTGATTCCTTATAGCCTGCAGCTATGGTTTGACCTGGGCCTCTCCTTCTCCTGCAAGCTTCGTTTAACTCGGCCTTACCTCATGTTATTCGGCGTTCCTTACTGCATGAAGATCATCTGTAACCCGCCGAAGTTTCTCATTAACTCGGCCAGTAACCACTTGATACCGTACACGTGCTTCTTGCCTCCATTCATCGGCCGACATATCCACGATTCGGCCGACCTAGGCCGTAGTTTCGGCAACTTGACGGGGCGATTGCCTGTCTTTCCCGTCTCGACCTACCGAGGTTAACCCCGACATTAGTCCCGGCTGGTGTGGCCTGTCCATTACTTTGGCCGGGGTATATTAGCTTCATCAGTTTCTTTAGTCTTGTTCCTGAGCTATGGCCTCGTCCGAAGTTTCCTCGTTCCTTCCATCATACGCTACGTCCTACGTGTTACCCCATCATTGCTCTCCTAGTTTTTAGGTCCTTTTACTGCATTTACTGACAAGCCACAGTGAACCACAGACTGCTTGCGCCAACATGACGCTCGTGTTCCGCTCCTCTCGGGATCGTAATAACTTTTCTTGTATGTGGCCGTTGGTGTGGCTCCATTCACCGTCGTGCGTTCGTGCTACCCCACGATCCACACGGGTAACTGCCACACCCACGATCCCACTCCCCTATTCATTGCTTGCCTATAAAGTGGGGAAACGCGCCCGTTGGGTTCACTTTTCCCCTTATTGCTCGCGTCCGCTCTCCTTCTTCCCTTCGTCTGTGTGCTCTCTTGCCGCTCGCGCTCACCATCCAGAGCTTCCGTGGCGAGATTCCACGCGCGTTCGGCCTTTTCGCCCGCGCTCTCTGGCGGTGGCCCCGCCGGTGAGTCCTTCGGCCATCTTGCCTGCCTCTAGATCGATCTGCATAGTTTCCGTACTCGGGCGGGTTTCTCCTCTTTCGCCATTGTTTTCGTGCTAAGTTCGGGGCCTGTAGCTCTAAGCCCTCCTCCGCCTAGTTTTTCCTCCGCGATCTCTCGGCGAACTATGTCTAGTTCGTTTAGCGGTGCTCTAGTTGAGGACGATAATGGCTCGGCCCCTGAGCATGGATTGTGGCGGGCTCTTCACCATGCGCCATGAGATTGAATGGCTCATCCGAACTCGGCGGATTCTGCCGAGGTTTCTGTCGTTACCCGCAGCGAATCCTCTCCGATTCTCGGAGAGGGTGAGTATGTGGTCTTCATGTCCCGCCTGCGGCTTGGTCTTCCTCTTAGCGATTTCGCTAGAGAATTTCTCGATTACTTGGCCTTGAAGCATCATCTTCTACGACGCCATAGCTTCTCTTTCGCTTTTATCTCGGCCAGAGGGTTACTTCGGCCTGTGGCCATCAGTACATGTCTGGTCGAAGTTCTTCCAGATCCGCTCCAACGTTGTTCCCGACAAATCTCTGCATCCTTCCGAGAAGTTGCTCACCCAATGTGGGGCGGCATCTATTACACCTCGGAGGAAGTCCGTGTTCCCTCGCGTCACCGGATTGGAGTCGTGCAAGAAATGGCACAAGTCATTCTTCTACGTCAAGAACAGAGGGGCGGAAGACAAGATTCGGCTCCCACCGTTCTCAATCGGCCCCCCTTCCAAAGTGAATTGGCTATATAATCCGAGAAAAACTCATGCCCTGGCCGAGGCTTTTGAGATTCGGCTAAAAGAGTTGATCCGGGCGGGTACTTGGGCGAACCGATGGCAACCTTTATCGAGAGGCGGATCTGCCTTCCCAAAGGACCCACAAGCTTTGCTACATGAGTGGTCCTCTTGATCCGAACCGAGTCTCGACCGTGGAGTTGGACAACTATCTTATTCATAAGCGTCTGAGCTATCTTCAAGACCGAGATGCGAGGATTGGTCCTGGGGTTAAAACCATTTACCGCGACAATCCGCCTCCGAGGTATGCCTAATCCTCGTTACTCTATTTCTCCTTACTTCTTAGAGACTGGTTTACATGATTTTCTTTCTCCCGTCCTGCAGAGGTTTGCAGCGGAAGAACGAGGGCCGAGGTTCTGCAGCCTCCTTGGCCTGCGAGGAGTGCCGGATCTTGGTGAGCTGGACTCAGGAGTTCGTCCCTAAGTCGGATCCTGCTCGGCCTCAGCAAAACTCCAAGCAAGAAGAGGAAGGTGATTGACGAGGTCCAAGTTCTTGAGGTAGTTGCCGCCATGCCTATTTCTTATGCATTTCCGGCTTCTACTTTCCCAGCTAATCCGGCCGGTCAGGTTCACAACGCCACCTATTGCTTCCGGCCTCCCGTTACCTCGGAAGCGCTGGGCTCTGCTAGTGCCTCGGGCGGCTCCTAAGCGAATAAAGAAATCCGCCCGAATCCTCCCAGCGCAAGACTATGCCGGGGTTCTGGGTAAGTTCTTTTGCCTATATTACTTGTTTCTCTCTCTGCTTCCCCATCTTGAATCCTCTTTCTTATTTTGGCGGTGCTCCTGTCTGTTAAACCCGGCGGTCCTAGTATGACTAGCCGTCCGATTCGCCACCATCTCCTCCTCCGATGATAGTCGTGTTCCTAGTCCTATTCGTCCGCTTCTCCCCTGCTTAAATACGTCACGCTTCGTCGTGATGCCCCTGAGACTTCTCCCATTGATCCTGATCCGATCCGGCCCTCCGTTTTCGCCGAGCCATCCCTTCCATGGGTCCCAGGTTACCATTGAGCCTCCATCTACTCCTGCAGTTCCTACGGTCATCCCGACCTCTGCCGAGAAGGTCGTTGCCCGCCCTCTGCAGCTTAACCTCCACCGAACCTAAGGACTGTCCCTACTTGGGCGCAACTTCCTCGGTTCCTCTTCTAAGGAGAACGTGTTGTGCCGTCAAGACCTCTTCTCAAAAGGTCTTGCGGCACTTCTCAACCGAGTATTGCGGTAGGCGCCAAAGGAGCTGCATCTGCCAAAGTCATCATATTACCTCGACGGCAGCCTTGCTCTTCATAAGAGTCCTGCTGCCGTGGTCGGACCTTTGCCGGGGCAAAGTTTTAACTTCGGACAGCTAGCGGAACAGTCTTGGGCGCTAGTTGAGTTTGCCAACAACTGGAATGTCACGATCAGTTCGAGGGTAATCCACCAACCAACCTTTCCAAATTTTCGACATCAATGACGCTTTGACCATCTGCCCAGTTTATCATTGATACGAACAAGATGAATGCGATAATTGTTTTATCTCCGAGTCTTAAATTACTTTCCAGATGTTATCATACTCTCTAGTCCCCGAAACTTGCAAGGAAATAACTTGTTGTATGCTTGGAAGTTTGACTTATTTCTATTTCTAAGGTTTGTTAGTCCGGCCGCCTAGTTCGTAGTTTATTCGGACTTGATGTAGCTTTGAATATCCGTTCCCCTAGAGTCGAGTTAAGTCCTTCTTGACTCGGATCTAGCTTTGAATATCCAGCTACCTGTAGCCGAATCAAACTTTGCTTGATTTAGATGTAGTTTAGCTTTGAATATCCAGCCACCTAGATCGGAGTTAAGCTTCGCTTGATTTGGATCTAGCTTAGCTTTGAATATTCAGCCACCTAGATCTGAATTAAGCTTTGCTTGATTTGGATCTAGCTTAGCTTTGAATATTCAGCCACCTAGATCTGAATTAAGCTTTGCTTATTTCAGATCTGGTATTGTTTTGAATATCCAGCCACCTAGAGCCGAATTAAGCTTCGCTTGATTTGGATCTAGTATAGCTTTGAATATTCAGCCCCCTAGATCTGAATTAAGCTTTGCTTATTTCAGATCTGGTATTGTTTTGAATATCCAGCCACCTAGAGCCGAATTAAGCTTAGCTTGATTCGGATTTGGTATATAACCGAATATCCAACACCTAGAGCCGAATTGCTTTGCTTGATTCGGATCTAGTTTAACTTTGAATATCCAGCCACCTAGAGCCGAATTAAGCTTTGCTTGATTCGGATCTAGTTTAGCTTTTAATTGTTGTTTTATAACTTTGCTTCATTGCTTAGGTTGCACATGACCGACGGACCGCCGAGTTCCAGAGGTTGCTCTTTTTGCACCGTAAGCTGGAAGAGAAGTACGAGAAAGTTCTGCCCGTGGCCAAAAAGGCCGGTAAGTCAATAATTCGTTTTCCTCATTTTCTCCTTACTCATATACTCGTCCGCGGAATGCCGGCTCACCTCTTGTTGAATAGGTAATATCAATAACCTCAATATCCGCCTTGAAAAGAAGATCAAGACCTTGGAAGGTTAGTTTCCTTTCTACTTCCTTTCTTCTTCTTTTAGTATCTAAACTAAGTTTCCTTATTGCGTTGGGCTGTGGCAAAGCCGAGTTGCAAGACTTTGCAAAGTCATAACAAGATTGCATGCCCATGCCTGACGTGATGCTTCATTTTTTAGAACAAAGCGCAGTTCACTCGGCGCAACTACAAGAGAAAGATGATGAGATAGCTCGTCTGAAATCCGAGGTGAATATACTCAAGCTCTCTCAGAAATCCGAGCTAGAAAAGGTTGACCAAGAATTTGCCGAGGAGAAGAATCGGCTGACTCTGGATTTACAGAAGAGCAAAGAGCTCCTCGAAGCTGCCGAACTTAAAACTCGTGGTTTGAGCGAGGAACTCGCTCGTTTCGAGAAGAGTAAAACTGCTTGGGCCAAAGACCTTCAAATAATGATGAGCTATATTCATCGTAAGTTATTTGGCTTGGCCGAGCTAGAAATTTTCTTTGCTTTCGCTGCTATCCTTTGACATGTTCATGTTTTGCGCAGATCACTTCCCCGAGTCCAAACCCGTGAGTTCTAGAGCTGTTCTTGCCGCTCGCGTTCGTCGAGGTGAACCTGATGCTGTTGACTTCGAATATTCGATGGAGGATTTCTTGGTTGCCGTTGGTGCTGCAGTTGGTCCGATGAAAATCATGGGTCGGGACTTGGTGGAGGCTGCTATCAAAGCTTACCATGCACTCTGGCCGAATACCTCAGGGTCTCCTGATATCGACGAGGTCAAGTTATTGGTGACCAGGCTGAAGGCATCTGAGAGGCGATTGAGTCTTTGGAGGGAATCTGCTGCGCGTGCTGGTGCCGACATGGACCTTACTGTAATCATGTCATGGTATGAAGATATCTCTCTTGACATTCTGATGAATCTGCGCACTGGCTCCCGCTGGGTTGAAGATCCGACCTTTATTGCTCTTCGGCAAGCTCGGGCTTTTCGCCGAGTATGCCGACGTGCACACTTGGAATGAAGGGCGAGTTTTCTCCCGGATCCGGATCGAGGTCGCGGTGAAGGTGCTTCGGTGATGATTCAGTGAGCACGGGAAGGTGAGGATGATTCGCCACATCCGATAGCTCCAGCTCAAGATCGAGATAGCAACGGCGATGCACGATCTTCCTCCAAAGGCACCTGGCATTCCACCGCAGCGTCGACGCTCTGAACAACCCCATGATACCGGGTTACACCTTACGGGTCGGCGGAGGCGACCTCGGTCAAGTCCCTCCTTCTTCGGAGTGCCCTTGAAAGCAAGTGGTTGCCCTTCAACGAACAACGCTTAGGTTATTCGCTATCCCTATGCGGGCATAATGTAGAAAAATTTGTCAACTCGTATGATTCGAGGCTCTTTTGCTATATGTCGTTGAGATTCTTGGTTAAATGGATGCTTGTCCGAATTCTTGCCTCGTTGGCTCGTAATTTCATCTTTCAGGGTTCAATTTTTGCCGCTGTTTTGATGATCTTATTCAGGCATTGTCGCTGAATATCTAAGTTGTTGACCTGTTTTTCAACATAAGACAATTACTCCGTTGTGGAGGTAAGCAACGATCGCTGGATCATCGTTTACCGTGCGGAACTTCCTTTTATAAATTAAGTTTCGGATATGACTGTGTTTAGCATAGGCTTGATGTATCATATGGTAGTCTCCGAGTCGCTGGCTTAAATGCCGAAGTTTACATGTCTACGAATTTGTCACATCCTATGATAGTCCCTGAGTCAATACTTTGGGTACCTGGATGCATATTCATAACATGAGAGAAACACAACATATGGCATTCGCCGAGTCACTGCTCTGGTCGCCAATGTTCAAGTATGTAACGCGAAAGAGATAGATATACCATATGGCAGTCCCCGAGCTATTGCTATGGATGCCGAGGTCTAAACATGTAAGACCAAATAATCATTGCATATGGCAGTCCCCGAGTAACTGCTCTGGGTGCCGAGGTTCTGATATCAAACATGAAAGAACATCACATATGGCAGTCCCCGAGTAACTGCTCTGGGTGCCGGGTTTCAAATATCAAACATGAAACAACATCACATATGGCAGTCCCCGAGCTATTGCCCTGGGTGCCGAGGTTCAAATATCAAAACATGAAACAACATCACATATGGCAGTCCCCGAGTAACTGCTCTGGGTGCCGAGGTTTGAATACATGATATGAAATAAATATAACCTATGGCTGTCCCCGAGTCATTGCTCTGGGTGCCGAGGTTCAAATACATCATTGGTTTTCTGACCTTGAGATACAATCCTATGAGTAAAATGGCCGAAGTAACGCCACATTCCAGGGGCGCTTCGTTTCTTCACCAGCTTTGTCTGCCTTGCCTTCTCCAGGGGATTGAGCATCAATCAGATAATATGCATCGTTGTGCAATGCTTTGCTTACGATAAATGGTCCTTCCCATGGGGGTGATAATTTGTGCATGCCGGCCGTGCGTTGCACCAGCCGGAGGACTAAATCTCCTTCTTTGAATACCCTTGGATTCACTTTCCTGCTGTGATACCGCCGTAAGTTCTGTTGATAAATGGCCGATCGTGATAATGTCAACTCTCTGGCTTCTTCCAACAGGTCTACGGCATCTTGCCGATCTATTTCATTTCTTTCGAGGTTGTGTCTTGAGCGACTCTTGGCGAGTCATATATTATGTCGGGAGTACGGCCCTCGCCTATAAGATAAAAATGGAGTGTAACCTGTTGACCTATTCGGAGTAGTTCGAAGGCTCCATAACACGGCTGGGATTTCTTCGATCCAACATCCTGCCGACCGTTGCAAAGGTTCAACAAGTCGTGGTTTTATTCCTGATAACACCAGTCCATTAGATCTTTCAACTTGTCCGTTGGATGCTGGGTGTGCCACCGAGGCAACATCCAGTCTTATGTGCTTCTCTTGGCAAAATCTGGCGAAGGCTCCTTCTGCAAAGTTCGTGCCATTATCCGTAATAATGCTATGTGGGTATCCGTATCTCAAGATGATATCCTTGAGGAACTTCACTGCTGTGTGCCCATCACATTTTTTGATTGGTTTTACTTCAATCCATTTCGTGAACTTGTCCACCATAACCAAGATGTGGGTCATTCCTCCTCTTGCTGGCCTAAAAGGTCCTACCATGTCTAGACCCCATACAGAAAATGGCCATGTGATGGGTATTGTTTTTAACTCGGCCGACGGCATATGTATTCTGGTTGCATATCTCTGACACCCATTGCACTTCTTGACTAATTCTTCTGCCTCTTTTAACGCCGTTGGCCAGTAAAATCCATGCCTGAATGCCTTGGCTACTAAAGCGCGAGATGAGGCATGGTGCCCACATTCTCCTTGGTGTATATCTAGAAGGATCTCGACCTTCATGGACTCACGATTTCGCAATATGTTCGTTACGCTTCTCTTATATAACTCATTGTTTATGATTGTATAGGCTTTGCTCTCCGGACGGTTTGTCCGCTAATACTTCATTACTCGGCAATCATCGCGTCTTTTAGGTAATGAAAATATGGGTTGCGCCCATATCGGCGTTGCTCTTTCTGCAGTGATTTCTCTGTCTATCTCCATGCTCTCTGCCGACATACATACCTCGGCCCTTTCCCTGATCGCTATTACCTCGGCTGTCCCCCTCTTTAGGGGTTCCGAATCTTGCTGCGGATCTATCTCCATTGGTGTATGATTCTCTGCAGAACTTTCTGGGATAAAGATTGATTCGGATTCTGGTGATGGGTTTATTGACGGTTTCCTGAGGTGCTCCAGGGCTATACCAAAGTGAATCGATTGGGTTGATCCTAATTTTGACAATGTGTCAAGACGTCATTTTACGCTCGTGGTATGTGGTGGAATTCACATCCTTCAAAATATCCACCGATCTTTTACACATGGAATCAGATAAAGCCATATTAGCATCTAATGCGTCCCAAGTGCCCGACACTTGTACTAGATCCGAGTCACCGTAGCATAGGATTCAAGATTCCAATTTCTTTTGCCACTTTTAATCCATGGACTAGTGCTTCATATTCAGCTACATTGTTGGACGCGGCAAAATGTATTTGCAAGACATACTTCAATTGATCTTTTTAGAGGTCAAGACTATTCCTCGCCCAAACCGCTCCTTAGTTTGGAACCATCAAAGTGCATTGTCCAGAATTTGGATGGCAAGGGTGGCTCATATTGCACCTCGGCCCAATCTAGAAAGTCGGCGACACTGAGATTTGATTGCATCTCTTCTATCAAATTGTGGAGCATACGGTGATAACTCGATCGCCCATTTTGCTATTCGCCACTTGCGTCTTTGTTGTTCAATATATGCTATGGGTGCCTCACATATTACTCGATTGGATGTTCTTCAAAGTAATGCTTAAGCTTTTTTGCGACATATATACTCCATAGGCCATCTTCGATAATGCGGATAATTTCGCTTTGAAGTGGATAATACTTCACTTAAATAATATCTTGGCCTCTGGCGACTTACCCTCTTCAAGCCGTTCTACTACAACCACAAAGATTAACTACTCGATTGGTAGCCGCTATATAAAGTAGCATAGGTTCTTTCGATAATGGAGAAGCTAAAATGGGTGCCGTAAATAGCCTCTTTTTCAACTCGTGAAAGCAAGGTCGGCCCGGGAGTCCAAATTAATTTGTCCGACTTTCTCATCAGCTGATAGAGTGGCAGTGCCTTTTCTCCTAGCCGACATACAAATCGACTAAGCGAGGCGAGGCAGCCCGTGAATTTTTGTACATCATTCAAACATCTTGGCAATTCCATTTTTTCTATTGCTCTTATCTTCGTCGGATTAGCCTCGATACCTCGGCTGGACACAAGGAACCCGAGTAGTTTTCCCGCCGGCACGCCAAACGTGCATTTCTCCGGATTGAGTTTCATTCGGAACCTTCTCAGGTTCGCGAAAGTTTTGCGTATATCTTCTAGCAGGGTTCTCGCTTTTAGTTTTGATGACTACATCGTCCACATATACTTGTACATTTTTCCTATCGATCATGTAAACATTTTGCATGCACCTTTGATACGTTGCTCGCATTTCTCAGGCGAATGGCATCGTGCGATAACAATAAGCCCGTGCGGGTAATAAATGCAGTCTTTATTTGATCGGCGGATTTAACGGTCTGGTGGAAACCGAATACGCGTCTACAAATGATAACAACTCACGCCAGCGGTCGAGTCAATGACTTGGTCTATTCTAGGTAATGGAAAAGGATCTTTCGGACACGCCTTGTTTAGGTTAGTGTAGTCGATACACATTCGCCACACAATGGCTACATTAGGATCATCTTTCTTTTCTACTAGCACCGGATTTGATAACCAATCCGGATAAAGCACCTCCATGATAAACCCGGCGAAGCGAAAGCTATCTCATCTCCTATCACTTTTCTCCTGTCTTGGCGGCGGAGAGGTTGCTTCACCGGTGCTCCGGCACGACGTTTAAAGAGTGCTCATTAACTCCTCGGCACACCTTGCGGATCTTGAGTAGACCATGCAAATATGTCCCGATTCTCACGGAGGAAGTTGGTGAGCTCGCCTTCCTATTTGGCGTCAAGACTGCACCAATAGTAATGCGTAGCCTGGGAATTTCTCATCAATCTGAATTTCTTCGCCTCTTTGGTTGGTTGAAAAAAAACCGCCATGAGGGTTGGCTGGTCAGCATGTAAGGCCGATCTTGCGGCTGCTACTTCTTGAATCCTTTTCTTTTCCTTGCTATAACCAATGACTCGGCCAAATTTGACGCCGAGGCACACTCCATTGACTTCTTGTAATCCCCTTGTTGTTATCACCTTGTGGTCCGGGTAACTTCATCTTTAGATAACTTATATGACAGCTGCTCATGAATTTGGCCAGTGCGGGCCGTCCGAGTAGAGCATGATAACAGCTTTCCAGATCGACCACTTCAAATTCCAAATTTTCTGCTCTGCAATTATCTCTTGTGCCGAATAATACGTCCACTCGGACTTTACCGATGGGCTCACATGAAAGCCCTGGCACTATCCCATGGAAAGTTGTCCTCGTGGACTGCAGCATGTTCTGTGATATACCGAGCTTATGCATGGTATCTTTGTACATGATGTTAATACTGCTTCCATTGTCGATGAGTACCTTTGAGAATTTCACATTGATGCTTGGCCCCACAAATGTTGGATCCAACACAAGTGCGTATGATCCTGGACTCGGCATTATTCTGGGGTGATCTTTCATGCTCCAAGTTATCTCCTGATCTGACCATGGCTGGTATCTCGGCACTGCTGGTACAACTGCATTCACTTCCATATGTCGGCGCTGCACACTCTGCTTGTCCTGCTGTTACATTGAACACACAATAAGACCGGTGATGTTCCTCGTAATCATTACGCCCGATTTGCGGATTTATCCTTCCGCCCCGCCTCGGTTCATTACTTGATGCCTTTGCATCCCTCCGATCCGAGTTATCGTACCTCGGGGGCGGTAGCATCGATTGCTGCATTGCTCCGGTTAGCTAATCAAGGCTGATCTTTGCTGCACGATGGGGAGCTGAACTCTGCCGGGTTCCCCATCGCATTTTCATCCAGCGCATTGCGGGTTGTATGATTGGCTGGTCTAGATGGGTTTGACGTGTGAAATTTACACGGCTGATCCAACATGGATTCAAACGTGTACTTCGGCTTCTCTTGCCATTGCTTCTTTTGCTCAGGGGTCCATTGCCTCTTTCCATCATTTCTTGCGGTCCACTGTTGAGGTCCATTTTTCTGTCGTTGAGTTGCCCCGTGACTCGGCTGATCTTGCGCTACAGCTGCCACCTGGGTACTGGTCTTGTTGCTCGTGATGATCTGCCGACATTAACTCCGGTTGAGTTGGGTCACCCAATGCATAGGAGTCCGCTATTCTGATAGTTTCTGCCAGTGTGGTTGGCATATCTCTCTGCAGGCGCTGCCACAGCACACTGCCGTAACGGCATCCTTGCGCGAACCAAGCGATTGCTTGTGATTCAATAACTCCTTCACATGAGTTTCTCAGGTTACACCATCGAGTTAAAAACTCTCTATCTGTTTCATTCGGCCTTTGCTTGCACATGGCCAGTTGCTGTGGTCTATTCGGCCTCTTGTATGTCTTTGGTAAAGTTGTCTTGAACATCTTGAAATCTAACCAGGTTGATAACTTCGCTGGTTGATTATTCAACCATACCCTGGCTGGTCCTTCCAACATCTGTGGGACATACCGTACAGCCCATCTTAGGTTGCCACCCGCTATCTTTACTGCGGTGGCATAATCAATTAACCAGTCTTGTGGCTTGGTACTTCCGTTGTAAGTTTTTGTGCCTCTTGCCAATTGAAAATTTGGCACTGGTGGTTCGCCCATGATCCGTGGCCCAAAACATGCCGGACCTGGTGGACCTTGCTCTTCCAATAGCTCGGACCGGTATAACCGATCCAATTTTACTCTTGCATCACTACCGGCAAGTCTCTCACATGTGATTCTATCCGCATCCCATAGTGATTGTCTCCACCTTGGTTTACGTATTCTAGCTCGGAATATCCATCATTATACCTTTCATTCACCGATTGTAGCGAGTGGCCTCACTTCTCTTTCTGCCGAGGCTCAGTCTTGGTTGTGGGTTGAGCGGCACTTCTCTCCTTACTTGGCCGGGTTTGGTTTTCATGATTGTCTCTTGCGGGTTCTTTCTGCCGTGTTCCCCATTACCTCGCCGCCGTCCTTTCCATACGGCCGTGGTTTCTCTCCCACTATTACCTCGGCCTGCATTGCCTCTTCTCATTTGCCTTTCCTATTGCGGGTCGTATGGAACAATTTTGTTCCTCTTCCCCGAGGTTACTGCTTTTTCTTTTCTAGCGTTGTTTCCGGGTGAAGATGCCGCTGCCGCAGATAAAGCAGGTGCTGCCCCTGCCGAATGAACCATTCGTGAAGCCCCTGGTCTTGCCGGGTTAGCTCTGAGCATTTCCTCATTTTGCTGGTTCGCGATGCGCACCAGCTCATTCACTCTTTCTTGTTGCTTCTGAGCTTCCCCTTAACCCTCTAGTTCCAATGCTGCGGCATTTGCGCTCTTAGGTTTTTGCCGGCACCTCGAGAAACCCAAATCGCCTGATTCGGCTCTGTGAGCTTCATGCTCTTTGTTAATGTCATTCATGAGGTTCTTTCCTCTCAACTCAAATTTCGTCCACCCGCCGGGTGCGATATCAAGCTTATTAGCTTTTGCATATTCTCTCGTGGTCCTTGTTCAAGGATTCATGGTCGATACTTTTTGGCCTCTACCACCTTTTGTCCTGGTTTCCTCTAACTCTGCTGAGCATTTGCGGATCAAGTATCGGCGCTACAGGTGTGGTTAAGTTTTCTATAGTTTCCTGAAGAATGTTCTCTGGTCTCTCCAGAGGTGGTCCCCTCACTCTAGGTGCCTTTGGGGTGGTGTCATTCAGCTCGGCCAGGTTTGTCACCGGCGGAATTACCTCGGCGGTTTGCGGCGATCTACTTCAAGGACCATGCTGCGCCATGCAAGTTCTCTGCTTGACCGGCTAAAGCTGCTCCGCTCACATCCCTACGACCATCACCTCGATGTGCCGCGGATGCTCTCGATGGATACTCACGCGCTCCGAGGTGGTTCCCCTGCAACAATAACCTGGTGAGGATAAACGTCGGTGATGTCGACGCCGACGTAGACCTTGTGCTCGCCCAGGCCGATGAAGATCCCGTTGCGTGGGGTTTTTTTTCCCCTGAAGCTCCCTGCATTGTCTCTGACATAGTCATAGAGACCAAACCTCTGGACCAAGCCAGAAACAACGCGCTCGCCGGTGTTGATGAAGTTTCCCGTCCGGATCACAACCCCAGCTAGCACCGCTGCCCACCTGGGCGCCAAGCGTCGTGGTGGTGGCACGGCATGCCATGGGTAGGCTAAAGTATGGGGCCAATGGATGCTAGTGGGATCCGGGAGGAAGATGCAACTGTTTTACACTCAAGCCGCCAAAGTGAGGAACTTTATTTCTCTCTTGATGGGTTACAAGTGCTCCTCGAGCTGTTTCTGGGTACAATGTGAATCTCCCACTAACGTTGCTCAAAGGACTCTCTCCTCCTCGTGGTCCAAACCCCCTTATAAAGGGTGCCACAGGTGCCCTTAGGGTCGACGAGGCAAGCATATTCGTGGAATATGCTTGTCCCAAATGGTAGTTCGGCGGCCTCCTTTCCTGTCGCCCTTCTAACGACTCAAAGGTCCGATGGTCTCCTCCTGCGTGCCTCGGGCTCAGGACTGTCACCTCCGTGACCTCCTTCGCTCCTCGACGCCTGCAGCCTTGTCTCTTGTGCTTGGACCTGTTGATTCCTTCTAGCTGCAGCCTATGGTTTGACCTCAGGCCTCTCCTTCTCCTGCCAAATTGTTTAACTCGTCCCTTACCTCATGTTATTCGCCTGTTCCTTACACCGCATGAAGATCATCGGGTAACCCGCCGAAGTTTCTCATTAACTCGGCCAGGTAACCACTTGATACCTGTACACGTGCTTCTTGCCTCCATTCATCGGCCGACATATCCACGATTCGGCCGACCTAGGCCGTAGCTCGGCAACTTGACGGGGGCAGTACCTCTGTCTTTCCCCGTCTCTGACCTACCCGAGGTTAACCCCCCGACAACCTCGGAAAAACCAAATCAAAACCCAACGAGGCTTTCACGACTGAACAATCACAGGATTCAGAAATATTTCAGGGGGCCACCCCTTGGAGTACACCCGCAACGAAGTAAGCAAGCTCCGAGACGGACTCAAGGTTTGCGTCAGTGGTCAGAACGATCGGGAACCCGAAAACTCGGGGTGTCGATACCGAAAACACTCGCTTACCTAAGCGATGCAGGTGCTCCTCGCACAATCGTAAATACATAAGTAGCATGGCATAAGTACAGGATCGTAAATAAAACCTCAAACTAGTTTGTGGCCCCAAGAAATAAGATCAATCAAGCTCGCTCGGGGTCCCATATACCTCCCGGATGTGGATAGCGCGATAAATCAAGGAACAGGTATCAAGTACTCGGGGTCCTACGGAACACAAGTGGGCGTTCGGAAACCAAATATCTTCTATCACCCACCGATGCCTCTGCTTACTTCAATTTTAGTTGTTAAACAGGAATTAAAGTGAACGATAAGTAAAACTATGACCATCTCCAACATCAACATGCGGCAATACATCAACAACTGTGGCACTGGACGACACGTAACAGCACTTGAGCAAGCGACTACGACGCGCAAGTCCAACTATCTACCAAACAACAGGTAATAGGATGTGTCCAAGGCAATATAGGGCTGCACGGTATATCACAGGTACGAAAACTAAAGCATCGCAACACAGATAGCAATAGATCAACAGGAGGGAAGTAAATACTATAAAAGTAAGATAGGTAGAAAAGGGGGAGATGCTCGCCTGAAAACATTGTCGAAGGTTCAACCGAAGATCGGGGCGAAGCTCACATCAACTCAATGGCCTTATCCGCGAAGAAGCAAAACGCTAGAATAAACACGGATGCAATATTTAATACAACGGCGTAAGATCGGCATGATGCATGTATGATGTATGTCATGGCAAAGGTACTATGCAATTAGGTCATATTAAGCGGGGTCCGACAATTAATTAGATGGTTCAAGTTATTTATCTACCCCGCAATTTAAATGTTGCATTAGCAAGACAAAAGCTGGCACCGGTTCGCTACACAAGTTTAAATGAGGCCGATATGAGACTGGATTTGCCCGCATATGGGCCCCATATTTAATTATAAGGTGAATCAGCATAAGGCCCCCAAAACCACATGACAAATATGCATGCATGAACAATTTAATGTGCAACAATTTTAATTAGATAGCATTTAGAAAAATAGAGGATCGGATCAGGTCACACATTAGGGTTCGCAGATCTTGGGGTTCCGGGTTCGGGTTCGGTCTCAGGGTCCAGGGTTCGACGGGATCGAGGTTCGGACTCCGGGATCGGTCTTCGGATCTCCACATGCCCGGTCTTGGTGACGATCTTGTGCGATGGGGATCTTGGTTCCACATCAACACGGTCTCCGGGTCCGAGGGTTAGACCTTGGCGTCCGAGGGAAATCCCTGTCGTTCCGTCAGCGACCTTGGCGTTGTGGAGCTCCGGTGTCTGAGGAGAAGATCTTGGCGTCGAGGGTTTCTCCGCGTCCGTGTTGCAGAGCTTGTCGGTTCCACCTCGAAGGCCTTGTTGTTCTGCATTGGGGATCGTGGTTCATCGGGGTTCGGGTCTTCGGGGTTTGTCCATCTGCGCCATGTCGGAGATCTTGAGGTTTCGGCTCGATCGAGGTGCAGTGCTTGAGTTTCGACGCTGGCGATCTTCGGGTGGTACTCTGGTGGTTCCTGCGAGGCACCGCGTGACCGAAGAAAAGCGTCGCGTGGAGGCTTGGCGGTCGGAGCCTCGAGGGGACGGAGGTCCTGGCCAGGGGACCCAGGGTCGACGACGAGACGGGGACGGCCCCAAGGCGACGGGCCGACTAGGGAGGACGCCGATCCTGCGGGGAAAGCAGCGGCACGCCGGAACAACGGCGAGGTTGGCGTGGGGCCTGCGAGGCGGGCCACGTCGCTGGCAGAGGGCGGCATGGAGGCTTGCGCCACAGACGCGGCGGCTGCAGAGCGGTGGCGCTGGGGTCATCATGACGGCGGCGCATGCAGCCAGGCCACAGGCAGCGGCGTGTGGGCGCGTGGCGTGTGCAGGTGTGTGGAGGGCGCGTGTAGGGCGTGTGCAGGCGTGTGGAGTGGCCGTGCGAGGCAGTGGCAGCGGGATGGTCCACGCGGCGGCTGCGGCCCAGTCGGGCAGGCTGTGTGCGTGTGATGCATGTGTGGAGTGGGTGGTGGGGGTGAGAGAGAGAGGGAGTGTGCCAAGTGGCGGCTGCTGGTTGGAGGGGAGAGGGAGATAGGTGAGGTGGCTGCATGCCATTGGGTGGGGTGAGGTGGAGGGGGTGTGTGGGTAGAGTTTTAGGTGGTTTAGGATTATGGGTAGGACTGGTTGGTTGGACCGATTTAATCTGGGGGTGGTCGTTCGGGTCGGGTCGGCCCGTTCGACTGCCCCCACTAAAATAATATAAATTTTATTTGTTTTAATAACTCCGTTTGCAAACCGATAGTAGACAAACAAAAATAATCCGAAGGCCCGGGATTTGCGTGTTGAACGAAGACGAGGCGTTTGGAAAACAAAAATAGGTTTTCGAAATTAGTTTTTGACAAACAATACATGATGATGACGATGCAATGCACAAATTTAACACGATTTTCTAGTAGTGGTTTTGCGGGATGCCACAACTGTCCATGAAATGTTTGATTCATAGAGCTTCAATAAAACATGAAAAACATAGATATCAGATGTTATGCAAAAATAAAATAAAAATAGGTTGTTTGGCTACATATATAGTAAAACATAAAGACGCTCCATTGAAGTATTGGTGTTTGGCATAGTTATCATGAAAACGGATATATTTTGACTGCAAACTATTTTTTAGAAAAGTACTTACGAGTTTCAATCCTATAAATTAAACAAGGTTATATATATTATATAGAGAGAAGGACTAAAGAGGAACCCCTTAAGAAATTTCTATATAGCTTATATAGAAACCCCACCTAACCACTTTTTCCTCACCTAACCACTTTCTTCCTCAACAGATTCAAACTCCCATGCGCCACCAACCGCCCTCCTCCCCGTGCGTCGTTCGCACAGGCCGAAGGGGTGAAACCAAATGGCCCCTAATCCAAACAAGCCGAAGGGGTGAACTTCTAAACATTTGGGATTGCCACTACATATATGCTTCCATGAGAGTTCAATAATTAATCTCCTCATGTTTACGTCCGACGTCACATAGGAGCGGTAGTGCCGAGTAATGCAAGGGGGTGCTTTTTCTAGAACCTGCTGCAGGATATCTGGATGTCTATATATTAAGATAGAAGGAGTTTGAAGTACATGTTGTTTATTGGTTGTCCGATGATCCATATTAGATCATCTCCACTCGGCTTCTCAGGACAGATCCACCTAGGACCCCGATTTCATCCGGATTTGGGCCAACTTTGGTCCGGACTTTTCAAGCTATTTCCGGATTTCTGGGAACGCCGAACGAAGCAAAAACGGGTGTGGGCCAGCTCTGTCGGCGAGACAGTCCTATTTCCCCACACCCACTTGTCCAGACTGCGGCGAAGAGCTCCTAGCTGCCTCTGTCGCCATGACTTCGCCGGCGAAGCTCCACCACGTCGAGCCGTATCCATGCCTCTAGATAGGCTCGCAATATCACTGCCCCTATCGCCGCCGCTTTCGCCGCCCAAACTTCGCCGTACCTCGGCTTCGCTAGGAGTTCCCACCACCTCGCCCGCCAAGTGTTCGACGTTTTACCGGTTCGGCCATGGACTTCGACGACAAGGAGATGTTCACCGTGTTGCTGGAGGAGGAGAACGCCGCTGCCGCCGAAGATGCAGAGCACATACAGATCCTCGCCTCCCTCGCCCGGCTGTACATGCATACGGCGACATCGAAGCGTGGAGGTTCAGCGAAGGGTCATCGGAAGTGCAAGGCAAGACAGAGGATGGAGGGCTACTGCATGTTATACGCCGACTACTTTGCCGACAAGCCGCTGCATGAAGAGGCTGTGTTTCGGCGCCGTTTCAGGATGAGCCGGAAGCTCTTCCTCAAGATCGTGTATGCCATCCGTGAATTCGACCCCTATTTCGTGTGCAAGAAGGAGCACACCGGCATGGTTGGGTTTTCCTAGTTTGCCAAGGAACATGAAGCTTATAGGAAGGACATGGAACGGGCATTTGGCGTGCTCCAACATAGATTTGCAGTTGTCCGGTTCCCTGCTATGACCTAGTCAAAAGATTAAATGTGAGAAGTGATAAACTGTTGTATAATCTTGCACAACATGATCATTGAGGATGAGAGGAATGAACCAGTGAGTTTGGTGGGGTGTGTGTGTGTGTGTGGGTGGGGGGGGTGGGTGGGGATATTTTGCTCTATTTTAGCGTGCCAGATTTAGGGCCTTCACTGGAGGAGAAACAGGCGCCACACGCTAAGCACGAATCGCGCACGCTGCAAAGCAATTTTAGCTCCCCAAGTTTTAGCGCGGCCGCTAGAGTTGCTCCTATAATGAGGTTATAAGCTTGAAGAAACTAGACAAAGAGCTTTAGAATATGGGAGAGCTTTTAAGAAACAGAGCGACTAGTACTCTCTCCACCCAAAAATAACTGACTTGACTTTGTTTAGATTTAAATGTATCTATGCACTAAGATTAATACTCTCTCTATCCAGAAATAACTGACTTGGTTTTATTTAGATTCATTTTAGTGCATAGATACATTTAAATAAAACCAAGTCAGTTATTTGAATCTAAATAAATATATTTGAATCTAAATAAAACCAAGTCAATTATTTCTGGATAGAGAGAGTATTAATCTTCTAGTGTTGGTATATATGTTGACTCTAGCACACTGCTCCATCTGTATGTATAGTCCTTGCAGTCTTTACAAATAGTATGTACCATAATATCCTTGCACAAGTGGAGTTAGTCTTTGGATCCCTCGTGTCTCGTATATTGCATGAATTTGTGTCCAACTGCACGTTGGATTAGAAGTAGAACTATTCAATACGGTAAGTTACCGTACACCAGAGTTAGTGTTGGCGCCTGTACAGAATTACAAACCGTTTCTACTTGGAATCATCGTCCTACATCTTGTTTGTATTGCTATAGCAGCACGTCCTTCTGCCGCGTATATAAAGTAGATTGGTGATTGGATCAACAAGTACGGCAAGAGAAAATCGGGCGCCTCGAAAAAGGATTCCGTTTCTCGATTTCTCGATCGAGTCTAAGCTTCCAATAACCCGATCGACCAATGGATCCTCTCTTCGACACCGTCGACGAGGGCGACGAGCTAGGCGGCGGACCTGATGCCGTCCCGATAGCCAAGGAACACGACGACCCAACCGACGACGGTGACCTGCACCGGCAAGTTGCTGCCGCGATCGATGACCTGGACGTGCCAGCTGATAGCACTACCGGACCCCTCGTCGACGTCCCCTCCAGCAGCGACGGCGGGCAGCTCCAAGAAGACCTCTTTTCCCCGGATTTGCCAGCAGCAAGTGGACCTCTCGTCGCCATTGCCACAGACGGCGACACCAACAACCCCGATCCGAGCAACGATGAACTGCGAGCTCTCGTCGCCAGCTCCAAGCCCAAACTCCACACCGCCGCGGACGACGGCGCCGGCGGCAAACCGACAACGCTCCGAATCGACCTCGCCGCCAGCCCCAACGACGGCATCTTCCCCGTGGGTTTGCTGTGCGACATCCTGCTGCACGTCCCAGCCAAGGCGATCTGCCGCTTCCGCTGCGTCTCCACCTCGTGGCGATCCCTCCTCCGCCACCCAAACTTCGTGGCCGCCCACATGGCCCGCCACCCGCCGACGCCGCTCATCGCCGCCACCGTGCGCCTGGAACGCAGCGACGGCATGGTGATGGGCGTGAACCTCCTGGACGCGTCCGGCAACGTGGTCAAGAAGATACGGAGCCACGCCGCCGTGACCGGGTGCTCCCTGTACGGGATGTGCGCGCACCGCGAGCTCGCCTGCCTGGTCGGGACGGACCGGCGTCTCCGCGTGATCGACATGGCTACCGGCGCCGTCGCCGCCTTCCCTCCGCGGCCTCGCGGGGCCCTGACGTGCACGCTCGGGAGGGTGCCCCTGACGGGAGAGTACAAGGTTCTGACCATCGTCACCAAGACGCGCAGGAGCTGGGGCCAGGTCTGGCACGAACAGGTGGGCATGGTGCTCACCCTCGGAAGCAACGGCGGCGGCCGATGGAGGGAGGTAGAAAGCCCTCCGCCGGTGATGGTACATCGGCGGCACCGCGACGTGGCCGCCGTCAAGGGCGTCGTCTACTTCTCCATGGAATCCTGCTTGCACCTCCATGAACAGAGAGCGCACGTGATCGTGGCGTTCGACCTCGAGACCGAAGAATGGCTGCCACCCTTTTACGGCCCCTGGGCAGAGGACGCGCCCCTCGACCACCGCGACAGGAGCCTGGCTGAGGTCAACGATTTCCTGGTGGCGGCTCACCACCATGGACACGCTGTGCAGCTGTGGTTCCTGATGGAAAGCACTACCAATCATAAGTGGTGCCCGCTGTACACGATCGCCATGCCAGACCAGCTCGGAAGCTCTCGGTTCCGGTTTGAGAAGCCATTGCAGGTGCTGGACGACGGGAGGATCGTCGTCTGGTCATCGGCGACGGACGGGTCCCACGACGGCATGCCGCAGATATACGACCCGAAAACGGATACCTTGACGGAAGGGGCGGTGACGCCGAACTGCTACGCCGTCGGCCCGTGGACGGGATGCTTGCAGCGTGTTGGGGGTTCGGATCCTCGTAGCCACAAGACGCTCGAGCTGCTGGATGATGAAGAGAGTTCACGCTGGGACGCTCTCGGGACAGTCGAGTATGGAAGTGATGAGGCGCTGCCAAACTGGTTGGGCAACGCACTACAACTAGTGTCATGTTAGCTCCTTCCTATAGCGCTGTAAATATGTCCAAAGCTCAATTTATTTTTGAATTCTGCATATCTATTTCCAGAACAACAGATTAATTGTAACTCCAATTTCATTAGTATTACCTTTGTTTGCTGAACAATGACACTTGGTTGCTTCCAGTGCATTCTTTGTTGGAGGTTTGTTGTCAAGATATTACTACAGTTTACATTTATTTCTATGTTAACTTTGTTCAGATTAGTCGTCGTGCTATTCATGTTTTAGCAACATGTCCAGTGAAGAAGCTTATCTTCTAGTTCTAGGTGAGGGTTGTAATTAGGTTCTTTATTATCGGCTTATTATTTAAGGGCGAAGAGTGACTCCAATTGTGAAGATGCAAGCTTATGTAATAACACAAGAAGATCTAAAATAAGCATTATCTATGTGTCGCAAACTCAATCATGTCGGAATTTCATATAACTTTTCTATGGAAAACAAATCTATACTAGAACTCAAATTTTATATATCTTTTGATTTCTTGACAAAGAAATATTGATTTCAGGTTGAACAGCTGAATCATGCTAAAATTCAGGTCAGCGAGTGACAAACCAAGTTGAATTGATCAAACATATGCCTCAATCACTAGCAGACACTAGCCATAATGTGGCGCTGGTACAGAAACAACAGTTACTGAGCAGATTTTGCAAGAAGTGCATCATAAAATCTTCTTAGGGTTGAAACTGGATGCTATTTGCTACTGCAGAAACTACACAGATTAAGGTTGTGCATCCCAAAGTATTGAGTGATTACGACGCTAATTAGTAAATATGCGACGCGATTATTTTCTAGGAATTTCATTTTTTAGAATTCTTGATAAATTAACTGTTGGAAAATAATCCACACATGTGGTCCGAGTCGTGTACCGTGTACGAGCTGGTAGGAGGGCGTCCAGGCTAGTCTGATTAAGCAACGCTGCCGTGCTAGAGCAGGCAAAACTTCTTTCTACGAACTGAAGGATCATCATACGACCGCACAGGGACATGACAAGAATAATTCAACTGAACTGCTATAAAGGCTGCTGACTTTCTTCAGAAGGAGCATCACAATCAGACTTACCATTGCCACCAATATTCAGCACGTGCGGTTTACTTGAATCAAAATAGACAGCTTTGGACTTCTTTCTCTATGTTCTTTCTTTCTTTCTTTCTTTCTTTCTTTCTTTCTTTCTTTCTTTCTTTCTTATACCACGAGTGCTTCACCCAGTCAGTGCATCTGGTTTCTGTGCTTAGTTTTCATCGCAACACCATGCAGCCACTCTATTTTTCATACAGCAAGTACGCCGAGAAATTTCACATGCCTTCCCTGGGCCTTGCCCTTGTGCTGCTGATCTCACTGGCCTCTCCCACCGCTTCCTGCACACACCAGGAGAGGGGCTCCCTTCTCCAGGTCCTGGCCGAGCTCGGCCTCACGGTGTCATGGCGGAGCAACAATGACTGCTGCACGTGGGAAGGGATCACCTGCAACCAAGACAGAAAGGTTACCGATGTTTCGCTGCCTTCTCGACGCCTCCAAGGCTCCATCTCGCCATTCCTAGGCAACCTTACCGCCTTGCTCCGACTCAACCTGTCCCACAACTCGCTGTCTGGTGGCTTACCGCTTGAATTGATGCGGTCTAGCAGCATCATTGTCCTCGACGTCAGCTTCAACCGCCTGACAGGAGGCCTGAGTGAGCTGCCATCTTCAACCCCTGCACGGCCTCTGCAGGTACTGAACATCTCAAGCAACTTGTTTACGGGAAGGTTCCCATCCACGACATGGGAGGTGATGAAGAGCCTGGTCGTCCTTAATGCTAGCACCAACGGTTTCACTGGGCAGATACCAACTACACCATGTGTTAGCGCGCCATACTTTGCTGTGTTTGATCTCAGTGTTAACAAATTCAGTGGAAATATCCCTCCAGGGCTCAGCAATTGCTCCAAGCTGACGTTGCTCAGTGCTGGCCACAACCAACTCGGTGGGATTCTTCCGGATGAGCTCTTTGATGTTACCACGTTAGAACACCTCTCTTCACCTGGCAATCGTTTGGAAGGACCACTCAATGGCATAACGAAGCTCACAAATCTAGTCACCCTTGATCTTGGAGGAAATGGGCTCAACGGCAACATTCCACATTCAGTAGGTGAGCTCACGAGACTGCAGGAGCTGCATTTGGACCACAACAGCATGTCAGGGGAGCTGCCATCAAACCTGAGCAACTGCATAGATCTTGTAACAATTGACCTCAAGAGCAACTACTTCAGTGGAGAGCTTACCAAGGTCAACTTCTCAAACTTTCCCAATCTACAGAAATTAGATCTTCTTTACAATAACTTCACCGGTAACATTCCAGAGAGCATATACTCCTGCAGCAAGCTGACTGCACTACGGCTATCTTACAATCAATTCCATGGCCAATTGTCTGAAAGGGTAGGCAATCTCAAGTCTCTCTCGTTCTTATCACTTGTTAGCAGCTCTCTTACAAATATAACAAGAACACTTCAAATCCTTAGTACTTCCAGGAGCCTCACAACCCTTTTTCTTGGGTTCAACTTCATGCATGAGACCATGCCAGATGATTACACCATTGATGGTTTTGAGAATATTCAGGTTCTGGCATTAAATGATTGTTCATTGTCTGGACATATACCTCACTGGTTATCAAAGATCACAAATTTGAGGATGTTATTTTTAGTCAACAATCAACTCACTGAACCGGTACCTGACTGGATCAGCAGCCTGAACTTTCTCTTCTGTCTAGACATATCAAACAACAGCCTTACAGGGAGAATTCCATCAGCCTTAATGGACATGCCAATGCTAAGATCAGAAAAGATTGCACCAAACGTCTTCGAGCTTCCTGTTTATGATAAGATTCCATCGCTCCAGTACTTCAGACCTGGCGCTTTTCCAAAAGTGTTGAATCTAGGCATGAACAACTTCTCTGGTGTGATCCCCGAAGATATTGGTAAGTTGCAAGCAGTACTTTCACTAAATTTGAGCTCCAACAAATTATCTGGAGAGATCCCACAATCGCTCTGCACCATCAAGAACCTGCAGGTGCTTGACTTGTCCAACAATCGTCTCACTGGTGCAATTCCAGCTGCACTGAATAATCTGCACTTTCTTTCCAGATTCAACATTTCTAGTAATGACCTAGAAGGACCTGTTCCAACTGTAGGCCAGCTTAGCACATTTCCAGATTCTAGCTTTGATGGAAACCCAAAATTATGTGGTCCTATGATTGTAGAGCATTGCGGTTTAACAGAAGCAGGTACAGTTTCCATTATCTCCACAAAAGAGATTGGTACTAAGGTCATCTTTATAATGGCCTTTGGTGCTTTCTTCATAGTAGGGGTCCTATATGATCAGATAGTCTTATCCAGATATTTTGGCTAAACTCTTGTAATTGTTATCACCACCCCAAACCATTTCAGTGGCTCCAGACCGAGCAAGATCAACATCCCTTGTAAACATGGTATCTTGAGCCAGCAATATTCACTATGTACTCTGTATAGCGGGAAAATGATTAGTTAGTGAGGAACGTCAATAGTGTGTAAGCACATTATTTTTATAGAATGTATAATTAATTCAGTGTATGTCAAGTATTTACTTTGATACACAAGAAAAGGGTGAAAAATGCTTCTATTGGATCAGAGGTGGACATATAACATGCAGAACCGCCAGGAACAAATGAGCAACATGCAGTTTAGCTCACACACGAGATTGAGATTTTAAAGCTCCAGAGCTCCACCAACAAGGCAACAACGTTACGGATTTAACTAGTTAAGCGAGACTGGCGAGTTCATACAACTAAATCAAGGGAAAAACTAAGAAAGAACCCTAAAGCTCAATCCAGTTTGCTATCTAACTCCAATCCAGGACAGCAATTTTCCAGCAAACAACACGCACTGACAGAAAAATGAGACAGGTCTGCAAAAATATCAAACCGAGATGCTACAATAGCATATGAATTAAGCAGCTGCGCCATGATTTTTACAGTACCTCAATTCGTGGCAGTTGCCTTTGGGAGCAGAACACTAGCCCGGCCACGAGATGTGAGCCCGTCGGGCCTGCATTTCTCCTCTCTGCCAACGGACGCAGGAGGGACGGTGCGCTGTATGCCAATTTTAGCTAGTTGCAATTCCAATTTACATATCGTGACTGCTACTAAGGTTTGGCAGTGTCCGGCAAATAATCTATTTCCAGAACAACAAAATAACTGTAACTCCAGTTTCATTGTTACCTTTGTTTGCTGAACAATGACACTTGAGTCATGCTAAAGTTTTAGATATATGAGTAACTAAACAAGACGAAATGCAAGTCTAAGTAATGGTGTACTAGCAGCTTCCTTAGGACGTGTTTGGTAGACCGGGCAGCTTAGAATTTCCCCTCTCAACCGAGATTTCTGGTGATGTAGCTGGTTGTTAGCCCGGGTCGGACCATCTCAGCAGTGCGGAGCTCATACGAAAAATGCCTCTCAGCCGGGGCGAGCTGTGAAGCTCAAATCGAGGTTCACAGCTCAACCGGGCTGAGCTCGTCCCGCAAACCACTGTAGCAGGCCCCGTAGCACCCCCCAGACCCCCACCCCCACCCTTTTCTCTCCATTCCCCCCATCCTCCTCTTCTCCCGTCGGGCAGAGGCAACAGCCCTCCTCCTCCCGCTCCGGCACTCCGCATGCCGACCACCTCGCGCCGCCGCCGCCCGCGCGACCACGGCGCCGGCGAAAGACGCATCTCGCCACGGCCGCCTCGCCGCGAACACGAGCACGCATCTCCGCCGCCACGGCCGCCTCGCACGACCACGGCCGAAACGCATCTCCACCGCCACGGCCGCCTCACGCACGACCACGGACTCCACGCCTACTACGCCACGACGAGCGGCTCCATCGCAGCGCTCCTCGCCAGCCGCGGCTCCATCCACCGCCGCCTCGATCCGCTACCACGGCCGCCACGAAGCGCCCATACGGCCGTCAGGACGCGCCGCCATGGCCGTCGACAAGAACTGCCTCCTTGCGCCGCCATAGAAACCATCCACCGCCGCGACGACCTGCTGCTTCCACCACCGCCACGATGCGCCCCTACGTCCTCCAGCAAGCGCCGCCTCCACGAGCTGCTGCCTCCACGTGCAGCCATGGTCGGAGTGGCCTCCTCAATGTGGTGGTCAAATGAAAGGACCCAATTGCTTTTTCATTTTTCTGTGTAGGGACCTTTGTGTAAAAATCTGGACTCAGCAGTATCTCAACTCATAGGGAAGAATTGATTATAACCCCCTCCGTTCGTGTGTCTTGGATAATAAGCCCTCTTCTTTGTCTGCCTCACTTTTAAGCCCACCACGTCGCCACAAGTGTTGCTGATGACCCCCTTTTGCATTGTTAACAATTCATTAAGGAAATGTTAGACAAAATTCCCCCTTGAAAGGATTTCCTGCTCGTGCGTGACCTCACAACAAACTGCCGCCGCATATCGATCTCTCTGGTGCTGTCTGCAGACTTGCCGCCAGGCACTCCCGTCCGCACACCTCGCCGGCACAGCCCAACCTCGCCGTCTTCTCCCTCACCGACCCCGCCATCCCGCGCCGCCACTTGTGAACCCTAGCCTAGGGCAAGGGTCGAGGACGAACCATCCCGGCTTCTCCTACGCCATCACGGTGCCACTCCGCGTCTCCTCCTCCGCATACGAGGGAAGCTGGCCTTGTGCTCGTGCCTGTCTCCGGCTGTGCTACGGCGAGCGAGCCGAGATCCAAGGGTCGATGGAGCTCCATGCTTGGTCCTGGTGGTCAGCGGGAGCAGGGAAGAACCCGTGGTCACCTGCCAGAGATGCTGCCGCCGCTGGCGTCCACGCCCCTGAGCTGGTGCCGTCGGCCGCCACTCTGACCTGCGAGGTCTCTCTGCTTAAGTCTGGTCTAATATTTTCTGTTATGTGTTTAATGAATTGTTAACAATACAAAAGGGGGTCATCAGCAACACTTGTGGCGATGTGGGGGCTTAAGAGAGGCAGACAAAGAAGAGGACTTATTATCCAAGACGCACGGACGGAGGGTATAATCAATTCTCCCTCATACACCCCCAAACAGCATCTCAACTGAGCGTCTCAACAAATCTGATAGCCACCAATCAAGAAATCTGAATCAGCGTACCGAGGTCAACATAGCTGAGGTGAGAAACACTTGTTGAGGTCACCCGACCTACCAAACACACCCTGAGCCGCCGGAGCATGTAGCGCATGCCGAGACTCTGAGCCACCCTTGTGCTGGATCACGGCACATGAAACTGCTTGGGCATCACAGGTTGCATCCTGAGACGACCCCTGCCTGGCCTCCTGTCACCGGATGAGGGAGCACCTGCGGGCCGAGGCGCCGCTAGCCAGCGACTGCGGAGTGCCAGAGTGGTTGCTTCGAGTATAGTATATGGATTGGGTATCAAGAGCGAGCCCACCTGCAGCATCAACATGATTCAGAGTTGGTCCATATGGGAGGAACATCTGGCTGAATGACTGATATTTTGGCTGGTTTTCTGGACTACATCTGGAAAGATTGTTTTTCCAAAAGCAAAACAAGTGGTTCCAAAAAATAGTGGATGAACCCACCGAAAGGGATGATTCAAACTGCGACAAAGCCTGGACAGGCACACAACATAAATGATAAACAGTTGAGATGATTACCAGGTGAGAACACACATATTTGACTTAAGTGACAACGAACCCTCCTGTTTTCTTAAGGCTTAAATAAATGATGTGGACTGGCAGGCCCTTCTGGTTTTCTCAAATTAACACGGTATTTTAGTAGCCACATGTACACTAGCCAATGGTAAACTATCAAAAAGGAGACACCATCCAAACATGAGAAAAAAATCAAGATCTTTTTTAACAGAGGAAGAAAACGAACCTTTGATTTCCTTCAAAAAAAGAATAATGACAATATAATAGAGAGTCAAATAGTAAAAAGTATACTAGAGAGTTGGCAACCCACATATCTCGTCGGGTAGAACACGAGGTCACAGATATCTAGCAAAAATGCCAACGCTGCCCAAAGAGAATCGAAGTTTCCAACGGCATCTGTTCACTTAACCTTCAAAGAGCAATCTTTCACAATTCACACCAGACATGCCTCCTTTGCCACTGCGTTGAGCTGCTGAACCAATTAAGCATGAAACCATTTACAAAGGATGTAGATCAGTGATGTTGGTTCATATGGAATGGATTTTTTGTGAAAAAGCAGTAATGGACTATCCTTTTGAAACAGCTGGCACAAAAGTATTCATCCTGTCGATTGCGATATGCCAATATCTCACACGCTACCTGGCTGTCAGTAGGATGGTTAGAGTCCATGGTAACCACAAATGATGGTCCACGGTTCTTATTAATGCACGGTAGAATGGAAAACAATAGCAAATGGTTCCTTTACTGACTTTTGCTTGTCGGCACTTTGACTACAAGGGAGAAAAGCATGTAATGCAAGCAAGAGGAGAATGGATTTGCAGCACCCCGAGCTCTAGTGTTCCCTATATATATATTTTTTTAAATTTGTACTTTGGGTTTCAAAAAAACACAAAATTTATTCCATGAAGACATATACATGCCCTGGATATACTGCGAAGTTTCGGTAGAAATTGCATTGTATTTTGAGCTAGAGCAAAAAACAAAATTTTAGCTGTATATAGGACTATACAACTCTTCTTTTTTGTCAGAAAATTGTCTTTTTTTTATCATAGAAAATTGTCTCTTTTGTGTAGCCCAAAATACATTGTATTTTCCCCAGGATGTGTATATGTATGCGCGTATTTGTTGTAGATTTTTCGGAGTTCCAGAAAAATGTTTTTCAAAATTTTCAATTACAGGGAGCACTGGCGCTCGGGTGCTGCTGCCAGTTTTCCATTCTTTGTTTGGCGCATGCTCTTTCTTCATGCCGATGGTGCCTTACCTAGTCACCACACAACTTAAGAATCTAATTTCCATTCTAGTTTCATCAGAAACCATGCAGCAACTCCAGTTCTTATTTTGGACGAGAACGAGCAACTCCAGTTTTCAAACAAGACACGCGGCAAGAACTTGGCCTTGCTCTTGTGCTGCTGATCTGCTTAGCTTCTCCCACAAGTTGGTGCACAGAGCAGGAGAAGAACCCCCTTCTCCAATTTCTCTACGGGATCTCAAAGGATGGTGGCCTCGGCACCTCATGGAAGGATCGTACAGATTGCTGCAAGTGGGAAGGCATTGTCTGCAGCCTAGATAGGACGGTCACTGATGTCTTGTTGGCTCCGAAGGCCCTTGAGAGTAATATCGCAGAGTCACCTGGGGAGCTCACCAGGCTGCGGCACCTTACCTCTCCCACAACTCGCTGTCTGGTGGCCTACCACTGGAATTGATATCCTCCAGAAGCATCACCATTCTTGACATAAGCTTTAACCAGCTCAATGGAGCACTGCACAAACTGCCATTTTCAGCCCCTTCCCGACCTCTGCAGGTATTGAATATCTCGAGCAACTTACTTACAGGACCATTTCCAGCCACCATATGGAAGACAATGGATAAACTAATAGCACCCAACACCAGTAATAACAGCTTTACTAGGACAATACCAGCTGATTTCTACAATAACTCGCCATCTTTTGATGTGCTTGAGCTCAGTTTCAACAAATTCAGTGGCAACATACCCCAGGGCTTGGTAATTGCTCCATGCTGACAGTGCTCAGGGGCGGCTACAACATCCTCAGTGGAACACTTCCAGATCAACTCTTCAATGCCACCTCATTGAAATACCTGTATTTTCCTAACAATGATTTACATGGTGTTCTTGATGGTGCGCGCATAGTAAATCTCAGAAATCTCTGAACCCTTGATCTTGGAGAGAATAAATTCTGTGGCAAGATTCCAGATTCTATAGGCCAGCTCAAGAAACTTGAAGAGTTCCATTTGAACTACAACATCATGTCAGGGGAGCTGCCATCAGCTCTGAGCAACTGCATGAATCTCATAAAAGAATTGACCTCAAGAACAACTACTTCAGCAGAGAACTTACCAAGGTCAACTTCACCAAACTGCCTAGTCTAAAAAAACTCTAGACCTTGTGTGCAACAATTTCACCGGCATAATCCCAGAAAGCATATACTCTTGCAGCAATTTGACCGCACTACAACTATCTCAAAACAATTTCTATGGAGAGCTCAGTTAGCCTGAAATATCTATTCTTCCTGTCACTTGCTGGCAATTATTTCAAGAACAACACAATACACTTCACGTCCTTAAGAGCTGCAGGAACCTAACCACCCTGATTATTGGAGCAAACTTCAGGGAGAAATCATGCCAGCGGATGAAAAGGTTGATGGATTTAGGAGTCTTCAAGTTCTCAGCATACAAGGTTGTCCATTGTTTGGGAAGATACCTCTTTGGATATCGACGGCACACAAGCTAGAGATGTTAGTCTTATCTCACAATCACCTCACTGGATCTATACCAGACCGCATCAGAGACCTTAGCTATCTCTTCTATCTAGACATATCAAACAACAGTCTCACAGGGAAAATTCCAGCAGCACTGATGGTTAGGCCAATGCTCAAGTCAGAGAAGACTGCGGACCATTTGAATTCCAGGGACTTCGAGATACCTTTTAGTAACGGTCCATCACTTCAATACCGTGTACCAATAGCTCTTCCAAAAGTTTTGTATCTAAGCAACAATAAGTTAACCGGTGAGATCCCTCTGGACATTGGTCACCTGAAAGCCCTCCTTTCACTCGATATCAGCTTCAACAACTTGACAGGACAGATCCCACAATCAGTATGGGTTCTCACAAACCTGCAGGCAGTGGACTTTTCCAACAACGGTCTCACGGATCCAATCCCATCTGCATTGAGCAACCTGCAATTAATATCCAAATTCACTGTTCCAACAATGACCTAGAAGGTCCTATGCCATCTGGTAGCCAACTTGACACATTTCAGACTTCCAGCTTCGATGGGAACAATAAGCTCTGCGGCTCTATGCTCATTCACAAATGTGGTTAAGCAGAAGCACTTCCAGTCATTACTGTGTCAACAAAACAAACTGATTACAAGGCCGCCTTCATAATTGCCTTCAGTGTGTTCTTAGGTGCAGGGTTCTTGTACGGTCAGATAGTGTTATCAAGATATTTTGGCTAGTTATACTAGCGCAGCCCACATTTGGGTTTACTTTGACAAATTTACCATCAAACAAGTGTGAGTCATACTTAGGTTTGCAAAAAGGTTCTAGTGTGAAGATCGATTCCATTTCATCAGACATGTAGAGGTAATATCTATGGTGTAAGACCAGTGCGATCTGAACCGAAGCATTCTAAATGTGTAGATATCTCTATATTGTCAGAATTCGGTACAAATGTTACTCCTATCAGGAAACCAAAATCTGAACTTTGGTTCCATCTTTTCCTTTTATATATTGCTTAACATTAATACTACAGAGACGAGTAATGCTAAATCCGTAGCTACACAAGTAATTACCTTGGTCACTGCCATGGTCAACGTTATGTTCTTCCGTATCTTCCATCTCAGGTGCACTGTGACTGCCTTGGTCATTGGTACATTTTACCTCTCCCTCGTGTGCTGCTGCCAAAAACGTGAGGACATACATATATCATATATCAAAATGGTAATGATTGTACAGGGGAGGACATAACCCGGTGATCCTCACATATGTTTCAAATGTGCATGATTCCAATACAGAGGAAATCAACCCTACAGCTACACGTGCGCAAATAATGGAGGAATTCATGGGTAGACTGCCTCTTCTCCGGCTCTAATTCTTGGGCAAAAATTAGAACTTAGTTGAGGATTTGTGCATTTGCGACACAGAGAAGAAGAGTGTCTTAGAGCCAGTTTAAGGCTTTTGTAATTATGGTGTAACTTTGTGCAACGGTTTCTCGGTCAAAAAAAAAAAAACCCAAAAGCCACATTTGGATGGTTCCAAACTTAAAAATTGGTGGGATCCCAACCTGATCCATGTGGAGGAAAAACTATGCGGTTTTGGTTACTTTTATGTCTGGGGAGGCTCACAGAAAGATTCTTTCTCAACATCAACACCATTTCCTACATTTTTGAGAAATAAATCATATGTTCTAGGATTTAAATAGAACAGAACTTAAAAAGCACAAGGCTCAATGTTTACCTAGTTCTGGTGCTGGCATATATATCCATACCATCGATGAACTCTTTGATATGAAGCAAAATGTGAAATCCGCTATCATGGCTGCAAAAATTGCAATTGATTACCACATAATTTTAAGGTATAAACATAGACTAACCTTTGTTGCATCCACTTACACGTCATCTTAAAGTGGAACATGTGGCGTTTCTTCAGCAAACGCAGAGATATCCATGTCATGCTTGCTGCTTAAATATGACTACAGATTACCTAACAAAGTGCATGCTGTCGTTTGATTTATCGATTCACATCTCCTTACATCCGAGTCAAAGATATATTTTCTTTTTCACCATGGTCAAAACAGTAACCAGGAACCAGTGAACAAAATTAACAATAGAAACAAATATCTGAAAAAAAAAACTATTGTCGAACTCCTGAACCCAGTAACAATGAAATACAAAGATCTGGTAAAATAATACACAAAACTTCTGCGCTTGCCGCACACTCTCTTCTGTAAGATCCTTCTCCAGATATTCAGTTCTATTTCCGTTCAGCAATTCATTCTGGAATAACAGACAAAAATCATAGGTACAGAATAACAAGATTAAAATATCAATGAACTGAGTTATTTTGGATAAATGCTTACAACAGAAGATTGACTAAGTCTGATTGTATCATAAAGATCCTTTCAGATCAGGTGGCACACTAACCGAAATATGTTTGGGTACATATGACCATCTGGTTTGAAGCACTCTACAAAAGTATGCTCGCGTATCTCATAGTCATCAAACTTTAATACAATCTTCTCGCGCGTTCTTTCCAAAACATATATATTGTACAAATTATATTTCCTGAAATTTTTAGGCACCACTAAAAGTTCTCCGTAGCAGATGTCCTCCCACCTAATCAAATGAAAAGTACATAAAGATTATTGAATTGTAACATATGATTTGCAAATTTGCAGTCATGTTAATATATGATTTGTACTTACAGGAAAAGTCTCTAGCTGCTTCAAATTCTTCGCCTTCCAAGCCTCCTTTTTATATCGATTTTAGAAGTGGCTCGAGCTTCTCATTAGAATAGAAGTGAATTCTCCCTAATATTTCCTTTTCCACAGGATTTCCCACAATACAGTCCACCAAAACAATCTATGAACCAAAATGAGAAAAGTTATTGTAGATATCTCTAGAAATATATTATTTGCAGCAGCTCTTAGTACTTACCAAAAACACGGGCACACAACAAGCCATATACTTTCGATCCTTCCACAAACAATCTTTTTTCAAGCTTTCAAAAACAAGATGTGGCCAATCCAATTTATGTATTTTTTCTACATTATATACATAAGAAAGTGATTTTATGGTTACATAAATTGACTGGCCTGGCAGTAGTGTTTTCTCCACCACTGTTGCAAGGAAAAGTCTAAGAATTTTCTTGCATAATACTCGTTAGAATTTTTCTAAGGATTTTCTAGTATTTTTTCTAAGGATTTTCTCCACCACTGTTTTCTGATATACATAATGCTCGTTAGAATTTTCCTTGCAACAGTGGTGGAGAAAACACTACTGCCAGGCCAGTCAATTTATGTAACCAGAAAATCACTTTCTTATATATATGATCTAGAAAAAATACATAAGATTGGCCACATCTGGTTTTTGAAAGCTCGAATAAAGATTGTCTGCGGAAGGACCGAAAGTATATGGATTGTTGTGTGCCCGTGTTTTTGGTAAGTACTAGGAGATGCTGCAAGTAATATATTTCTAGAGATATCTACAATAACTTTTCTCATTTTAGTTCACATATTTTTGGTGGTCTGTATTGTGGGTAATCCTGTGGAAATATTAGGAGAATTCACTTCTATTCTAATGAGAAGCTCCAGCCACTTCTCAAAAATCGAGATAAAGAAATGAGGCTTGGGGGCAAAGAATTTGAAGCAGCTAGAGACTCTTCGTATAAGTACAAATCATATATTAACATGACTGCAAATTGCAAATCGTCTATTACCATTCAATAATCTTTATGTACTTTTCAGTTGATTAGGTGAGAGGACAGCTGCTGAGAACTTTTAGTGGTGCCTAAGAATTTCAGATAATATATTTTGTACAATATATATGTTGTATTGAAGTTTGATGACTATGAGATACGCGAGCATACTTTTGTAGAGTGCTTCAAACCAGATGGTCATATGTGCGCAAGCATATTTTAGTTAGTGTGTCACCTGATCTTAAAAGATCTTTATGATACAATCATCCTTAGTCAATCTTCTGTTCTAACCATTTATCCAAAATAACTCAGCTCATTGATATTTTAATCTTGTTATTCTGTATCTATGATTTTTGTCTATTATTCCAGAATGAATTACTGAACGGAAATGGAACATAATATCTGAAGAAGGATCTTACAAAAGAGAGGATGCGGCAAGCGCAGAAGGTTTGTGTATTATTTTACCAGATCTTTGTATTTCATTGTTACTAGGTTCAAGAGTTTGACAATAGTTTTTTTCTAGATATTTGCTCCTATTGTTGATTCTGTTCACTGGTCCCTGGTTGTTTGTTTTCGACGGTGAAAAAGAAATATATCCTTGACTTGGATGTAAGGAGATGTGAATCGGGAAATCAAACGGCAGCATGCACTTTGTTAGGTAATCTGCAGTCATATTTGAGCAGCAAGAATGGCATGGATATATCTGCGTTTGCTGAAGAAACACCATATGTTCCGCTTCAAGAGGACGTGTAAGTGGATGCAACAAAGGTTAGTCTGTGTTTATATCTTAAAATTATGTGGTAATCAATTGAAATTCTTACAGCCATGATAGCGGATTTCACACTTTGCTTCATATCAAAGAGTTCATCGATGGTATGGATATATATGCCAGTACTAGCACCCGTAAACATTGAGCATTATGTTTTTTAAGTTTTGTTCTATTTAAATCCTAGAACATATGATTTATGCCTAAAAAATGCAGGAAATGGTGTTCATGTTGAGAACGAATCTTTCTGTGAGCCTCCTCAGACATGAAAGTAACCAAAACCGCATAGTTTTTCCTCCACATGGATCATGTTAGGATCCCACCAATTTTTAAGTTTGAAACCATCCAAATGTGGCTTTTGGTTAATTTTTTTACCAAGAAACTGTTGCACAAAGTTACACCATAATTACAAAAGACTTAAACTGGCTCTAAGACAGTCTTCTTCTCTGTGTCGCAAATGCACAAATCCCAACCAAGCTCTAATTTTTTCCCAAGAACTAGTTGAATGCCCGTGCTTTGCCACAGGAAAACAAATACGAGAATAGTTGAGTTGATTTTATTAAACACCGTATGCACACCGATTTTTCATATACCCTATGTATTTGGATACCTCTTCTTAAGCCCCAACGACCAACATGCGTAAGCATGTCAATAATAAAAATGTTTGTTTATCCTACATATAAATCGATTATAAATCGATTTTTCATATACCCCGCGGTGCTGGCGGCGGCGGGATGGCTTTTCCCCAGCGCGCGGAAGGGGGAGTGGGCCCTGGATGGCGGCGGTGCTCCTCGGCGGCGGCTGTTCTGCATGGCGGCGTGGGATCCATGGGAGGAGTGGGAGGAGGCGCGATGGTGCTGCCTCTTGGGCGGTGGAGTGGCGCAGCGAGCAACAGCCAGCCAACGGCGACCGCTCGGCCCATATCTGGGTCCCTTTGGGCCTCATCTAGGATGGGGCGGTCCAGGCTCTACGAGCGGGCGTAGCTCCCTGGAGGTGCAGAACGGCGATGGTGGGTCTAGGTGGTGGCGGCGCTCGCAGCCACCCCTGCTGCAGCGTGGAGATGGGGGCTTTGCGGGCCCTTTTGGGCCGGGCAGGGCTAGGTGGGCCTGGTGTGTCCCTGTCACCACGTCCGGTCGGCTACCGCGATTGCGGTGGAGGTAGTTCCCTCCCGTGCGGATGCGATGCTGCCCCCGCTCCTAGTGTCACTGTACTTGGACCTCGAGGTCTCGTGTTGAGATCCACACTGAGATGGGTAACCGGCTAAACAATTGTTAACATACACAAATGTCTGGATCTGTAAGATTGTAAATAGATGATAATGAACTGTGGTCAATCCGTATCTTGTCCCCCGGTTTGTAATTAAGTAGTCACAATTGGTAATACCTGGCACACTATGTCCTTAGTTTTCTTTTCTTGTTCTTTCAAATCATTGATCCTACAGGGTGTAAAAGGATAAGTTTTAGTGCCATATTCACTCACAAACTCAACTCTATCCATAGAAAGAACTTCAATAGTATACCTTGCGATTGCACGGCCAGATCAAGACAGATCTTGGAGTGATGACCACTCCAAAAGCTACTACTCCCTCTGTTTTAAAATATAAGATATTTTAGCTTTGTGAAGCAAATGTATCTAAACTTCTTTTAATATATAGGTTTACTCAGGTTTGAAATGAATCTACATACTAAAAAAATACATACGTGCAATCTTAAGAAAAAAAATAATGCAGTGTTAGTAAGAAACTATCACAAATTTTCTGGCCTGACAGGAGAATCCTGACCACCAAAGAGAAAAGTAAAATGCAGGGATGAAATATTATTTTTTGGGATAAATCAAGAAATAGCAAGGAATGAGAAATGTACTTCATTCATATGGATCAGTTTCCATTACAAGAACGGCACATATAACAGGTAGAGGCAAGGCAACACGCACGGGCAACCAATAAGCCATGCAAGCTATTTCGTGAATAGATTGCAAAAAAAACCACATCAGATATGCAGGCTATTTCGTGAACTGATTGAAACAAAAAATCATTGTGAAACTAAATCTGAGTAGTCATCTACAATATTTCCTTGACCAAATAAAAACATGAAAAAGATGGAGGGGCTGTGTACACCGGATACAAAGGAAAAGAAATATAGATGGTGCATCCGTCCACCGCTCCACTACAGGAACAATATTTTTGCAGATCAGAGCAATATAGCATGAAGAAAAGGAAACAAATGGACATTCAATCAATTTCAAGCATGCATGACTACATCACGCGACGGCTACGCCGACGGCTAAAAGTCCTCGGCGTAGCCAGCATTGCCGTCGGCATACGCTACGCCGAGGGCTGCCGTCGGCGTAGCCCCCTCGGCGAAGGTCTCCCTCGGCGGAGCAAAAACGGCCATCGGCGTAGCAGAAAACCAAGGGCCTGTCGGCGTAACGGCCGTCGGCGAACGGCGGCGCTGCCGTTAGACGGCCGCTAACGGCGCACCGTATACGCCGACGGCCGTACCCTTGGCGTATGGTGGCCATGTGGCACGCGCTGGGCCTCCCCAGGAGGGGCTACGCCGACGGCCTCGCCCTCGGCGTATGTGGACGCGTGTCCACCGCCTGAGCCTCCCAGGCTGGCGCTAGGCCGACGGCCTGCCCTCGGCGTAGGAGCAGGTGCTACGCCGACGGCAGTGCCCTCGGCGTAGCCCTGGCCATATGGCACATGGCAGAGGGCTACGCCGACGGCGTATCACATACATAGTTTTTTTTTTGAATTTTTCTCAGCAGCACTCACAGCAGCCATACATCATCCATGCATACATCCATACATCATCCATGCATACATCCATACAACCATACATCATCCATACATCCATGCAATATATATTCCACACATTAGTCATACATCATCCATACAGCCACACATGTATCAACATCAGTCATACAAGATCATCCATACATTAGTCATACAAGATCATCGACATCATCACACATCCCTACAACTCTGGAGGAGACGGGGTGTACCCGAGATCTCCCCTGGTGAAAAGTGGCGACCTCAGCCGAGGTTGCGTCGAGAAGCAGCAGAAGAGCCACTGGCGAGGTAGGAGAAGTGTGAAGCTCGGGAGAACCACCTGCAGAATGGCCAGGAGATGGACCATGGTCATGAAGCGGTGTGATCTGACGCCCATCCGGCGAGGCGTGGCCAAAGTGCCGGTTCCCAGAAGCCCCCGTTCCCTACATGTTGCCTACATGTTAGCAACTTGAGAGTCAAAGTAAAGCGATAACCAGTGGGTTAGCAAAGAACTTACCGGTGTCGATGCGTAGTAGGTCCTAGCGAAGCTTTCCTTCGATTGCAAAAATGGCGCCGGACCTGGCATGGGAGGCACGGGCCCCAAATCTCTATTCTGCCCAGTTTGAATATTCACCATCATGTCCTGCAAGATAGTTTAGAAGTCAGGCCATAGTACAACAAACGGGGGGAAGTGGGACTTGTATCTTTTGCAAAAATAAAGGTTCGGACTTACATTTACGTATTGCATGTAGATCTCAAGCGCCTCTTGATGCTGCCGAAAGGCCACCTGATATTCCTCATAAACGGTATCATAGACCGCGTCTAACTCAGGCTACAATTTCAAATACAAGGAATCTCGTCAGTGGTTAGCCATGCAGGAACAAAAGTCATAAAGATGATGAGAACGAGAAAAACTTACATCCTCGGCGGAGCGACGAGGCTAGCCACGAGGCGGGATAGGGGGCCCGTCGGCGGGGTAGATAGCCTTGAGACGGCTGAAGCTCGTGCTGAGGGTAGGCTTGACCTTCTTATTCAGAATCTTGAGGCGTCCATGCTGCAATCCGTGCCCCGACAGGACCAACGACTCCTCGTCGATCTCCGCGTGAATGGGGTCATCCACATGGGGGTGACGAGCCTTCACCATCGTGCTGTAGTTCCCCAAGTCGTTTTGGGGTGCCAAGTATACGAACGCAACGAGGGTTGAGGCTCCGAGTAATTGGGCTTCTTCGCCGCATCATCTCATAGACGGCGACGTCATGAATCACCTCCCCGGGTTGTGCCTCGGCCACCTATATCGCGAAAAGAAAATATTATGCATATGAAGTACAAACATAAGCAGAAATGCACGCAGGTCGTTCCATGTATATACGTACCACCTTCCCCTTGAAGCGGTCAAAGTTGTGGTTTCCCGTGCAGTGCGTTCCACCATCGCCTCGGTTATCCGCGTTCCGCCTCGACAAGGCTGCAAACTCCTCGTCTTCTCTGAGCCACCTCGTCCTAACCAGCTCCTCCCATGCGAGTCGATGCGGCTCGGCCCAATCGGGGATAACCTGAAAATGCAATACTCAACTCCAGACAATGCAATGGCAACTTAGAAGCAATGTAGAATCTCATTGACATTTTACTCACCGACATGTACTCTTCTGGCGTCATCGAGTACTCAGGATTAGCGTTCCTACCGACAATGTCTTCCTTCCTGACCCTCACGCCCCTGTCGAAGTGGCTAGCGGCCATGACCTTCGGTTGTACCACACAGGGGTCAACTTCACACAAGCCCCAAGCAAAGTCCTGCGCCTTCTCCTGGTCCTCCTCGGCCACACGGTAAAAGCAATTCAATCATGCATAAGAGTCATGAGTTAGCACGGGGTCATCAAGTATGAACATAACTCGAGAAATATGCCTTACCCAAAACTTGGTGATGACAGACATCGGTAATGTCGGAAAACGAGACAGGTAGTCGTAATCCGCCCAAGTAGTAGCTAGCTTCCTGTCACCCTCGGGGTAATGTGATAGCTCGGCGAACTTCCTAATCGAGCTCCAACGAGGCTGTTAGGAAGGCGAGCCTTGGTCCCCGGAGGAAATGTCCAATTCTTTGCACAAAATAAACATTAGTACACAATAATTATTTATGACCAACATGAAATAAAATGTTTTAAATTGCCAAATTAGTACACTTACTCAAGGCCATCTGGAATAATAAGGGCTTTCGCCTCCTGAGTCCTAGGCTCAAACTTCTCGTCAGGGACTCCCGATTCCCCACGATTCCGCAATTTCTTAGGCCCCACCAACTCGCGGCTAGTGTCCGCCTCTGTATCGGTCCCCGCCTCCCTCTCGGTCCTCGCCTCCCTCTCAGACTCTGCCTCCCTCTCGGACTCTGCCTCCCTCTCGGCCCTGAAAGGCTGCTCTGTCAGGAACAACTCAGGAGCCACGTCGCCAGAAGCAGAGGGTGGTGGGTCAAAGTCCACGCCTCCTCCCGTGGCACCTCGTCCTCGTCCTCCTCGACCTCGGCCTCGACCCCGTCCTCCGCCAGCAGGAGCAAGATCGGGGTAACGCGGATTGGGATTTGGCTGTCTCCCACTCCGTGTAGCTCTTTTCTTGCGCTGCTTCAGCGCATTAAGCAAGGACGAACTGGTTGCCTTGCCGCTGCTCATATTATTCAATCACCTGCATTAAGTAAGAGAAAACAGTTAAGCACAAAGACATAATAAAATGTATACACAAAGAATAAAGGCATAATGCAATTAAGAAAACAGTTAAGCACAAAGACAAAATAAAATGCATTAAAAAATAAATACTCACTATCATTTTCATTCTCATTCTCATTCTCATTCTCACTATCACTATCTTTTGAGTAGAAATCTGGATTCTCATCGAAGGGTGTAGGCTCATCATCGTTGTCATTCTCGGTATGGAGCTTCTCGAGCATACTTATGTCATGTAGATTCACCCGACTCACCCCGAGTTTCTACATCATTCCCAAGGTCCTCAAGATCAACGGTTCTAAATCAAAGTGTCAAGTCCTCTTGCTCTTGATAGAAAATTCCTAAATGCGTTACAGGTTAATGTTGTTGTAATTCCTCGGAGGGAATCGGTAGGTTACCATGTGGCGATACCGGAACACGACTTCCCAGCCCAGAGTTCCGCTTTACGGCATGGGTAGGGCAAATAATAAACTTGGTTGGCTTGGTGAGCAACAACAAAGACGTCGGCTCCGCTATAGGTGGTTGAAGGCCTAACTTCAACTAACCCAATGGAAGGGTACTTCTCGGTCCACCCTTGGGTCAAACCAGTACTTGAACACAACAAGATTGAGTTCGACATTAAATGCGATTGAAGGTCAGCTCGTATACATTCTCTAACCTTCCGTAGTAATAAAGGGAATCGGCTCCTTTGGTGAACACCCCAATATTTACTGTTTTTGCATTCGGTCTCCCTTTCTGGCGCGTCTCTGTATGGAAGCGAAACCCATTCACATCATACTTCTCATACTTCATGACGACACTGTTACAACCTTGGGAAACACATTTCAGCTCATCTGACATCTCAACGTTGGGATCAGCTCCTCAGTACAAGAGGAATTTGTTGCGTTCGGTGATTCGTGGAATAAAAGCGACAAGTCACATATTGCAAGGTAAGAGGGACAGGTTAGAAATTACTTTTCCATAAACCAGACACAAAGTTTTTTATTTCGGAGCACCCTCTTTCAAGAGAGTGTCCAACTCCATGGGAGAGGGATCGATCGGTCCGACCTTTGTTCATCTGTGAAATCGCTAAGAAGGAGAAAATAAGCATTAGACGGAGACCGAGTTACTAGCTGCATAGAGAAATAGGGTGTTCACCATTTACCTAATGAAATCGACCACTTCCTTCATGTTCATAAGCACATAGAGCATTATGCAATCCTTCTCTTCCTTGACAACCTATATTTTAGTCCTTTACCGGCCTTGCCACCGGAAATTGGAATAGTTCGAGATTGGGGTCATTCTTGGGCAGGTCGACATTGTAACGAGGCGGTTATGCATAGTGGGAACATCATCGGGCGATGGGTTGTCGCGTCGCCATCTCCAGGCATGTTGCTTCACTATGCATGCTTCAATCTTGGCTTTGTTTCCGATTATCTTTCGAATATACTTAAACTCTCTCAATACAAAATTGCCAACGAAATTGCACCCCCCAATAGTGCCTCGTTAAGGTGCACAATGAGATGTGCCATCGGAGTAAAGAAGCTGGCGGAAAGATCATCTCCAAATTGCATAGCAACTCCACACTGAACTTGCAGCTTCTCAATCACCGGAGGACATATCTTCTTAGCACGAGGGTGCGGAAGAAATGCCTCAACTCCGAAGCACTCGCCATACTTTTTCGGGAGATACCTCGAACCATCACGGCATCGCTCAATCCATATATGATAGTCGTGACTCTTGAGCCGTTGACTTGTCCGTCAAAAGATTGACTCCCTTACTTATATTGAACAATAACCGCCGTGGAACATCACGACGTATTTGAGCCACCTAAATGACTCCTTATTTTGGACATTATCGAGGCAGTAGTAGGCATGCGGCTTGAACCAATTCTTTGACCAGACGGTGGGAGGCTGCATGTGTAATCTCTTCCTATCACAAAGCTTCTCAACATCGACTCTAGCCTTGACATTATCCTTTGACTTCCAGAATGTTCAGACTGTGTGAAAAAGGACTCCCGACATTCTTTTGATTGCATCACATCGTTGTTATGGGGAAGTTCGAGGTCCATGTAATACGAGATTCGTTAAAGCCACGTGAGTCCAATTATGCGTTACACCATATCCCGCAAATTGATGGACAGTTCCCGGCTCCGCGGGCACGAGAGCATGTATCTCGGCATCAACAGCTGCAGCCTCGAACTTTGGTATCTCTTTTACTTCATGCACAACTTTGCCCTTCTTGAAGTTCTTTCTATCTTCTATGAACGAATGATTTCTTTTGAGTCTTGTCGATTCGTGTCAAGCGCAACATATTTGCGACCGACTTTAGCCAAAGGAACTCAAGTCGGTGCACACCGGCATGTCCACTTACCAATGTACACCATCCGCACGTTAGGCGTGCATCGGCATGTCATGCATAGTATATTGTAACCAAACTTTCATCAAAAGTTTCTCTTTGATGCTCGGTCGTATGTCAACGTCCGTGTATCCAAGAGTGGTTAAAATCATCCACAATCGGCTGCATGTAGACACTCAAGTTCTTCCCGGATACTCGTGTCCTGGAATTATCGGACAAAAACATGGTCTTTCGTTGCATTAATACTCGGGAGGAGATTGAGCGGAATAACATACACCGCCAGCACTTTATCTGAGGCCGTCGACATACCATATGGGTTGAAGCCATTTGTTGCTATCGCAATTCTAACATTCGAGCCTCTTCTTCCCAAGGGTATTTGTCATCGAAGTTCTTCCATGCCTTACCATCGATGGATGTCCCATCTTCTTCCGTCCGTTACTGTCCTCGTATCTTTTCCCCTTCTTGTGCCACGTCATTTGTTTGGCTCCTCGCTCAAGTAAAGCCGCTGGATTCTTTTTATGAATGGGAGATACCAAGTATCTTCTTAGCGACCTTCATTGCCTCACGACCATCCTTCCCTTTATCTCTTCATATCTAGAGGCCTTACAAATGGAGCGACTTGTCACCCTCAAACTGTTTTCAAAACAAAAGGCAGCCTTTTGGACAACAATCTATCTTTTCATAATCCATGTTGAGATCCTTCATGAGTTTCTTCGTTTATTGAAAGGTTTTAGGCGCAATGCCCTTGGGCAACATGTTACCACATGTTCTCGATTAGCTTCAAAGTGAGAACGGGTGGCGAATCTTGGCACTTGTCGGCTAGAACCGAGAGATGGCATCGAGCTGAGAAATCTTTGCACCCTCGTGAGGCCTCTTAGCCGACCATCATATCAAGGAAGGCCTTCGCGATTGGCTCAGTTCTAGCGGTTCCTCCGGTTCTCGTGATTCCTCCGTGGTGGCGAATTCGGCTGGTCGGCATCGATAAGATCATCTAGCATGTTTCTAATCCCATCGTGCTCATTGCCATTGAGCCGCTGACGCATCACCTCACCTCTGTCACGTTCGTACCGAGCAAAGTCGACTTGCGTGACATAGTTTCAGCGCTTCCCGCCAAACCCGCATAGAAACGATTCAAAGGTGCCCACCAGGCACTTGCGTGCGGGTGGAAAACGAAGTAATATCATTACACAATAGTCCTCGATGGAACCCACAAAACATATATATACAACAGCGACTCAAAGAGTCAAGAATACGAATATACAATACAAAGATCCAAATCACGAAAGCGATACGGCGTCCAGAAATGCGGACAAGATGCAAATTGAGCTAAGAGCCCGAAGAATAACCAATGGCGTCCATAACCCCCAGGCCAAGCGGAAGGGTAACCCTTCTAACGACGTCGATCTCAAAACCTGCTTAAACAAAGGGTGCCGACAAAGGGCAAAGGAAAAAGAGAGGCGGTCGATCGAGGCCGATACAGCGAGACTAGAATTGGCGGTCCTCGCCTACATAGGTATGGTGGCGAGCGCAGCATGCACTAAACAACCTATAGAGACTCGAGATAACCGGCTTGGCCATGAGAGAGGATAAGAAAGACCTATTCGGAACCATCCTGATACTACCACCAAACCTACCCATCCTGGTGTTTCCCCCTCGAGACCAAACTAGGAAGTCAACCGAGGAACTCACACCGTTGGCAGTTTTATTCATTCCGTTATAGTTGCGGCAATTACTAGTCAAATAAAGATGGCATGAGTCCTCCTGATATAATAAGCAGTGGGCAGTTTTAGTTAAACATTCCGTTGTAGTTGCAACCCTTACTAGTCAGATACGATTAGCATGAGACATCCCAAACCCAGCAGTTGTTGGTACTTTTATTTAGCCATTCCGTTGTAGTGAAGCTGATTACTAGTCATATCGGATACAAGTCAAATTATAACAGTAAACTTTAGTTATAGTTGTCTATGATCAAGAACTGTGCTCCAAGTCGTCCATAACCGCGGACACGGCTTTTCGAAAAGATTTAACCCTGCAGGGGTGCACCAAAGTATACACACGCACTTCGACCCTTTTTGCCAAATCAGTTAACATACACCCATCGGTATGTCGGCGGGGCCTAAGTCATGACGTTTCCGGACCCAAAGCAAGTACATGGGGCCACCCACTAAGCTACCGCAACAAAAGTCGGCCGGTCTCGAGACGGACTCGGGGTTTGTGTAATGAGCAGTACGATGGGAACCCGAAAAGGTGGTGGGCTTGTCGTCTGGTAACGTGTCACGGACCTAAAGATCTGGTCGATGCCGCACAATTTTAAATTAAGCGATAAATCATGACATAAGTACAGGATAGTAATAAAGCCCCAAACTAATTGTGGCCCCGATGCAAGATTTTGAAATCAGGTACTAATCGATGGGGGTGCCCATACACCCCACATGTGGTTAGCGCGCTCGATCTCGGAACAGGTGTCAAGAACTCGGGGTCCTACGGGACACCAGTGAGCGGTTAACAACCAAATAACATCTATTGCCCACCGGTGCCTCTGCATTTACCTACTTCAGTTTTAGTTATTAAACAGTAATTAAAGCCATGATCATCTTCAACATAAAGCATATGGCAATTGTTCAACAATTGTGGTACTTGACAACACGCAACACTTAAGCAAGCGACTACGACACGCAAGTCCAACTATCTACCAAACAACAGGTAGTAGGATTTGTCCAAGGCAATATAAGGCTGCAAGGAATACCACGGGTACGAAAACTAGAGCATCGCAACGCAGATAGCAATAGATCAACAGGAGGGAATAAATACTATAAAAGTAAGATAGGTAGAAAGGGGGAGATGCTCGCCTGAAAACATTGCCGAAGGTTCATCCGAAGATCGGATCGACACTCGCATCAACTCATCGGCCTAGTCCGTGAAGAAGCAAAGCACTAGAAGAAACACCGGATGGACTATTTAATACTACGGTAGAAAATCGGGCATGATGCATGTATGATGTATGACATGGCAAGATGCGATGCAATTAGGCAATATTAAGCGGAACCGGGGTCCCGACATTTAATTGAACGGTTCAAGTTATTTAGAACCCCCGCAATTTAAATGTTGGATTAGCAAGACCAAACATGGCTTCGGTTCGCTATGCCAATTTAAATGAAGTCCGGAATAAGACAAAGATATCCCGCAAAAAGGCTCCATATTTAATTATGAGATGAATTGGCATAATGCCCCCAAACCACAGACAAGTATGCATGCATGAACAATTTAATATGCATCAGTTGATAATGTCATAATATAAAAATAATGGGGTCTCGGATAGGGAATCACATTAGGGTTCGGCGAACTTGGGCTCCACGGGGTTCGGGGTTGGGTCTCAGGGTCCAGATCCGGGGTTCGGTCTCGGCGGGATCGTTCTCGGATAACGGAGTAGATCTTGGCGTTCCGTGAAGAAGACCTCGTCGCTCTAGGAGAAGATCTTGGGGTTCCGCGTCGAAGGCCCTCGGGTACGGGGTCTCGGCGAACTTGGCGTCTGAGTTCGGTCTTGAGGTCGATCATCTTATCCATGTTGGAGATCTTGGCGAGTTACCGTAGACATACATACGATAGAAGGACACAGGATAACTCTATGTACTCAAACACGAAGCACAGAAGAATTGACAGCGGCAACCTGATACTAGGATAACAAAAGCGGTAGGACGACGGCGACGGGGTTGCAAGGAAGGAGGCGCTCGGCGATGGCGAATTTGTCGGCAGGGGAGAGCTTCGATGCGGAGGGGCCCTAAGCGGCGGCCCGGCGGCGGAGTGGGCTGCTGGGCCCGCAGAAGGTGGCGGATGGAGGAGCTCGTGCACCGAGGAGGGTTGGCGGAGGATGAAGGAGGTGGGGGCGAGCTCGAGCCAGGGGAGATGAGGCCGGGGCGTCAGCGTCGCGGCGATAGGAGCTCGGCGGCGAGGTGGAGAAGACCGGAGAGGCGGGGGGCCCGCTGATCTGAGGCGGGACGGGCGTCAGGCGGGCGAGCAGGCACTGCGCAGCCAGAGGCCGAGGCGGACAGGGGTCGAGGAGGTCGAAGGAAAGAGAGGGCATCGGGGACGGGAAAGAGAGAGGCGAGGGAAGAGAGAGAGAGAGGCGCGAGTGGTTGGTGGGGTGGGGCCAGACGGGAGGCAGGTGGGGAGTGGGCCCGTGGTGGTAGTGTGTGTGTCGTGTGGAGAGGGGTGGGTCAGGAGGTGAGGTGGCGGCATGGGAGTGGAGGGAGTGGTGAGGTGGTGGGTGGTGATTGGGTGGAAGGAGGGATGATAGCTGAGGTGGCGAGCACCGATTGGGTGGGATGAGGTGGAGGAAGGTTGGGTAGATTAGGTTGGGGTAGGAAAAGGGTTTAGGTAGTCTGGTTTTATACTGGGGGTGGCCGACTGGGTCGGATCGGCCCGGTACGGCTGCCCCTAAAAATAAAATAAATATTTTAATATTTAAAACGGGGCTTTTGAAATCCATTGGTAGATGAAACAAAATAATCCGGAGACCCGGGTTTTGATTTGAATTAAAGACGGGGTATTTAGAAAACAATAAAAGACTTTTCAAATAGTTTTAGACAAAACCATGCATGATGATGACGATGCAATGCACAAAAACAACGCGATTTTCTAGTAGTGGTTTGCGGGGCGCCACATTGTACATGCCATCCTTTCCCTGACGATGACGCTTAGTGCAATGAGCGCAGGGACAAAGTGCCCGAACCATTGCCTTCGAACCACGCGCTAACTCATTCACTAACAAATGAGTGTTCCGTACATAAATACATTTTATTAGTCGCACTAATCCACCGTACATCCACCCATTATCGGCCATCCTCTTACGCTTTGTTGGGAGACAAACAACAAATATAACATTTTATATCAAACAGGAGATTAAATGCTTCATATTTTTACGCATTCATCAACCTACATGTCCAATAGGAAAAGGGTCCTAACCAGTCACGGATCCGTAGATTGGGTAAGTTCTCCTGGTTCTACCCGATCCAAGCAGAATTTGGCAGCACCTCTGCTCTCCCGATACACGTCTCGACAAAAGCCAAGATGATGTGCATCCGGAGAACAACGGAGGCGCCACGAAATCAAATCATCTCGAATCGAGGTAGATCCAGGAACAGAACAACTTACAAATCCATTGCCGATAAAAGCCATAAGCGTTACGGTCCAAAATATGCGAGACCACTAATGCATATTAAGTCACGTAACAACTACGGTCGAGATGACGCCTAGGTGACGCGACATACTTGGTGATCTAGACACGAAAATAAACCTAGGTACAAGAGTGAGCAGTTCTCACCTCGGCGGTAGAGGAAGTAGTCGATCACCGAGTGTCGAGGTGTGGTTAAACCGGAGACGGGATCGAGGTGTCACCTACACCATCTCCCGCAACGACAGTCAGTCCACCAAGGATGGTCACTCCTGAAACACTACAAAGTCTGTATATTGACATAAAGAGAACACCTTAGTAAACATGCAACACACTCACATCCCTAGTGTGGCTTCTCTCTTCAACGGCCATATGACCAAGCTAGCTTGCCACTAACCAACGGCCTAATCCTAGCAACTCGTGCATGCATATCACTTAACAAATGATATAAACTACTAATAGACGCAACTAATAAATTCTAACAAGATTAACAACAAGATTTAATCTAACAAAATTAACTCTAACAACAATATTTGCTTCTCTGAGTGGAGGAGGTACTGCAGAGGGCGAGCTCGGGAGGAGGGAGAGCTTGGGGAGGAGGTCGAGCTCGGGAGGAGGGCAAGGTCGGGAGGAGGAGGCCGAGCTCGGGAGGAGGGGCCGAGGGGAGGGCGAGCTCGGGAGGAGGCCGAGCTCGGGGAGGAGGAAGGAGGAGGGAGGTAGGGAGGCTGGGGAGGAGGAGGAGGAGGGAGGAGGGAGGAGGAGGAGGGAGGAGGGAGGGAGGCAGGAGGCGGGAGGCTCGGGGAGGGAGGAGGGATGGAGGGAGGCGGCGGTTGGCGGCAGGGAGGGAGGAGGAGGAGGGTCGGGAGGAGGAAGGGAGGAGGGAGGAGCGGGGAGGAGGCAGGGGAGGCTCGGGGAGGAGGAGGGAGGAGGCGGTTGGCGGAGGGAGGAGGAGGTCGGGGAGGAAGGCCGGGCGCGGCGGGCCGGTTGGCGGCGCTTGGTGTGGGTCCTGGTCAGAGGTCGGGGGTGGAGAAAGGGTGTGTGAGTGTGTCTTGGGTGGGGTGTGGGTAGGGGTAGAAGGGATAAGGCTACAGCTGCGTGACGGCGAGGGCAAAGCTGGCCGTGTAAGGTTTTTAGTTATAAATAAAAAATTATTTGGTGTCTACTAATATAACAAATGAAAATATATTATTTGATGTCTATTATTATAGAAGAAACATGCAAGTTTTCATCATTCTTTCACCTAAACGGGAGATTCCCCTTATGGGTCCCCGAAACCACGATCTTTGTGCTTTTCGGATCGTCTACCCCCTAGGCGTTCCTCTCGGAGGTAGCCGGCGTAGCTCTCTCTTGTTTTGTGTTTGTTTAGGTCATAGGTTGATGTAAAACCATGTTGGTTCTGAGTTGGGGCACTATCCTACCGGTTTCACCTCGTGAGAGATTCCCCTCATACAGTCCAGAACCTTCGCCTCTAGGTTAGAGCGCATGCATGCGAAGGGGGACACATGCAAGCACCTATACCAACCTCTCACCACACTCACACACATATGCTAGGGTCACATGCAAGTTTTCATCTCATTCCAATGTTCTCGTGGTCTTCCTCCAGCGAAACCCTGATCTCTGTGCGCACTCGGATCGTCTACCCCCTAGACGTTACTCAGACACGGGTAGCCCGGCGTAGCTCTCTCTTGTTTTGTGTTTGTTTAGGTCATAGGGTGATGTAAAACCATGTTGGTTCACAAGTTCGGGCACTATCCTACCCGGTTTCACCTAAACGGGGAGATTCCCCCCTCATACGGGTCCGGAACCTTCGCCTCTAGGTTAGAGCGCATGCATGAGAGGGGGACACATGCATGCAAGCACCTATACCAACCTCTCACCACACTCACACACATATGCTAGGGTCACATGCAAGTTTTCATCTCATTCCAATGTTCTCGTGGTCTTCCTCGTGAAACCACGATCCTTGGCGCACTCGGATAAATACACCCCTAGGCGTTCCTCAGCGAGGTATCCGTAGCTCTCTCTTGTTTTGTGTTTGTTTAGGTCATAGGGTGATGTAAAACCATGTTGGTTCACAAGTTGGGGCACTATCCTACCGGTTTCACCTCGACGGGAGATTCCCCCTACACTGGTCGGAACCTTCGCCTCTAGGTTAGGCGCATGCATGCGAGGGGACACATGCAAGCACCTATACCAACCTCTCACCACACTCACACACATATGCTAGGGTCACATGCAAGTTTTCATCTCATTCCAATGTTCTCGTGGTCTTCCTCGTGAAACCACGATCTCTGTCACACTCGGATCGTCTACCCCCTAGGCGTTACTCGCAGGGGTAGCCCGGCGTATCTCTCTCTTGTTTTGTGTTTGTTAGGTCATAGGGTGATGTAAAACCATGTTGGTTCACAAGTTGGGGCACTATCCTACCCGGTTTCACCTAAACGGGGAGATTCCCCCCTCATACGGGTACGGAACCTTCGCCTCTAGGTTAGAGCACATGCATGAGAGGGGGACACATGCATGCAAGCACCTATACCAACCTCTCACCACACTCACACACATATGCTAGGGTCACATGCAAGTTTTCATCTCATTCCAATGTTCTCGTGGTCTTCCTCCGGCGAAACCCTGATCTCTGTGCGCACTCAGATCGTCTACCCCCCTAGACATTCCTCTGACAGGGGTAGCCCGGCGTAGCTCTCTCTTGTTTTGTGTTTGTTTAGGTCATAGGATGATGTAAAACCATGTTGGTTCACAAGTTGGGGCACTATCCTACCCGGTTTCACCTCGACGGGGAGATTCCCCCCTCATACGGGTCCGGAACCTTCGCCTCTAGGTTAGAGCGCATGCATGCGAAGGGGGACACATGCAAGCACCTATACCAACCTCTCACCACACTCACACACATATGCTAGGGTCACATGCAAGTTTTCATCTCATTCCAATGTTCTCGTGGTCTTCCTCCAGCGAAACCCTGATCTCTATGCGCATCGGATCGTCTACCCTCCTAGACGTTACTCTGACAGGGGTAGCCCGGCGTAGCTCTCTCTTGTTTTGTGTTTGTTTAGGTCATAGGGTGATGTAAAACCATGTTGGTTCACAAGTTGGGGCACTATCCTACCCGGTTTCACCTAGACGGGGAGATTCCCCCCTCATACGGGTCCGGAACCTTCGCCTCTAGGTTAGAGCGCATGCATGAGAAGGGGACACATGCAAGCACCTATACCAACCTCTCACCACACTCACACACATATGCTAGGGTCACATGCAAGTTTTAATCTCATTCCAATGTTCTCGTGGTCTTCCTCCGGCGAAACCCTGATCTCTGTGCGCACTCGGATCGTCTACCCCCCTAGACGTTCCTCGTAGGGTAGCCCGCGTAGCTCTCTCTTGTTTTGTGTTTGTTTAGGTCATAGGGTGATGTAAAACCATGTTGGTTCACAAGTTGGGGCACTATCCTACCGGTTTCTCCTCGACGGAGATTCCCCTCATACTGGTCCGAACCTTCGCCTCTAGGTTAGGCGCATGCATGAGGGGGGGACACATGCAAGCACCTATACCAACCTCTCACCACACTCACACACATATGCTAGGGTCACATGCAAATTTTCATCTCATTCCAATGTTCGTGGTCTTCCTCGTGAAACCACGATCTCTGTGCGCTCGGATCGTCTACCCCCTAGGCGTTCCTCCGAGGGTAGCCAGCGTATCTCTCTCTTGTTTTGTGTTTGTTTAGGTCATAGGGTGATGTAAAACCATGTTCGTTCACAAGTTGGGGCACTATCCTACCCGGTTTCACCTCGACGAGGAGATTCCCCCCTCATACGGGTCCGGAACCTTCTCCTCTAGGTTAGAGCGCATGCATGCGAGGGGGGACACATGCAAGCACCTATACCAACCTCTCACCACACTCACACACATATGCTAGGGTCACATGCAAGTTTCATCTCATTCCAATGTTCTCGTGGTCTTCCTCCGGCGAAACCCTGATCTCTGTGCGCACTCGGATCGTCTACCCCCCTAGACGTTCCTCTGACAGGGGTAGCCCGGCGTAGCTCTCTCTTGTTTTGTGTTTGTTTAGTTCATAGGGTGATGTAAAACCATGTTGGTTCACAAGTTGGGGCACTATCCTACCCGGTTTCACCTCGACAGGGAGATTCCCCCCTTATACGGGTACGGAACCTTGGCCTCTAGGTTAGAGCGCATGCATGCGAGGGGGGACACATGCAAGCACATATACCAACCTCTCACCACACTCACACACATATGCTAGGGTCACATGCAAGTTTTCATCTCATTCCAATGTTCTCGTGGTCTTCCTCGTGAAACCACGATCTCTGCGCTCGGATCGTCTACCCCCCTAGGCGTTCCTCTGAAAGGGTAGCACGTATCACCCTAAGCAGGAGATTCCCCTCATCTGGTCTGGAACCTTCGCCTCTAGGTTAGAGCGCATGCATGCGAGGGGGGACACATGCAAGCACCTATACCAACCTCTCACCACACTCACACACATATGCTAGGGGCACATGCAAGTTTTCATCTCATTCCAATGTTCTCGTGGTCTTCCTCTGGTGAAACCCTGATCTCTGTGCGCACTCGGATCGTCTACCCCCCTAGACGTTACTCTGACAGGGGTAGCCCGGCGTATCTCTCTCTTGTTTGTGTTTGTTTAGGTCATAGGGTGATGTAAAACCATGTTGGTTCACAAGTTGGGGCACTATCCTACCCGGTTTCACCTAAACGGGGAGATTCCCCCTCATGGTCAGAACCTTCGCCTCTAGGTTAGAGCGCATGCATGCGAGGGGGGACACATGCAAGCACCTATATATACCAACCTCTCACCACACTCACACACATATGCTAGGGTCACATGCAAGTTTTCATCTCATTCCAATGTTCTCGTGGTCTTCCTCTGGCGAAACCCTGATCTCTTTCCGCACACGGATTGTCTACCCCCCTAGACGTTCCTCTGATAGGGGTAGCCCGTCGTAGCTCTCTCTTGTTTTGTGTTTGTTTAGGTCATAGGGTGATGTAAAACCATGTTGGTTCACAAGTTGGGGCACTATCCTACCCGGTTTCACCTCGACGGGGAGATTCCCCCCTCATACGGGTACGGAACCTTTGCCTCTAGGTTAGAGCGCATGCATGCGAGGGGGGACACATGCAAGCACCTATATATACCAACCTCTCACCACACTCACACACATATGCTAGGGTCACATGCAAGTTTTCATCTCATTCCAATGTTCTCGTGGTCTTCCTCCGGCGAAACCCTGATCTCTGTGCGCACTCGGATCGTCTACCCCCCTAGACGTTCCTCGACAGGTAGCCGTAGCTCTCTCTTGTTTTGTGTTTGTTTAGGTCATAGGGTGATGTAAAACCATGTTGGTTCACAAGTTGGGGCACTATCCTACCCGGTTTCACCTCGACGGGGAGATTTCCCCCTCATACGGGTCCGGAACCTTCGCCTCTAGGTTAGAGCGCATGCATGCGAGGGGGGACACATGCAAGCACCTATACCAACCTCTCACCACACTCACACACATATGCTAGGGGAACACGCAAGTTTTCATCTCATTCCAATGTTCTCGTGGTCTTCCTCCGGCGAAACCCTTATCTCTATGCGCACTCGGATCGTCTACCCCCCTAGACGTTCCTCTTACAGGTGTAGCCCGGCGTAGCTCTCTCTTGTTTTGTGTTTGTTTAGGTCATAGGGTGATGTAAAACCATGTTGGTTCACAAGTTGGGGCACTATCCTACCCGGTTTCACCTCGACGGGGAGATTCCCCACTTATGCGGGTATGGAACCTTCGCCTCTAGGTTAGAGCGCATGCATGCGAGGGGGGACACATGCAAGCACCTATACCAACCTCTCACCACACTCACACACATATGCTAGGGGCACATGCAAGTTTTCTTCTCATTCCAATGTTCTCGTGGTCTTCCTCGTGAAACCACGATCTCTGTCGCACTCGGATGTACACCCCTAGGCGTTCCTCATGGGAGTAGCGGCGTATCACCTAAGCGGGGAGATTCCCCCCTCATCAGACACGGAACCTTAGCCTCTAGGTTAGGCGCATGCATGCGAGGGGGGACACATGCAAGCACCTATACCAACCTCTCACCACACTCACACACATATGCTAGGGGCACATGCAAGTTTTCTTCTCATTCCAATGTTCTCGTGGTCTTCCTCCGGCGAAACCCTGATCTCTGTACGCACTCGGATCGTCTCCCCCCTAGGCGTTACTTTGTGAGGTAGCCAGCGTATCTCTCTCTTGTTTTGTGTTTGTTTTAGGTCATAGGGTGATGTAAAACCATGTTGGTTCACAAGTTGGGGCACTATCCTGCGGTTTCACCTAAGCGGGAATTCCCCCTCATGCAGTGCGGAACCTTCGCCTCTAGGTTAGGCGCATGCATGCAGCGGGACACATGCAAGCACCTATATATCAACCTCTCACCACACTCACACACATATTCTAGGGTCACATGCAAGTTTTCATCTCATTCCAATGTTCTCGTGGTCTTCCTCGTGAAACCACGATCTCTGTGCTTTTCGGATCGTCTACCCCCTAGGCGTTCCTCAGGGAGTAGCCATAAGTAGCTCTCTCTTGTTTGTGTTTGTTTAGGTCATAGGGTGATGTAAAACCATGTTGGTTCTGAGTTGGGGCACTATCCTGCGGTTTCACCTCGTGGGGAGATTCCCCTCATGCTGGTCTGAACCTTTGCCTCTAGGTTAGGCGCATGCATGCGAGGGGGACACATGCAAGCACCTATATACCAACCTATCACCACACTCACACACATATGCTAGGTCACATGCAAGTTTTCATCTCATTCCAATGTTCTCGTGGTCTTCCTCCGTGAAACCACGATCTCTGCGCTTTCGGATCGTCTACCCCCTAGGCGTTCCTATGCCGAGGTAGCCGCGTAGCTCTCTCTTGTTTTGTGTTTGTTTAGGTCATAGGGTGATGTAAAACCATGTTGGTTCACAAGTTGAGGCACTATCCTGCGGTTTCACCTCGTGGGAGATTTCCCCTCATCTGGTCAGGAACCTTCGCCTCTAGGTTAGGCGCATGCATGCGAGGGGGACACATGCAACACCTATACCAACCTCTCACCACTCACACACATATGCTGGGGAACATGCAAGTTTTCATCTCATTCCAATGTTCTCGTGGTCTTCCTCAAGTGAAACCCTTATCTCGCACTTTTCGGATCGTCTACCCCTAGGCGTTCCTCTTCTGAGGTAGCCCGTAGCTCTCTCTTGTTTTGTGTTTGTTTAGGTCATAGGGTAATGTAAAACCATGTTGGTTCTGAAGTTGGGGCACTATCCTGCAGTTTCACCTCGTGAGGAGATTCCCCCCTTATCTGGTCTGGAACCTTAGCCTCTAGGTTAGGCGCATGCATGCGAAGGGGGACACATGCAAGCACCTATACCAACCTCTCACCACACTCACACACATATGCTAGGGGCACATGCAAGTTTTCATCTCATTCCAATGTTCTCGTGGTCTTCCTCCGGCGAAACCCTGATCTCTGTGCGCACTCGGATCGTCTACCCCTAGGCGTTCCTCGGCGAGGTAGCCCGTGATATCACCTAAGCAGGAGATTCCCCCTCATGCAGATGGAACCTTTGCCTCTATGTTAGGCGCATGCATGCGAGGGGACACATGCAAGCACCTATACCAACCTCTCACCACACTCACACACACATATGCTAGGGGCACATGCAAGTTTTCATCTCATTCCAATGTTCTCGTGGTCTTCCTCCAGTGAAACCACGATCTCTGTCTTTTCGGATCGTCTACCCCCTAGGCGTTACTACAGCGAGGTAGCCAGGCGTATCTCTCTCTTGTTTTGTGTTTGTTTAGGTCATAGGGTGATGTAAAACCATGTTGGTTCACAAGTTGGGGCACTATCCTGCCGGTTTCACCTAAGCGGAGATTCCCCTCATCTGGTCTGGAACCTTCGCCTCTAGGTTAGGCGCATGCATGCGAGGGGGACACATGCAAGCACCTATATACCAACCTCTCACCACACTCACACACATATGCTGGGTCACATGCAAGTTTCATCTCATTCCAATGTTCTCGTGGTCTTCCTCACGTGAAACCACGATCTCTGCGTCTTTTCGGATCGTCTACCCGCTAGGCGTTCCTCACGGCAGAGGTAGCCAGTAGCTCTCTCTTGTTTTGTGTTTGTTTAGGTCATAGGGTGATGTAAAACCATGTTGGTTCACAAGTTGGGGCACTATCCTACCCGGTTTCACCTCGACGGGGAGATTCCCTGTGGCATCCCGCAAAACCACTACTAGAAAATCGCGTTGAATTTGTGCATTGCATCGTCATCATCATGCATTGTTTGCCAAAACTATTTTTTATGACACCGTTTTGTTTTCTAAAGCGTAGTCTTTTATTCAAGCATGAACACCGGGTCTCCGGAATTATTTTTGTTGTTGCTACCGGTTTGCAAATAGTGTTGTTAAAACAAATAAAATATATATTTATTTTTTTAGCGGGGCAGTCGAACGGGCCGATTTAGCCCGAACGACCACCCCAGGAATAATAATCGGTCCAAACCTGCCGCCCCATCTAAATCCTAGAGCCACCCACTATCCTACCACCCCACACCCACCTCACCCCTCACCCCTCCACCATGCCCATCACCTCCCTTCCTATCCAATCAGCTTTTGCCACATCACTCCCCAGCTCTCCCTCTCTTTTCTCTCTCCCTCTCTCACAGCAAACAGCCGCCCCGCTCTCCACCGCCATCTGCCCCCGGCACCCCAACGTCCATTATGTCCCCAGCCTCCCAGGCCCGCACCCGTCCTCCCGTCCTCTTCCTTCCTCTCACCTCGCTCTCCTCAGCGCCGTCCCCAACCGCGCCCGCCCGGCCGCCTCCATCCGCCTGGCGGCCGTCCTCGGCGCCCTCCTTCCCAGATCCTCTCCCATGACTTGCCGTCTTGCGTGCTCCTTCTTCCGCGGACCCCGCTTCTCTCTCCAGCTCATGGGACCGGCCTCCCGAGCCTCGCCCAGCGCCCGCCTCTGCCTTGCAGCCGTGCCTTTTCGCCACCTCGCGCCCGCTCAACCCGCCCGCCCGCTCGCCTCGAGCCACCTCAGCAGGCGCCCTCTCCCCTCTGCAGGGCCTTGGGGCGCCGCCGCCTCCGCCGCTCCCAGGCTCCACCAGCGCCCCGCCGGCCCGCCCCGCGCCCAGCAGGCCATGCTTGCACCCGCCCGGCCAGGCCCGCTCTCCGCCATGAGCCTCCCGCCTCCTCAGCGTCGTTGCGCCCTCGCCCTTCTTCTCCCGCTCCGGCCAATCGCCCTCTGTACCGCCCCCGCTCGCTTTGTCTCCCCACCTGCTCTGTGCGCCCCGAGCCTCCCAGCCCTCGCCCGCCCATCCATCTCCGGCCGCGCGAGCTTCGGCGTGCTCGCCCCTCGCCCCCTGCGCCCAGCCGCCTCAACCCTCCGTCGGCCGCGCCTCCTCTCCTCCCGGCGGGGCTGCCTCTATGGCTACCTGCGATGGGCGCGTCCACAGGGTACATCTTCGTCGAGATGCTCTCCTCCGTGATTCTGTGCTCGTATTTGTGTCTCCGGCATGCTCATGACCGTGACCCGCATTCTTGGTGTGTCACTCTCTTCTTTCGGCGTTATGTCTGTGGATCTTGCTCTTGTTGCCTCAAACTTGCGATTGTCCTCTACATTTCGATTCGGCGCCTCCTGCGGGCCCGTGCCACCGGGAACCAAGTGCATCGAGGCTTGCTGAAGCTAGAACCGAACACCCTCTTCGCGGATGCAAGTTCTCCCTCACCAGGGACCCGAACCCGGCCCGACAAGTTCTTCCGCCCGGATTCGAGGACACCTGACGGCCCTGGACCCTCGAGTTCTCCTTCACGCAGACGCGCCAAGAACCCGTCGAGCATAAGACCCTCGGAATCGTCAAGCTCTTCCTTCCGGATCCGAAGACCTGCGGTCGAACCTCGTTGAACCCGGTGGAACCTCAAGACCTTGAACGAGACCCAGGCCAGCGACAAGTACTTCTTCCCGACGCCTAGATCGCCGCGGACACGAAGGCGAACCCTCGAGCATGCCAGTACTTCACAAGCGAACCGACTTCGATGGCGCGGGCCCGACCGAGATCCCGTGGCGACAAACGGCGACCAAAAGCGAACCAATGCGTCCGGCACCGAACCAAGTCACCTTCCCGGATTGCGAGGTCAAACCACAGGACAACAAGACCTACCCCAGGCCAGACCCTAACCGGGGCGAAGCGGAACCGTCGAACCACAGACCTGGACCTGTCGAACCCGAACCCCGGAACCCCAAGATCGTCGAACCCTAAATGTGTGACCCTTTTCCCTCGATACCCTATTTTATAAATGCATAATAACAACTTGATTGCATATTAAATTGTCATTCCCGCATGCATAGCATTGGTTTGGGGGCCTTATGCCGATCCACCTAATAATTAAATATGGGGCCCATATGCGGGCAAATCTAGTCTCATATTGGCCTCATTTAAATTTGCATAGCGGTCTTTGTATTTTATCTTGTTCAAACAACATTTAATGTCTTGGTAGATACACAACATGAACCTATTAATTAATTGTGGGGACCCGGTTCCGCAATATGACCTATTGCATCGCTTCTTTGCCATGCCATATATCATACATGCATCATGCGATCTTCTGCGTTGTATTAAATATTGCATCCGGTGTTGTTCTAGTGTTTTTGCTTCTTCGCGGATGAGCCGTTGAGTGGATGTGAGCTTAGCCCGATCTTGATTTGAACCCTTGACATTGTTTTCAGGCGAGCATCTCCTCTTTCTACCTATCTTACTTTTATAGTCTTTATTCCCTCTGTTGATCTATTGCTATGTGCGATGCTTTAGGACATGTACACCTTGATATCTGAGTGCAGCCCTATATTGCCTTGGCCACACCTATTACTGTTGTTTGGTAGATAGTAGGACTTAGCGTCGTGGTTGCTTGCTCAAGTGCTTTGATGTGTGTCATCATATGCCACGATTCGCTGATGTGTTACCGCATGTTGATGTTGGAGATGATTCTAGTTTACTTATCGTCACTTTAATTCTGTTTAACAACTAAAATTGAAATAAGCGAGCATCGGTGGGTGATAGATAATATTTGGTTTCAAGCATACTTGTGTCCGTAAGACCCAGTACTTGATACTGTTCCTTGATTTTTGCGCTATCCACATCGGAGGTATATGGGACCCCCCAGCGAGCTTGATTCATTCTTATTTCTAGGGGCCTAAACTAGTTTGAGGTGTTTTTACTATCTGTGCTTATGCCATGCTACTTTACGTATTTAAATTGTGCGAGGAGCTGCTTTGTGCTATTTAGGTAAGCGGATTGATTCGCGGTATCGACAAGCCCCACACTTTGGGTTCCCGTTAAACTACGACCATTATGCAAACCTTGAGGCCGTCTAAGACTTGCTTACTCCGTTGCGGGATCTACTCAAAGGGTGGCCCCCTGAAATAATTACGAATCCTGTGATTGTTGATGTGAAAGCCTCGTTGGGTTTTGATTTGGTTTTCGAGGTTGATCGGCGTGTGTTGCTATTGGTGCACCGGCTGGGTAAAACTTTTAAGCGGGTGTCATGCGGATATGGGCGACTTGAGCCGCGATGTCGATCATAGACAAGCATAACTAAAGTTTATTTGCTATAAATTTGACTTATAATGACTAGTAATCAGCTCCACTATAATGGAATGACTAAATAATACGCCCACAATTGCTTGTTTTGCGTGTAAACTTGCGACCATTATACTGACTAGTAAGTATTACCTTCTAGCGGAATGGTGAATAAAAGTACCAACAAGCTGGGTTATGGGTTCATCTCATGCTACACATGTCGATTAGTAATTGGCGCAACTATCACGGAATGGTTAACTAAAAATACCTGTTTATTTTATGGGACGTTAACAAACACGACTAGTAATTGTTGCAGCGATAAGCGAATAAATAGCGCCAGCATGTGAGTTCCTCGGTAGACTTCCTCGTTTGGTATCGAGAAACACAGGATGGGTTTGTTTTGAGTGTTAACTTCAGGTTGGATCCGGATAGGTCATTCTCATCCCTCTCACGATATCCTTGGTTGTATCGAGTCTCTATAGGTTGTTTAGTGCATGTTGCTGCCGCTTGATCCACCATACCTATGTGGCGAGGCGAATTCTAACCTCGCCGTGTCTTGGCCTCGATCTTGGCGCTCCTTTCTTTTCCTTTGCCCTTTAGCCGGCACCCTTTTGTTTAAGCAAGTTTGAGATCGGCGTCGTTAGCGGTTACCCTTAAACGCTTGGCAGGCGGGGTTATGGGCGCCATTGGTTATTCTTGGGGCTCTTAGCCCCATTGCTTCTTATCAGTGATCCGGACTCTATAGTTTTCAAAGGTGATTTGGATCTTGTATATTATATGTCTTCGTGACTCTTTGAGTCGTTGGTATATATATACATGCATGGGTCCCATCGAGGGGCTGTTGTGTAATATTATTCTTCGTTTTCCACCATACGAAAGTGCTGGTGCACCTTTGAATCGTTTCTATCTGGGTTTGGCGAATTTGCTCAAACTTGCATAGGTCCGATGAGGTGCATTCCCCCTCATGAATTCCGGAACCTTCGCCTCTAGGTTAGGCGCATGTATGCGAGGGGGACACATGCAACACCTATACCAACCTCTCACCACAACGACACACATATGCTAGGGGCACATGCAAGTTTTCATCTCATTCCAATGTTCTCGTGGTCTTCCTCGCGAAACCACGATCTCTGTCTTTTCGGATGATCTACCCCCTAGGCGTTACTACAGCGAGGGTAGCCAGGCGTATCTCTCTCTTGTTTTGTGTTTGTTTGGGTCATAGGGTGATGTAAAACCATGTTGGTTCACAAGTTGGGGCACTATCCTGCGGTTTCACCTAAGCAGGGGAGATCCCCCTCACCCAGTGCAGACCTTCGCCTCTAGGTTAGGCGCATGCATGCGAGGGGACACATGACACCTATATATACCAACCTCTCACCACACTCACACACATATGCTAGGGTCACATACAAGTTTTCATCTCATTCCAATGTTCTCGTGGTCTTCCTCCGTGAAACCACGATCTCTGTCACTTTCGGATCGTCTATCCCTAGGCGTTCCTCAGGGGTAGCCAGGCGTAGCTCTCTCTTGTTTTGTGTTTGTTTAGTTCATGGGTGATGTAAAACCATGTTGGTTCAAAGTTGGGGCACTATCCTACCAGTTTCACCTCGTGGAGATTCCCCCCCCTCTGGTCAGGAACCTTCGCCTCTAGGTTAGGCGCGGCATGCATGCGAGGACACATACAAGCACCTATACCAACATCTCACTGCACTCCACACATATGCTAGGGGCACATGCAATTTTCATCTCATTCCAATGTTCTAGGTGGTCTTCCTCACGTGAAACCACGATCTCTGTCTTTTCGGATCGTCTATCCCCTAGGCGTTCCTCTCGTGAGTAGCAGGCGTAGCTCTCTCTTGTTTTGTGTTTGTTTAGGTCATGGGGTGATGTAAAAACCATGTTGGTTCCTAAGTTGGGGCACTATCCTAACGGTTTCACCTCGGCAGATTCCCTCCTTATCTGGTCTGAAACCTTAGCCTCTAGGTTAGGCGCATGCATGCGAGGGGACACATGCAACACCTATATATACCAACCTCTCACCACACTCACACACATATGCTAGGGTCACATGCAAGTTTTATCTCATTCCAATGTTCTCGTGGTCTTCCTCGTGAAACCACGATCTCTGTCTTTCGGATCGTCTACCCCTAGGCGTTCCTCCGGCCGAGAGTAGCCGGTAGCTCTCTCTTGTTTTGTGTTTGTTTAGGTCATAGGGTGATGTAAAACCATGTTGGTTCACAAGTTGGGGCACTATCTGCGGTTTCACCTAAGCAGAGATTCCCCCTCATACGGGTCCGGAACCTTCGCCTCTAGGTTAGAGAACATGCATGCGAGGGGGGACACATGCAAGCACCTATAACAACCTCTCACCACACTCATACACATATGTTTTGTGTTTGTTTAGGTCATAGGGTGATGTAAAACCATATTAACCCGCCTCAGCGACGAGGATATTTACCCTTATCTGATGCGAAACCTCGCTTCGCATGCATGCGAGGGGGACACCACTTGTGATTGAATCTTTGAACAACTTCACAAAATTGTGAAATATAAATTTCATGCACATGTGATAATAACACACAAACATGCAAATTTCTCAACTGTGAGAAGATTCGACATTTTATGTGGGCATGAAGACTATTGATAGGAGGCTGAATCCATCCAATTGATAAAATAGAACCTAAATAATTGATACTAATAAATAAATACAAATAATTTGGTAAGGAAAAAAAGGTGCATAAAGTACGCGAGGTCACCGTCGTGTAATGCCAAGCGGGCCATCTGCCGAGGTGACCGTCGCGTATCCTGCTATCTCAATGACTCTCGGCGTAATGTCTTGGCGCCCGTTAGGGCCTGGACTGTCTAGCAGTTGCCTTGAGCACCCCGTGCGCCCGAGGCAATGTTTACGCCCGACGGTCACCTCGGCGTACCTGCCTTCGCGGCACGGCTCGCGATGCGCCGAGAGCTTAGGCTGGGCTGGCCTGGCCATGCTCGCCGGCCCGACCTTTGGCCGTCGGCGTAGCATCGCCCGTCGGCACCGCGCCATTCCTGTATGTGAGTAACAAACTATACACCGGACACTGTAACAGACTAGCATGCGTAAGAATGAAATAACAAATTGGGAAAAAATGATCAAGGCCATAGACACTACCGAGTAGGACCATGCGATGAAATAGAGGAAAACCTGCAATATGACAAATATTCAGCGTTTAAAAACACGGTGCGTTACAATAGTCAGCAAGTAAATAACAGGAAAGGTTTAGTAAAAGACTGTTGTTACATGACTGCATCCTCCTAGCTGCTCAATGATAAGTAGCATCTCCTCACAATTGGAGCAAGAATTGGGATTACTGTTAGCTGCAGCCTCAAAGAGGCATCGTTGGTCAAATAAATATGAACAAGTATTTTTGCAGATTTACATGGCTAAAATTGAAGGCTACAATCTTGCAACCACTAAACTGTAATGCAGATACAATGGTATTGGTACATGTGGGAGCATTTTGGCAGCACCGGAAATTAGCGGTAGAATAGTAAAATCATCCTTTATTTGTGACCAAGCTGTGCTTTTAGGTAGTACAAACAATTTTAGGGTGGTAAAACAAGTCAACGATCCGTTAATTGGTGTAACAAATTGTTGGTTTTCAGCACTAATACAATCTAACCCCTATTCCTCGATTCTTTTCGTGGTGCGCTCACAATGATCAATTTGAGGCTAAGGTTGGGACCTTTAAATAGTGCTGATTCGGTTTTATTTAAACCGTGGTTCCACAGATAAATTCCAGATAAAACTGTTTAAACAAAGACTCAGGTTAACCAAACCAACCACGATCATTAGTAACCATCTAGGGTCTTAATCTGCAAATAGTCCCATAAGCACCGTGTGTGAGTCACATGCTGAATTTGAAAATCAAGTTCAAATTCACAGGCTAATCAGTTCATATAGCCAACATATGAACAACCTGGCTTCCTGACAATACCGTGCCAGACTTTATACATAGTATAATTCAGTATAAAAATACTGTGTTCAGTATATATCAGTAACCGGCTGTAAACACTATTCCGTTTAAGTACAACAAGCAATATTCAAGCGCAATGGTAAAATTCCATATTGAGATTCTAGGAAATAAATAATGTAGTATAAATGTTGCAAGCCATACATTATAATTCCTACATCACTTGGCTAAAACATTTAAATCCATAGCAGACCCATGTTTGAAACATGTTTACTAACTGTTCTGACTAAGCAGTCGTGGATCTACCATGTCCACACTAGGAAAATATTCCAAGCAATTGTCTTTAACCTATTAATAACATCACGAATAAAATGATACCTTCCCTCAATATGTTTGCTTTTACTATGAAACTTGGGATCTTGAAACCTTGATCGCTGCCTGGTTATCACGAATATTGTAACAGGATGAGGATGCCTTGTCACCACTTTGAGAGAAACTCCTTCAGCGGGGCGCCTTCTTTGACAGCTTGGATGCAGCAATGTACTCAGCCTCCATTGATGGCTACAAACCTTGCTTCTTGCTCCTCCATGATATTGCACCTCCACTAGCTTGAATATATAACCAAGTAGATCTTCGTTCGTCGAGATCCCTTGCCAATCAACATCGGTAAAACCACATAAGCTGGAATTGTGGCCATTAAAGCATAAGTGATAGTCCATAGTTCCTTTCACATAGCGCCAAGTATTTAAGATCTGCTTCAATGTAATTCCCCGGATTAGACGTATCATTGTTACTGTCAAAACCCACGTGAGCAGCGACGAGCAACAGCGGGAGGCTCCCAGGAACTACTGGTGGGCCACTGGTCCCTCGGGCAGCCCGCCAAAACTCCGGCTTTACGTCGGCTTGGTTCAAGGCGTGCCACATTCTCACCTGGTCAGGAAGGTGATGGATTGTGATCAGTTTCCTGCATGGTAAACAAGTATCGTAAAATTCGGGCGTAGCGGCTCGAGTTTCCACAGCGAATGGCTCCTAGAGCCGATCATCCCAGATTACACATTAGATTTACGATAACATGGGGTTTTGCTTCATCATTACAAGTCAAATTGATCTCGACGGTTTAATGTTTTCACCACGTAATTGGGCGTCCTACGTAATTGAGCTGGCGGATACAAAAGATGATGAAAACTAACCTAGGGAGGCTAACATTAAGCGAAAGATCAGTGCGGAACAACTCCTCTCGAACTAGCAAACCATGTCCTTACATACTCTGGATCGTTCAACCCGTTTGCTAGGCACGACTACGTGGATATCAAACTAAACCTTGGAAAACAAGGCACAACTATAACTGGTCGAATCAGCGAATAAGGATCAAGCAAAGATGCCACCCTTACACGGGAAAAGGTGCAAAGGTAGCGAGGTAACTAAGAGGTAACATAACAATCATGGCGAAAATGCAGATGCTAACCTAAACAAATCTATGATAATAGTATTACGCCATCAACAAGGCTTGATGAGTAACACCAAATAACGCATAAGCAAATCGCCTAGATGTGAGATGCGATCTGGGCAACATATTACTACGAAAGAAACCTAGAAACAAAGGGTGGCGATCTTAGAGATTGTGTTGTTGTGAGCGTGATTGTCCTCCTTTTCTCGATAACCTTAGGTACATATTTATAGTCCGGAGACTTTCTATCTTTGGAATAACTCTACAACTCTATCTCTTACCTAAAAGCGGAGACCTACTACAATATCTGAGATACGGGCAATTTAGCCCCAAACCCACGCACAAGGCCGATTCAACAACACGTTGCATATATGTATCTTCCAAGCCCATCTTGATTCTGGCTCATCTCCTCCTTTGGCCAAAATATGGCGATAACACATACCCCCACAGTTTTGGCAATAATAATTCCAAAACTCACTCATTGATGTTTTTCTTTCCCTTTTTTCCTTCACATGGGTTCACGTTGCGAGCAGAATCGTCCGCAACCCCCTCATCATGATGCCTGTCTTCTCAACTCCTTAGCGATTACATGATTTGTGATTTTGGCGGCACATTAGAAACGCTATGGCATTGAACCGCCTCCCACTATCCCCTTATTTAAATTCATAAAGCGATTTGCAGTCCCCATCTTCCTCTAGTAGCCAAAAAATCCTCTTCCTCCTTGAAAACCCTCTTCCTCCCATGGCCTCTCTTCTTCCGCCCGTTCCTCCGGTCTTCCTACCATTGGCGGCCAGGGCACCTTGCCCACCATGCTGGCGTCTGAACTCTCGCCCACAATGGTGGGACAAGAGGATTGATTTGCCGCTTGGTCGGAGGGCCCACGTCCCCGGTGGCGAGAAGGCCTCAGTTCCTTGTCGTGAGGGGAGAGATGGAAACTCCGCGGCCTTTGGTCACGGGATGGCGTCGAGTCCTCACGAGGAGGAGGAATCGGAGGACACCTCTCAGGCAATACCCGCCGGTGAAGCGCTTCGCCCGGGTCCAGCGAGACACGAAGGCGGCAACGCGAGGCCCGTGGCATCTTGACGGCGGCCCAGGCAACCGGCCGGCGGTAGCGATGACAGCGAACAAGGCGACAGCCCGAGCAATGGCGGCGACATCGACCTCTAGATTAGGAACTAGTAGTAGTAGTAGTAGTAGTAGTAGTAGTAGTAGTAGGTTTCCTTTTGTAAGCAATCAGCCCAGTAAATAATCTTTTGAATGACGAAGATTACTTTTCAACTCGAAGATTGCTTTTCCGGCAATTTGGCGATAGTCAAAATAGGTCGATGCTCGAGCGATAATCGTATCGGCTTTCACCATTCGCTCATACGATCGGAACAAGTCAAATCTCAAAAGAGCGATGGTAAAACATCGGCTTTCAGCGTTGACAAGGTCAATTTTGATGCGTATTTAAACAAATCCGGCGGCCCTTTCCGATTCAAGCGGTAACCTGCGACCCTCTTCAAAAAGGCGACCCGGATCTCAATTGCCACCGACGGATCGAGCTCACGGCGACGAACCCTCGATCTAGCTGCATAGATCCATCTCCGCCGGCAAACTAGATGGCGGAATAAGTCTAACACCGCAACCCAGAGGTCTCGTGCAAGTCGCTACTCCTCGCGATGCAGGCGATGCTAGAATTAATGGCGAACACACGAATTAATGCCTTATTCACCATTAAATTTTCTGGGTTTGAGACGTTACGCTTTTGTCCTTCTCTCCCAAATTCTCTGTCTTGGCCCTCGTATAGATTCTAGTCCTGCCCATCGATCTCTTGCAAGCAAGCAGAATCCCCTTAAGCCAAGACCTAGATTTCAAAACTCTTGGGCGGCCTTGCAGTGGCCTAATCTGAACATTGGGTCTCTTGGTTCCAGTGGTGGCTAGAGCTTACCAATCCCAATAGGAAACCACGGGAATAGCCGATGCCTTGCATCTGTCATTTATCTCCCCTTGAGAAACATGAGAATCTTCTAAAACCATGGCTACCAGTACAGCGCTCTGGCGCTTCATGTTCGGTCATGGCCCTATGTCACCAACATTAGGCGTGGTGATGATTCTTGATGCGGATGTTATCACCCAGACCCTACGCTTTTAAAGTGACCAAAGTCCCCTACAAACTGTCTTCTAAAACAATTTTGCAGATGGGGTGCCTACACTCAACGCCATATGAAAACAAAGGGCCTGTCACGGAGAAAAGAACACGACCTTTCTCAACTTACTGGAACATTTCATATTCATGGCCCTTCCCTTGCTCCAACCAAAATTATCTCTCCTTAGCCCACGAGCTGGCCAAAGGCACTCAACAGCATCGACAAACTGTTCCTTGGAGAGGAATCTGCTCGATATCTCAGTTGATGTCTGTCGAAATTTGGCTTCTCACAGCATAGCGATCAACAGGTGGTCCTTGGTGGTTCATTCAGCTATCCAGGCTCAGGTGTATTTTCAAAACCACGTCCCAAACTTCCCCCTTTTGGCGGTTACCTTCCGGATGTAAAAGGCGGATCCGATACCACACCAGCTATGGCCAAGCTTTGTATATGTTGCGGTAGTAATGGCGGCCCTCAAAGGCATCCAGTGGTTGGCACTTTTCTTTTCTAAAACTGGGCAATCCTATCTTCTTTCCTTACATGGAAGAATAAGGAACACATTTTGAAAACCCACTCTCCTTGAGCTAGACAATTTTGCCGATAACACCCAACACTCGGCGACTCTTTTCAGCTTGTGGTCGATCCTGTTTTCCTTCCGGTTAGCATGAGTACATCCAGCAGAATAATCAAGCACAGGTATGAATTCTACAGTAGGAGTCGTAGTAGCTTCGGCAATTTGGCGCCTTGGACAATGATACCTCCCATTTCTTTCTCCACCATCTTTCTGACAGCTTCTGAAGCGGGGCGAAACTGCTGATCCTCTCACGTGCCAAGGTGTTCGCTAACCGGCCACGCCGCCTCATCAGAGTGGCTTTGAAGACTAGTGAGTCGATGTGGAAGACTCCTTGGAGAAACTACAGGCCAGTTGCTAGAAATGACACAAACAGCTCGTCTTCGACTGAAACATCCCATGAACAGAGTACCACTCTTGTGTTCTTGATCTGACTCACAAATGATTCTTCTAACCACTCTTTCTCTTTGTAACAAGATGTACGATCCTCACATGCAGTGATAAGCTAATACACTTGAGTTCTTCGCTTGACTCTGTGGTTCTTTCTTCCAAAAACTTCGCCACCTTTGAAAAAGGTCATGATGCGAGAACCAGCCCGTCTTAAACCTACAATCGGCTTCCAAGAACCAAGCAACTTCTAAATCAGCTGCCCTACCGAGTTCTTAACTAAAACAAACGATGGCGAGGAAGAGTAGCAAATTGCCGGGAAACTATAGCGCGGGCCCTTCTCCGAGCTTCGCATGTGAAGCTGATCCATGCCTTGATCGATCCTTCTCCGGTATTCTTCCATTCTTTACCCAGACATGCTTTCGTGCTAGCTGGTTCTCCTTTTTTACTGAGGCTTTTCGTCGAAGACACCTCAATGAGACACTCGAGACCAATCGAGGAAGGCT
>CP125978.1:75525735-75618484 GCA_030063025.1 Avena longiglumis | reverse complement strand
AAAGACCTAGGAGAAGCTACTTATATATTAGGCATCACATTCTATAGAGATAGACAAAGATGCCTAATAGCTTTAAGCCAAAGTACATACCTAGACAAAGTTCTGAAAAGGTTCAGAATGGATAAGGCAAAGAAAGGTTCAATGCCTATGTTTTCAGGTAAGATATTGAGCAAGGATCAGTGTGTAGCTACGGTAAACGATAGAAAAGCTATGAGCAAAGTGCCTTATGTCTCGGCCATAGGTTCTATCATATATGCCATGCTGTGTACTAGACCGGATGTGTCAAATGCTCTTAGTTTGACGAGCAGATACCAAAGTGATCCAGAGTGAACATCGACAATGTGGAAGAACATCCTAAAGTATTTAAATAGGACTAAAGAAATGTTCTTGGTCTATGGAGGTGATGAACACTGTCGAAAAGGTTACCTCGACGCTAGTTTCGATAATCGAAGGATGATTCTAAATCTCGACAGTGATACGCTTATATTTTGAATGGAGGAGTGAGTCGAGAAGTCGCAAGCAAAGCGTGATCGCGGATCTACAAGAGAAGCGAATACATGGCTGCCGCAGGTTGGCCAAGTGAAGGAGTTTGGATCAGAACTTCATCATCGAGCTTGGTGTGGTTCCAAGTGCCTTGGACCCACTGGAGATATTGTGTGACAACACTGGCGCCATAGCACTGGCTAAGGAACCAAGATATCATCCAAAGACCAAGCATATCAACTGCAAGTTTCATATAATTCAAGATATAACAGATGGAGATCCGAAGATTAGCAAAGTACATACGGATATGAATGTCGCAGATCCTTTGACTAAACCTCTTCCACGAGCAAAACATGATCAGCACCTCAATGCCATGGGTGTTAGATTGTTGCCAGATGTAAACTAGATTATTGACTCTATTGCAAGTGGGAGACTTTTGGAATTATGCCCTAGAGGCAATAATAATGATGTATTGTTATAAATTCTTGTTCATGATAAAGTTTATATTCCATGCTAGAATTGTATTAAGCGGAAACTTTGATACTTGTATGGTTTATGAACAACACCGTGTCCCTAGTACGCCTCTATGGACTTGCTCATTGATTAATGATGGTTAAGGTTTCCTAACCATAGACATGAGTTGTCGATTAATAATGAGATCGTGTCATTGGGAGAATGATGTGATGGATAGACCCAAATCAAGCAGAGCAATTAGATCGTGTCATCATGTTCATCTTTGTGAAGATTTTTCTTATGTTAAATATTGTATTCCTTAGACCATGAGATAATGCAACTCCCTAGTATCGGAAGAAAGCTTTGAGGTCATCAAACGTCATCCTATGAGAGGGTGATCATAAAGGTGTCTCTCAGGTGATCGGAAAGTACTTGTTGGGTTGTATGTATCGAGATGGGATTCGTCCCTCCCAAGTCGGAGAGATATACTTTGGGCCCACTCGGTAATCGATATCAACACCGCTTGCAAGCACGTGGTTAAGGAGTTAATCACAAAGTGATATCGAATTACGGAACGAGTAAAGTACTTGCTGTGAACGAGATTCAACTAGGTATGCCGATACCAACGATCGAATCTCGGGCAAGTAAAATATCGCTATGATTTAAGGGAAATATATATGAGATTAATTGAATCCTGGCATTGTGGTTCATTCGATATGATCATCGATGAATATGTGGGAGTAAATATGGGTTTCCAGATATCGCTGTTGATTATTGATAGAAGATCATGTCCGCATATTCTCAAACCCGTAGGGTCACACACTTAACGTGTCTCGACGCTAGGATAGAATGGATAATTGGTTTATGAGTTTTTGTTCGGAGTCTCGGATGAGATCCAGGACATCACGAGAGGTTCCGAAATGGTCCGGAGAATAAGATTCATATAAGGGAAAGCAGTTTTTGGATTTCGGAATTGTTTCGGAATGTTCGCATTGTACCCAAGGTTCTAGAAGCCCGAGTGGGACCAACGTGGCCCCACTTGTCGGAGGGGGGCGGGCCCACGAGGGAGTGCCCTGGATGCTGGGACAGGGCACAAGGCCCCATAGGCCCAGCTGCCAAGCCCTAGGGGAAACCCTAGGAGAGCTTCTAGGGGCACTTGCCCCACTCCACCCATGTGGCCGCCGCCCTAGGGCTTGGAGGAGGGCAAGGGCAGCCGCCATCCTCTATATAAAGAGAGCAGGGCGCACCTCCTCCCACACCCCAAAAAACCCTAGCGCCATACATCACGCCCTCCTCTCTCTCTCTCTCTCTCTCCCGATCACACAGAAGCGAAGCCCGCCAGAAACTCTCCACCTTGCACCACGCCATCGCTTTTGTAGATCCAGCCTATCTCTCCACCCCACTTGCTGGACCAAGGAGGAGACGAGAGGTGCCGACGCAGCATCTCTGAGGCGCCGCCACTTAAGCGGCGGATCTGACCGCATCGTGAGGAGAAGGCTAGTACGACTACATCAACCACGCTCGCTGAACGCCATTATGCGATTTCTTCAAGGGTATGAAGATCTCATCTATCCTCTCGCTTTTTCATCTCCTAGATTAGATCTTGGATTTTTCCGTCGCATCCGTGAGAATTTTTTGATTTACTATGTCGCTAAACCCATCACTTATAAGCTCCTTTATTTCACAATCGACGACATCCATAAACAAAAGAGCATGATATCAACTGGGTACAATGTACAAGTGCAATGTTGAAAGCGCTCTCATGACCCATGGTTCTGCTAATTCCAATGTATAAGTGCAAGTATACAAATATAGATGACACAATGATTCAAGTTTATTTAGGGCAAGAAAATAAAGTGTGCCATCAAGTTTGTGAGAGCTTTAATCACTAAGTTCCACATAACAAAAAACTTTTTAATTGGAAGATAGATAAAAAAGAATATACTTGGAATGGTGTAACACACCATGCATAGGAATTTATAGTTGACACTTTGAAATAACTTGGTTTCTTGGGAGTTGTATGCATGAGTAGAGCTTACTCAGTACACGTGGAGGCTAGCAGAAGACTGGGAGTGACCAACTAAGAGAGCAATAATGGCCATAATCATGCAGAGCGACAAAACATTACTAATCAAAGCATAAAGTGATACTACAAGTCAAAAACTAAATGATCATAAAGGCTATGGTGACTGTTGTCATAACATTGTGTGAGCATGTGGCAAGTCAACCCAAACAAAGCATCAAAGGAGAATACCACAATACTATGCTTTTGTATGCTAAAACAACGCATGATTCTATCAAGGCACATTAAGCAATCCTAATTGTTTGGAACAAGTCATGCTACATCAATAATCACTAAGCATATGGTCAAAGTAACATCTATCATGACATGGTAAAGTCTAAGTCACGGTCAAAACAAGCTCCCTTTTGTACCACTATAAGTGTAACACCCTCAGAATCGGACCTATGCAAGTTTGAGCAAAATTCGCCAAACCCGCATAGAAACGATTCAAAGGTGCCCACCAGGCACTTTCGCAAGGGTGGAAACGGGTAATAACATTACACAACAATCCTCGATGGGACCCACGTAATGTATATATATAAATAACTCCATGAGTCAAGAATACAAATATAATATACAAAGATCCAAATCACCTTGAAAACGATGGGGAGTCCGACTACGGACAAGATCCAAATGGGGCTAAGAGCCTGAAGAATAACCAATGGCGTCCATAACCCCCGCCAAGCGTTTAAGGGTAACCTCGCTAACGACGCCGATCGCAAAACCTGCTAAACAAAAGGTGCCGGCAAAGGGCAAAGGAAAAAGAAGGAGCGCCAAGATCGAGGCCAAGACACGGCGAGGTTAGAATTCGGTCCTCGCCACAAAGGTATGGTGGATCGAGCAAAGGCAAAGATGCACTAAACAACCTATAGAGACTCGATACCATCGGGCGGTTATCGAGAGGGATAAGAATGACCTATTCGATCCAACCTGAAACTAACAAACAACCATCCCGTGTTTCTCGAGACCAAACGAGGAAGTCAACCGAGGAACTCACACACTGGCGCTTACTTATTCAGCTTATAGTTGCGGCACTTTACTAGTCGTGTTTAGATAATCGTTCTGAAAAGGTAAACAGTGCCCACTTTTAGTTAACCATTCCGTTATAGTTGCAACAATTACTAATCAGATACGGATAGCATGAGAGAAACCCAAAACCCAGCAGTTATTGGTACTTTTATTCAGCCATTCCGCTAGAAGGTAAGATTTACTAGTCGATACAATTGTCGCAAGCGACAACCAAACAAGCAATTGTAAGGTATTAATTAGCCATTCCATTATAGTGAAGCTGATTACTAGTCATTATAAGTCAAATTTATAGCAAGAACTTTAGTTATGCTTGTCTATGATCGAGATATCGCTCCAAGTCGCCCATATCCGCGACACGGCTTTCGAAAGTTTTACCCGCCGGTGCACCAATAGCAACACACGCCGATCAACCTCGAAAAACCAAATCAAAACCCAACGAGGCTTTCACGATCGAACAATCACAGATTCGTAAATATTTCAGGCCACCCCATTGAGTAGATCCCGCAACGGAGCAAGCTCCGAGACGGACTCAAGGTTTGCGCCAATGGTCGAAGCGATCGGGAACCCGAAGTGTGGCTGGCTTGTCGATACTGCTGAATCACTCCGCATCCTAAATAAAGACAAGGTGCTCCTCGCACAATTTAAATACGTAAAGTAGCATGGCATAAGTACAGATCGTAAATAAAACCTCAAACTAGTTTAGGCCCCAAGAAATAAGATCAATCAAGCTCGCCTGTGGGGGTCCCATATACCTCCGGATGTGGATAGCGCGATAAATCAAGGAACAGTATCAAGTACTCGGGTCTTACGGGACACAAGTATGCTCGAAACCAAATATTTTCTATCACCCACCGATGCCTCTGCTTATTCAATTTTAGTTGTTATACAGAAATTAAAGTGACGATAAGTAAAACTAGAATCATCTCCAACATCAACATGCGGCAAAACATCAGCAACTGTGGCATATGGCGACACACATCAGCACTTGAGCAAGCAACTACGACGCGCAAGTCCCACTATCTACCAAACAACAGGTAATAGGGTGTGTCCAAGGCAATATAGGGCTGCACGGTATATCACGGGCACGAAAACTAAAGCATCGCAACACAGATAGCAATAGAACAACAGGAGGGAAATAAAGACTATAAAAGTAAGATAGGTAGAAAAGGGGGAGATGCTCGCCTGAAAACATTGTCGAAGGTTTTCCCCGAAGATCGGGGCGAAGCTCACATCAACTCAATGGCCTTATCCGCGAAGAAGAAAACACTAGAAGAAACACCGGATGCAATATTTAATACAACGGCAGAATATCGGCATGATGCATGTATGATGCATGGCATGGCAAAGAGGCGATGCAATTAGGTCATATTAAGCGGAACCGGGATCCCGACAATTAGTTAGGTGGTTCATGTTGTTTAGAAGGCCCGCAATTTAAATGTTGTTTTAGCATGTCAAAAGATGGCATCGGTTCGCTACACAAGTTTAAATGAGGCCAATATGAGACTAGATTTGCCCGCATATGGGCCCCATATTTAATTATTAGGTGAATCGGCGTAAGGCCCCCAAACCACATGATTATGCATGCAAGATGAATGATCGAATATGCCACAAATTGTTAATATGTTATCAAATAGGGCATCGAGAAAAGGGGTCACACATTGAGGGGTCTCGACGATCTTGGGGTTTCCGGGGTCCGGGGTTCGACAGGGTCCAGGGTCCGGTCTCGGGGTCCAGGGTTCGACGGAAACGTTCTCGGTCACGGGGCAGATCTTATCGCTTCGGGTCTCGGCGTCCGGAGCAGAACTTGGTCGGTTTGGCGATCGGCTTCTTCCGGTCGGTGTCGTTTGTCGCCGCGACGGTCTTGTCGCATGCGTATCTTGCTCGTCCCACAGGTCGGTCTTGCCGCTGCTAGGTCTTTCGGGCCCGCGCCATCGAGTCGGTCTTGGCTTTCGGTGAAGTACTTGCGTCGGGTGATTGTGGTATGTGGCGATCTTGGCGCCCTTCCGGCTCGGTTTATGCTCGAGGGAGGTACTTGTCGCTCGGGCGTTTTGGTCGTTATCGGGTCCGCGCCAAGGCGGTTGGCAAACTTGGTGCATCAAGACGGCCATCGGAGACATAAGCAGTTCCCATGGCGCATATACACGGACACACACGCACACGCTGGGCAGCGCCCACAGTCGACGGTATGCCAGCGAGGTGGGGCCGGTCGGGCCGAAGGATGGCGAGCTCGCGGGGACCGCGAGGCGAGGACGGCCGGAGCGGGGCCTGAGGGCAGGTTTGTGGTCGGCGGCGAGGCCTGGCGGGGCCGAGGCCGAGAGGGCGGCGACGACGGGCGAGCACGAAGCGACGGGAGGCGCAGCTGGCGAGAGGCTGCCGGGCGGGCCTGCAGGGAACGCGCATGGTGGGGGCGCAGCCGTTCAAGGGTGGAGGGCCTGGCGAGCTGCGCCGGGCGGAAGCGGGGCGCTGCGGCGCAAGGCAGCCGCGAGGGGTGGAGGAGGCGGCTGCTCGGGGAGGTTGCGCGTTGACCGGCGGGGCGCGGCGCTGGCGGTCGCGAGCTCGGTGGTCGCGGGCTCGCGCGGCGCCAGGGAGGGCGGAGGAGCGGTGGAGGCGCTGTCGGTCAAGGCGGCGCTGGCGTGAGGACGCTGGGAGCCGGGGCCGAGGCGGCGGGCGGAGCTTGGGGAACGCGGGTGTTAGCGGGCAGGCGCTGGCGGTGCCGAGGAGAAGCGGCGGAGGAGAAGGACGTCCGCGGAGCGTGCGAGGCGGCGGCGCTGGGTCGGCGGGCTGGCAGCCGGCGCGCGGCGGAGGACGAGCTGTGGAGGGATGGACGCGGCGTGCCTCGCGCGAGAGAGAGAAGGGAGAAGGCAGGGTGCGCGCGGGCAGAGGGGGCCCGCAGGGACGTGGGGGTCCCAGGGGAGGCAGGGGGCTGACGCGTTGGGCGGAGGGCCAGTTTGGGGAAGGGTGGCTGCCAGGGCTCATGGGCATGGCGCGCTGGGCGCTGGGCTGAAGGCGCCTGCCTGGTGGGACCCTAAAGGAGAGAGGGGAAGGGGCCGGGACGGGTCAAAAGTGCGCTTGGTGGGTGGGAAGAGAGAGAGGGCTGCCGAGGTGGAGCGATCTGTTGGGTGGGAGTTGAGGAAAGATGAGGTGGCGGCGTAGAGCCCATTGGTGGGGTGATGTGGAGGAGGGTGTGGGGGTAGATTAGTGGGTGGCTCTAGGATGTTTACTGGGCTGGTTGGGGTGGACCGTTTGAAAAATCTGGGGCGGCTGCTCGGCCGGGTTGGCCTGCTCGACTGCCCTACTAAAATAATTATAAATTTTATTTGTGTTAATTGACCATTTGCAAACCGACAGCGACAAAACAAAATACCCGAGCCCCGGTTTGGCGCTTGAATAAAGATGGGCGCTTAGAAAACAAAACGGGCTTTTAAAAATAGTTTTGGCAAACAATGCATGATGATGACGATGCAATGCACAATTCAACGCGATTTTCTAGTAGTGGTTTTTGCGGATGCCACACCGACACCACTAACAATGGATCTCGCCGAGATCCGCCTCATGGTACCGGAAGGAAAGGTCGGCGATCTGAATCTCGCTTCGTAGATCCTCGCGATACCACTAACGAGGGTTCCTTCTTCAAACTGGAAACGGCGACACCACTAACAAAGGTCGTTGTCCGGACCGCCGCGAGAACACCCGGAACAACAGGTCGAAGGTAGAGGTATCAACAATTAAAGCCACCCCTAACTTCCGTGAGCGGAGTAAAGTTGCCGGATCCAATCGATTCGATGTACAAAAGCGAATGATAAGGGTAGTATGGTAGCTACCCATCCCGCACTCAAACCATTACTCGCATACCTAATAGGCGGATTATGCAACCGACTTCGAATCGATCAAGATCTCGATAAGCTTAGGTTCGAATAAAGGAGTGATGCGACTGTGATCGGATCCGCGAGATGATGTCGTCGCCGGAAAACACGGAAGGCACAAGCAAGGAACAAAGAATGATAGCACCGAGACGGATTCATCAGCAGCTTGAGCACCGGATGGTAGAACACCGCTACAAAGGAGGAAGCGAAACCTAAAGGTACGACATGAAACCCAACCACGAGAATTCTGACTCAAGAAAGATAAGAGGTGGATTCAAAACGCGAGAGGTAAGAGGAGAGCAGAGGGTAAGGAGTAAAATCAGACCTAGCCGTAACTATCCAAACGATTTTCAAAAATAGTTTTGACACTTCTACTTCCGTTAGCTAGGTTATCCTACAGTCGACTTGTGGGGTATCGAATCGAAGCTCGATACCACTGAACACCTCAGAATCGACCTATGCAAGTTTGAGCAAAATTCGCCAAACCCGCATAGAAACGATTCAAAGGTGCCACCAGCACTTTCGCAGGGTGGAAAACGTAATAACATTACACAGTCCTCGATGGGACCCATGTAATGAGATATATAACAATGACCCATGAGTCAAGAATACAAATATAATATACAAAGATCCAAATCACCTTGAAAACGATGGGCGTCCACACGGACAAGATGCAAATGGGGCTAAGAGCCTCAAGAATAACCAATGGCGCCCATAACCGCCTGCCAAGCCGGAAGGGTAACCGCTAACGACGCCGATCGCAAACCCGCTTAAACAAAAGGTGCCGACAAAAGGCAAAGGAAAAGAAGGAGCGCCAAGATCGAGGCCAAGACACGGCGAGGCTAGAATTGCCCTCGCCACAAAGGTATGGTGGATCGAGCGCAGCGCAAAGATGCACTAAACAACCTATAGAGACTCGATACCACCGGGCGTTATCGAGAGGGATAAGAATGACCTATTCGGATCCAACCTGAAACTAACACCAAACAAACCCATCCCGTGTTTCCCTCGAGACCAAACGAGAAGTCAACCGAGGAACTCACATGCCTGGCGCTTTACTTATTCGCTATAGTTATGCACTTTACTAGTCAGGTTTAGATAATCGCTCGATAAGGTAAACAAGGCACTTTTAGTTAACCATTCCGTTATAGTTGCAACAATTACTAATCGACACAGATAGCATGAGAGAAACCCAAAACCCAGCAGCTTATTGGTACTTTTATTCAGCCATTCCGCTAGAAGTTGCAAGATTTACTAGTCGATACAATTGTCGCAAGCGACAACCAAACAAGCAATTGTGGGCAGTATTAATTAGCCATTCCATTATAGTGAAGCTGATTACTAGTCATTATAAGTCAAATTTATAGCAAGAAACTTTAGTTATGCTTGTCTATGATCGAGATATCGTCTCCAAGTCGCCCATATCCGCGACACGGCCGTAAAGTTTTACCCGCCGGGTGCACCAATAGCAACACACGCCGATCAACCTCGAAAACCAAATCAAAACCCAACGAGGCTTTCACGATCGAACAATCACTGTGATTCGTAAATATTTCAGGCCACCCCATTGAGTAGATCCCGCAACGGAGTAAGCAAGCCCGAGACGGACTCAAGGTTTGCGCTAATGGTCGTAAGCGATCGGGAACCCGAAGTGTGGTGGGCTTGTCGATACCGCGAATCACTCCGCATCCTAAATAAAGACAAAGGTGCTCCTCGCACAATTTAAATACGAAAGTAGCATGGCATAAGTACAGATCGTAAATAAAACCTCAAACTAGTTTGTGGCCCCAAGAAATAAGATCAATCAAGCTCGCCTGTGGGGTCCCATATACCTCCGATGTGGATAGCGCGATAAATCAAGGAACAGTATCAAGTACTCGGGGTCTTACGGGACACAAGTGGGCTCGAAACCAAATATTTTCTATCACCCACCGATGCCTCGCTTATTCAATTTTAGTTGTTAAACAGAAATTAAAGTGACGATAAGTAAAACTAGAATCATCTCCAACATCAACATGCGGCAAAACATCAAAGAATCGTGGCATATGGCGACACACATCAAGACTTGAGCAAGCAACCACGACGCCGCAAGTCCCACTATCTACCAAACAACGGTAATAGGGTGTGTCCAAGGCAATATAGGGTCGCACGATATCACGGCACGAAAACTAAAGCATCGCAACACGTATAGCAATAGAACAACAGAGGGAAATAAAGACTATAAAAGTAAGATAGGTAGAAAGGGGAGATGCTCACGAAAACATTGTCGAAGGTTTTCTCAAGATCGGGCGGCTCACATCAACTCAATGGCCTTATCCGCGAAGAAGCAAACACTAGAAGAAACACCGGATGCAATATTTAATACAACGGCAGAATATCGGCATGATGCATGTATGATGCATGGCATGGCAAAGAGGCGATGCAATTAGGTCATATTAAGCGGAACCGGGGTCCCGACAATTAGTTAGGTGGTTCATGTTGTTTAGAAGGCCCGCAATTTAAATGTTGTTTTAGCATGTCAAAAGATGGCATCGGTTCGCTACACAAGTTTAAATGAGGCCAATATGAGACTAGATTTGCCCGCATATGGGCCCCATATTTAATTATTAGGTGAATCGGCGTAAGGCCCCCAAACCACATGATTATGCATGGAAGATGAATGATCGAATATGCCACAAATTGTTAATATGTTATCAAATAGGGCATCGAGAAAAGGGGTCACACATTGAGGGGTCTCGACGATCTTGGGGTTCCGGGTCCGGGTTCGGTGGTCCGTGGTCCGCCTCGGGTCTGTGGTTCGACGAAACGCTCTCGTCACGGCAGATCTTGTCGCCGGGTCTCGGCGTCCGGGAGCGTAACTTGGTCGGTGTCGGGCGATCGGCTTCTTCCGGTCGGTGTCGTTTTGTCGTCGCGACGGTCTTGTCGCATGCATCTTGTCGTCCTACAGGTCGGTCTTGCTGCTGTTAGGTCTTGTTCACGGCCCGCGCATCGAAGTCGGTCTTGGCTTCGGGTGAAGTACTTGGCGTCCGGGTGCAGACTTGTGGTACAGTGGCGATCTTGGCGCCCTTCCGTTCGGGTTGTGTTCGAGGAGGTACTTGTCGTCTCGGGCGTTTGGTGGTCATCGGGTCCGGCTACCGGAAGGCGGTCATAACTTGGTGCATCAAGACGGCCATCGGAGACATAAGCAGGTTCCCATGGCGCATACACGGACACACAGACACGCTGCAGCAAGGCCCACAGTCGACGGTGGCGGCCAGGTCAGCGTGGCGGGCCGGGTCGCGGGAAGGATGGCGAGCTCGGGACCGGGCGAGGCGAGGACGGCTGAGCGGGGCCTGAGGGCAGGGACGTGGTCGGCGGGAGGCCGGGCTGGGCCGAGGGGGCTAAGGGCGGCGACGACGGGCGAGCACGAAGCGACGGGAGGCGCAATGGCGGGAGGGCTGCCATGGGGCCTCGCAGGGAACGCGGCGAGGGCGAGCTCGGGTTCACATGCGGTGGGCTCGGCGAGCGGCGCCGCCGGGCGAAGGGCGGGCGCTGGCGCGCGCGGCGAGGGCACGGAGGAGGCTGCCTGGGGCGAGGTTGCAGGCGGTCGATCAGAACACCCTCAAATCGGACCTATGCAAGTTTGGGCAAAATTCACCAAACCCGTGATAGAAACGATTCAAAGGTGCTCACCAGCACTTTCGTGCGGGTGGAATACGGCAATAACATTACACAAGTCCTCGATGGGACCCACTGTAAGATATATAACAAATGACCAAAGAGTCAAGAATACAAATATACGGTACAAAGATCCCAATCACCTTGAACGATATAAGGCCCAAACCACGGACAAGATGCAAATGGGGCAGAGCCCCAAGAATAACCAATGGCGCCCATAACCCCTGCCTGTGCCAAGCCGAAGGGTAACCGCTAACGGCGCCGATCTCAAAACCTGCTTAACAAAAGGTGCCGACAAGGGCAAAGCAGAAACAAAGAAGGAGCCAAGATCGAGGCCAAGACACGGCGAGGCTAGAATTCGGTCCTCGCCACATAGGTATGGTGGATCGAGCGGCAAAGATATGCACTAAACAACCTATAGAGACTCGATACAATCAGGATATCGAGAGGGATAAGAATGACCTAACCGGATCCAACTCAAGCTATCACCAATCAAACCCATCCGGTGTTTCCTCGAGACCAAACGAGGAAGTCAACCGAGGAACTCACACCGCTGGCAGTTTTACTTATTCGCTATAGTGGTGGCACTTTACTAGTCGATTTAGATAATCGCCGATAAAGTAAGCAAAGGCACTTTTAGTTAACCATTCCGTTATAGTGGCAAAGATTTACTAATCGTGTACATATAGCATGAGATAAACCCAAAACCCAGCAGCTTGTTGGTAATTTTATTCAGCCATTTCGCTAGAAGTTGCAACACTTACTAGTCGAGATACAATTGTCGCAAGCGACAACCAAACAAGCAATTGTGGACAGTATTAATTAGCCATTCCATTATAGTGAAGCTGATTACTAGTCATTATAAGTCAAATTTATAGCAAGAACTTTAGTTATGCTTGTCTATGATCAAGAAACTGCTCAAGTCGCCCATATCCATGGACACGGCTTTCAGAAAGTTTTACCGCCGGTGCACCAATAGCAACACACGCCGATCAACCTGAAAACCAAATCAAAACCCAACGAGGCTTTCACGATCAACAATCACAGATTCAGAATATTTGGGGCCACCCTTAAGTAGAATCCAACGGAGTAGACAAGTCGAGACGGCCTCAAGGTGTGGGACGGCCGTGAACGATCGGGAACCCCAAACGGGCTTGTCGACACCATGAATCGTGGTCCCGATCCTAAATAAAGACAAAGGTGCTATCGTCACAATCGTAAATAAAACAAAGAAAGCATGGCATAAGTACAGATCGTAAATAAAACCTCAAACTAGTTTGTGGCCCCAAGAAATAAGAATGAATCAAGCCTGCCTGGGGTCCCATATACCTCCGGATGTGGATAGCGCGCAAAAACAAGGAACAGTATCAAGTACTCGGGTCTTACGGACACAAGTGGCTCGAAACCAAATATTATCTATCACCCACCGATGCCTCTCGCTTATTCAATTTTAGTTGTTAAACAGAAATTAAAGTGACGATAAGTAAAACTAGAATCATCTCCAACATCAACATGCGGCAATACATCAAGAATCGAGGCATATGGCGACACACATCAGCACTTGAGCAAGCATCTACGACGCGCAAGTCCAACTATCTACCAAACAACAGGTAATAGGAGGTGTCCAAGGCGATATAAGGCTGCAAGGGATATCACGGGTACGAAGAACTAGAGCAACGCAACACAGATAGCAATAGATCAACAGGAGGGAAATAAAGACTATAAAAGTAAGATAGGTAGAAAGGGGGAGATGCTCGCCTGAAAAAATTGTCGAAAGGTTCATCCGAAGATCGGGGCGAAGCTCACATCAACTCAACGGCCTTATCCGTGAAGAAGCAAAACACTAGAAGAAACACCGGATGCGATATTTAATAAAACGGCAGAAGATCGGCATGATGCATGTATGATGCATGGCATGGCAAAAATGCAATTAGGTTAAATTAAGCTTAACCGGGTCCCGGCAATTAATGAAATGGTTCAAGTTATTTAGAACCCCGCAATTAAATGTTGTATTACATGGCCAAAAGATAATACGGTTCGCTTATACAAGTTTAAATGAGGCCAATATAAGGCTAGATTTGCCCGCATATGGGCCCCATATTTAATTAGTAGGTGAATCGGCATAAGGCCCCCAAACCAATGATATGCATGCGAGATGACAATTCAATATGCAACAAGTTATTATTATGTTATAAAATAGGGTTCTCGGAGGGTTCACATTTTGGGTCTCGACGATCTTGGGTTCCGGGTTCGGGTCGGTCTCGGTCCGTGGTTCGACGGTTCGGCCTCGCGGATCGTTTTCTCGCCTCGTAACGAGGCAGGTCTTATGCTCCGGAAGAAGTACTTGGCTCGCTAAGCCGCTCTTGTCGTGATTCGCCTTCGGTCATGTCGGCGATCATGGCGCCCCGAAGAAGTACTCGATCGTGGTTGATCTTGTTGATTCCATGGCGAGGCCTTGGCGCCGGATCGCCTTTGATCGGGCCGGGTCTTGGGATTCCACCGATTATCGGGACGAACTTGGGGCTCGACGCCGGTCTTCGTGGTCCGTGTCGGAGTACTTGTCCCATGAAGGAGATCTTGCGCTCAGGGTCTCGCGAACTTGGCGGTCCCGAGGGTTCGACTTCGCCGGATCGGTCTTTGGTCTTCCATGTTGGTGCACCCGAGGTTCTCGGCGATCTTGTAGATGGACCACGGGTTTACGGTCTCGGCCGGAAGATCTTGGTGTCGAGGGTCCGCCCCGGATCCGTGAAGACGGCCATGGCGCTCGAAGGCGATCATGGAATGTGGCCCGTGGTTCATCGGATCCGCACGAACATGTTGATCTTGTCAAGATGGGTCTTGAAAAGAAACCGCGAGGGCACTTGCACGCTTTGCCAAAACGCAGTAACCGCCTAAGCAAAGAACTGGCCGTGAACATCCACCGACTGCTGTGGTGCATCGGTTCAGGTCGGGCGACGGTTGGCGGCGGACACGCAGCGACGGGTCGACGTGTTCGCGGGGCGTGGTCGGGCGACGGTTGGCGATGGCGGACACGGGGCGACGGGTCGACGTGTTCGGGGCGTGGTCGGGCAGACGGTTGCGCGGGGCGGCCGGAGGAGCTTGGACGGCCACGCGCAGTCGCCGCGCGAGGCGGGTTGCTCGGGCGCGCGCGGGCGTAGGCGTGGCGGCGCTCGCAGCGGCGGCCGGCTGGTCGCCCGCGAAGCGGGTTTTGGCTCGGCGGGCGCCGGGAGGAGGGGCGGGCGCGCGCAGGGGCCGCGACCGGGCGGCGAGGAGGAGCTGAGGGCGCGCGAAGACGGGCGACGGGCCCGCGCTGGTGGTGGGGTGAGGGGCCCGTCTGTGAGCTGCCTGGGCGGAGGAGGCTGCGCTGAGGGGCGCGGCGGGCGCGGCGAGCGGGCGGCGGAGGCGCTGCACGCACGCAGCAGGCGCGGCGGCGATGAGGGACGGGAAGCGCGGCGGGCACCGAGGCGAGCCTGGGGGAGCCACGGGGCTGCTGCGTGAAGGGTGATAGGTGGGCGGGAGGTGCTGGGACGCCGGGCGGCGGTGGCGGCAGGGCGAGGGGAGGCGGCGGGAGGAGCAAAGCAGGCGAGGGGAAGCGCAGGGCGGGGAGCCATGCTGGGCGGTTGGCGCACGAGCGCGGGACGAGCTTGGGCGGCGGGGAGGTCTGAGAGGGGCGGAGGGTGGAGCGAGGAGGAGAGGAGCGTGGACGGCCGCTGGTGGGGAGAGAGGGGCGGCCTGCTGGGAGAGGGAGAGGAGGGTCGCTGAGCGGAGGCCGCGCAAGGCCGGGGTTGCAAAGATGGGGATGACGATGGGGAAGGAGAGAGGAGGGGCCGGGTGGGGCCCAGGTTGGTGGCGGGGGCCACGGGTCGAGGGGTAGTGCGGTGTCGCAAGGCAGTCCAGGTGGTGGGGGTTTGTAGGAGGAGAGAGAGAGATGGAGAGAGAGTGGAGGGGTGAGGTGGAGGGCTAGGATTGGGTGAGGGAGAGGGGAGAATGAGGTGGCATGCTGCCATTGGGTGGGGTGAGGTGGCCACTAGGGGTGGGTAGATAATTGGGTAAGTTTAGGATTAGATGGGCAGGTGGGATGGACCGATTTAAAACCTGGGCGGTCGGTTGGCCTGCCTGCTCGACCGCCCGCCAAAATAAATATCTATTTTATTCGATTTAACGGGCCTGCAAACCGATAGCGGCCAAAACAAAATATTCCGGGACCCGGTTTGATGTTTGAAAAGAGAGGGGAGTTTTGAAAACAACACGGCTTTGCAAACATGATTTTGGCAAACAATGCATGACGATGACGATGCAATGCACAAATTCAACGCGATTTTCTAGTAGTGGTTTTATGGATGCCACACCGACACCACTAACAATGGATCTCGCCTCGAGATCCGAACACTCATTCGATGTACAAGAGCGAATGATAAGAGTAGTGGTATGGTAGCTCCATCCCGCACTCAAACCATTACTCACACCGAATAGGCGGATTATGCAACCAACTCTGAGTCGATCAAGATCTCGACAAGCGAGGTTCGAATAACGGTGATGCGACTCATCGGATCCGCGAGATGATGTCGCTGCTACGGAAAACACCGGAAGACACAAACAAAGAACAAAGAATGCTAACACCGAGACTGATTCATCAGTACCTGGAACACCGGATGGCGTAACACCGTTATCAAGAAGGAAGCGAAACTCAAGGTACGACGGAAACCCAACCACGAGAATTCTCGGACTCAAGAAAGAGAAGAGAGCGATTCAAAACGCCAAAGATAAGAGGAGAATAGCATAGGGTAAGGAGTAAAATCAGACCTAATCGTAACTATCCAACCGATTTTCAAAAATAGTTTTGACACTTCTACTGCCGTTAGCTAGGTTATCCCACAGTCGACTTGTGGGTATCGCAACGCCGAGCTCGATACCACTGGAACACCCTCAAAATCGACCTATGCAAGTTTGGGCAAAATTCACCAAACCCGCATAGAAACGATTCAAAGGTGCTCACCAGCACTTTCGGGGTGGAATACGGCAATAACATTACACAACAGTCCTCGATGGGACCCACAGTAATGATATATATACAACAATGACTCAAAGAGTCAAGAATACAAATATACGGTACAAAGATCCCAATCACCTTGAACGATATAGGCCCAGCTACGGACAAGATGCAAATGGGGCTAAGAGCCCCAAGAATAACTAATGGCGCCCATAACCGCCTGTGCCAAGCCGAAGGGTAACCTCGCTAACGCGCCGATCTCAAAACCTGCTTAACAAAAGGGTGCCACAAAGGGCAAAGCAGAAAACAAAGAAGGAGCGCCAAGATCGAGGCCAAGACACGGCGAGGCTAGAATTCGGCGTCTCGCCACATAGGTATGGTGGATCGAGCGGCAGCGGCAAAGATATGCACTAAACAACCTATAGAGACTCGATACAACCGCGGATATCGAGAGGATAAGAATGACCTAACCGGATCCAACTCAAGCTATCACCAATCAAACCCATCCTGGTGTTTCCTCGAGACCAAACGAGGAAGTCAACCGAGGAACTCACACCGCTGGCGCTTTACTTATTCAGTTATAGTGGTGGCACTTTACTAGTCGATGATAATCGCCCGATAAAGTAAGCAGGGCACTTTTAGTTAACCATTCCGTTATAGTGGCAGATTACTAATCGTACATATAGCATGAGATAAACCCAAAACCCAAAGCAGTTGTTGGTAATTTTATTCAGCCATTTCATAGAAGTTGCAACACTTACTAGTCGATACAATTGTCGTAAGCAAGACAACCAAACAAGCAATTGTGAGATTAATTAGCCATTCCATTATAGTGAAGCTGATTACTAGTCATTATAAGTCAAATTTATAGCAAGAACTTTAGTTATGCTTGTCTATGATCAAGAAACCGGCTCCAAGTCGTCCATATCCGCGACACGGCTTTCGAAAAGTTTTACCCGCCGGGTGCACCAATAGCAACACACGCCGATCAACCTCGGAAAAACCAAATCAAAACCCAACGAGGCTTTCACGACCGAACAATCACAGATTCAGAAATATTTGGGGCCACCCTTAAGTAGAATCCGCAACGGAGTAGACAAGCTCAGACGGCCTCAAGGTGTGGGTGGACGGTCAGAACGATCGAACCCCAAACGGGCTTGTCGACACGCGAATCGTGTCCCGATCCTAAACAGACAAAGGTGCTATCTCGCACAATCGTAAATAAACAAAGAAAGCATGGCATAAGTACAGATCGTAAATAAAACCTCAAACTAGTTTGTGGCCCCAAGAAATAAGAATGAATCAAGCTCGCTCGGGGTCCCATATACCTCCGGATGTGGATAGCGCAAAAACAAGGAACAGTATCAAGTACTGGGTCTTACGACACAAGTGGGCGTTCGGAAACCAAATATTATCTATCACCCACCGATGCCTCTGCTTATTCAATTTTAGTTGTTAAACAGAAATTAAAGTGACGATAAGTAAAACTAGAATCATCTCCAACATCAACATGCGGCAATACATCAGCAACTGAGGCATATGGCGACACACATCAGCACTTGAGCAAGCATCTACGACGCGCAAGTCCAACTATCTACCAAACAACAGGTAATAGGAGGTGTCCAAGGCGATATAAGGCTGCAAGGGATATCACGGGTACGAAGAACTAGAGCAACGCAACACAGATAGCAATAGATCAACAGGAGGGAAATAAAGACTATAAAAGTAAGATAGGTAGAAAGGGGGAGATGCTCGCCTGAAAAAATTGTCGAAAGGTTCATCCGAAGATCGGGGCGAAGCTCACATCAACTCAACGGCCTTATCCGCGAAGAAGCAAAACACTAGAATAAACATCGGATGCAATATTTAATACACGGCAGAAGATCGGCATGATGCATGTATGATGCATGGCATGGCAAAGGTTCGATGCAATTAGGTCAGAGTAGGCGGAACCGGGGTCCCGACATTTAATTAAATGGTTCAAGTTATTTAGAACCCCCGCAATTAAATGTTGTATTACATGGCCAAAAGATAATACGGGTTCGCTATACAAGTTTAAATGAGGCCGATATGAGACTAGATTTGCCCGCATATGGGCCCCATATTTAATTGTTAGGTGAATCGGCAAAAGGCCCCAAACCAATGCTATGCATGCGGGAATGACAATTTAATATGCAATCAAGTTGTTATTATGCATTTATAAAATAGAGTTCTCGGAAAGGGGTTCACACATTAGGGGTCTCGACGGTCTTGGGTTCCGGGTTCGGGTCGGTCTCGGTCCGTGGTTCGACGGTTCGGCTCTGGGATCGTTTCTCGCCTCGAACGGCAGGTCTTGCTCCGGAAGAAGTACTTGGCGCTCGTCGGTGCTCTTGTCGCATTCAAGGGTTCGGGTCATGTCGATCATGGCGTCCGAAGAAGTACTCGGCGATCGTGTTGATCTTGTTGATTCCATGGCGGAGGCCTTGGCGCCGGATCGGCCTTTGATCGGGCCGGTCTTGGGATTCCACCGGATTATCGGGACGAACTTGGGGCTCGACGCCGGGTCTTCGTCCGGTCGAGTACTTGTCGTCCCATGAAGGAGATCTTGCGTCTAGGGTCTCGGCGAACTTGGCGGTCCCGAGGGTTCGACGCGGATCGGTCTTTGGTCTTCCATGTTGGTGCACCCGAGGTTCTCGCGATCTTGTAGATGGACCACGGGTTTACGGTCTCAAGCCGGAAGATCTTGGTGTGTCGAGGGTCCGGTCCCCGGATCCGTGAAGACGGTCATGCTCGAAGGCGATCATGGAATGTGGCGCCCGTGGTTCATCGGATCCGCACGAACATGTTGATCTTGTCAAGATGGGTCTTGAAAAGAAATCGCGAGGGCACTTGCACGCCTTGCCAAAACGCAGCAACTGCCGGCAAAGAACCGCCGAACATCCACCGATCAGGTGCATCGGTTCAGGTCGGGGCGACGGTTGGCGATGGACACGGCAGCGACGGGTCGACGTGCTCGCGGGCCAGGGTCGGGGCAGACGGTTGGCGATGGACACGGCAGCGACGGGTCGACGTGTCGGGCTGTGGTCGGGCAGACGGGTTGCGCGGGCGGCCGGAGGAGCTTGCAGGACGGCCACGCGCAGGTCGCCGCGAGGCGGGTTGCTCGGGCGGCGCGGGCGGGCAGGCGGCCGGGCTCGCAGCGTCAGCTGGTCGCCCGCGAGCTGGGCGGGTCGGCGGGCGCGGCGCCGGAGGAGGGCGAGCGCCGCGGCAGGGGCCAGCGCGACGGGGGCGGCAGGAGGAGCTCGAGGCGCGGCGAAGACGGGCGGACGGCGGCGCTGGTGGTGGGGTGAGGGGCGCGGCCCGGTGAGCTCGTCTGGCGGAGGAGGCTGCGCGAGGGTTGGCGCGGCGCTACCGAGCGGGCGGCGTGAGCGCTGGCGCACGCGCTGCAGTGAGCGCGGCGCGGGATGAGGGACGGGAAGCGGCGGCACCGAGGCGAGCCGGGGGAGCCGGCGCGCTGTGAAGCGAGGTGATAGGTGGGCGGAGGTGGGGACGCCGCGGCGCGGTGGCGTCGAGGGGCGCGCGCGAGGCGGCGGGAGGAGCAGCAGCGGCCGGAGAGGCGAGGGGGAAGCGCGTGCAGGCGGGCGGAGCGGCGAGCCGGGCGGTTGGCGACGAGCGGCGGGACGAGCTTGGGCGGTTGCGGGGGAGGTCTGAGAGGCGGGCGGAGGGTGGAGCGGAGGAGGAGAGGAGCGTGGACGGCCGCTGGTGGGGAGAGAGGGGCGGCCGCGCCGGTTGCCGGAGAGGGGAGCAGAGGAGAGGGGTCGCCGCGGGAGCGCGCAAGGGGTTGGGGCGGATGGGGAAGACGATGGGGAAGGAGAGGGAGTGGGCCGGGTGGGGCCCTGTGGCGGGCTGGGCGTGGCCACGGGTCGAGGGGTAGTGTGGTGGCAAGGCAGTCCAGTGGTGGGGTTTGTAGGAGGAGAGAGAGATGGAGAGAGAGTGAGGTGAGGTGGAGGGCTAGGATTGGGTGAGGGAGAGGGAGAATGAGGTGGCATGCTGCCATTGGGTGGGGTGAGGTGGCCACTAGGGGTGGGTAGATAATTGGGTAAGTTTAGGATTAGATGGGGTGGGATGGACCGATTTAAAACTGGGCGGTCGTTCGGGTTTGGCCTGCTCATCGCCTCCGCCAAAATAAATATCTATTTTATTCGATTTAACGGGCCTGCAAACCGATAGCGGCCAAAACAAAATATTCCGGGGACCCGGTTTTGATGTTTGAAAAGAGAGGGGGAGTTTTGAAAACAACACGGGCTTTGCAAACATGATTTTGGCAAACAATGCATGACGATGACGATGCAATGCACAAATTCAACGCGATTTTCTAGTAGTGGTTTTGCGGGATGCCACATTGACCGGCGGCGGTTCGGGCGGCGGGCGGTCAAGCGAGCTCGGGGTGGTCGGGGCTCAAGGCCGCCAGGAGGGCGGAGGAGCGGGAGGCGCGGGCGGGCGCTGCCGGGCGAGGACGCTGGGAGCCGGGCCGAGGCGTGCAGGCGAGCTGGGGAACGCGGGTGCTAGAAGGGCACCGGGCGGCGGCGCCGAGGAGAAGGCGGCGGAGGAGAAGGACGTCCCGGAGCGTGCAGAGGCGGCAGGCGGTCGGCGGCCAAGGCTGGGCCGCGCGCCATGAGGACGAGCTGAGGAGGATGGACGCCGCGTGCCTCGCGAGAGAGAGAAGGGAGAAGGCAGGTGCGTGCAGGCAGATGGGGCCCAGGGACGTGGGGTCCTGTGGAGGTGGGGCCGCACGCTGTGGGAGGGCCAGCGGTTGGGAAGGGTGGCTGCTGTGGGGCCTGGCAGCGCTGCCGGGCGCACAGGGTTGCGCCCAAGGTGGGACCTCTGGGCAGTGAGAGAGGGGAAGGGGCCGGGACGTGTCGGGTGCGTTTGGGGTGGGAAGAGAGAGAGAGAGAGGGGCCGAGGTGAGCGATCCGTTGGGTGGTTGAGGAAAGATGAGGTGGCGAGCCCATTGGCTGGGGTGATGTGGAGGAGGTGGGGTAGATTAGTGGGTAGCTCTAGGATTTTACAGGCTGGTTTGGGGTGGACCGTTTAAAATCTGGGCGGTCGCTCGGGTCGGGTTGGCCTGCTCGACGCCTTACTAAAATAATTATAAATTTTATTTGTGTTAATTGGACCATTTGCAAACCGATAGCGACAAAACAAAATACTCCGGAGCCCCGGGGTCTGGCGTTTGAATAAAGATGGGGCGTTTTAGAAAACAAAACGGGCTTTGTGAAAATAGTTTTGGCAGACAATGCATGACGATGACGATGCAATGCACAAATTCAACGCGATTTTCTAGTAGTGGTTTTTGCGGGATGCCACAATAAGCATGAAACTTTCTACTCTTTTCCAACACAAATCAACTTATTTGAAACAACTCACAAAGATAATACTCAATGAATATCAGTGAGCTTGTCTCAGAAATCCACAAAGAAGAACTAAAAGGTTCTATGCAAACAACTGAAGAAAACTAAAGCTAAACACAGTGCTAGCAAAAGTGAACACTCATAGAACAATAAGAATGCAAACTAGAGTGTTCTAGGCAATGAAAACAGAGTGTCTCTCTGCAAAAAAAGTGTGCTAGGATCAACCAACTTTATTCAAGAAAAATAAGCAAACAAAAACTATGACGCTCCAAGAACAACACAAGTGTGCATGAAACAATAAAAATGAAGTGTCTAGAAAGAAACCTGAGATTTTTATTGATGAAGAAGGGAATGCCTTGGGAATCCGCAAGCTTTGACGCTTGTACCTCTTGAATGTTTCTTGGGGTGATAACGGGGTGACATCCCCAAGCTTGAGCTTTTGTCCATTCTTCATCTCATTACATTATTCTTTCCATACACCTGAAAATTTTCCTTCATACAAAACTTCACACAATTCTTCATTAGCAACATTAGTGTATTTAAAAGTAATAGACCTTTAGGTTTAGTTTTAAAACAGCAAAAAATTCATTAAAAATATAAGCTACTATAGCAATTCCCTCAAAAAGTTCAATTTCCTAAAGAGAACCCAAAAAGAAATCGATAAAGAGGCAAATGCAAATAATGACAGAAATCTGTCAAAACAGACCACCAGATAAACACCGATTTTTTCGAATACCTTCTGTTGCTCAAATAAAAAAGTGCTGAACTAACGAAAGTTAGATAACAACCTGGGGGATTTACGCCGAAAATTACAGCTAAATCCGACATTCAGATATTTTTCACGAATTTATACAATGAAGCATAAAAATCTGTTTCGGGACAACAGCTCCCCAAATCTTACTTCTCTCTCATTAGAGGTTATTATTGGCAAAAAAATCAAATAAAAAGGATAAGGAGAGGTTATTACAAAAGCAATAACTTCCAAGACTCAAAAAAACTATTGGGTTATTGTAGGGTTCGCAACATAGAAAACAAAAATGTTCCTACGATGTGAACTATGTACCAAGATCTATCTATTAGATACAAACAACGGGCGAATGTATATCCGTAGAGAACATACCCTTGAAGACCTACAAAGCTTAACGATTTCAACTCGTGGTTGATGTATACGATATCTTGCCGATCTCAAGATCGAGAGGAAGTCCTAGCGCTGCAAATCAGCAGCGCATCCATGCTCGCACACATGTTCGAGGCACCGAGCAACCTCCGCATCCTCGCTCCAGCGATTTAGCGGAAGCACAACTCTTTCTTGCCGAATAGCCACCGGGAACATGTATCTCGGTAGTCCGAGATCATGGGGGATAAATTCTAGAGGGGGAGAGATATCCTTCACGAGGAGGTGTGAGTGAGAAGTGAGAGGGTGCCTTTTATAGGAGGAGGGGCACCCAACGGGTGGTCACGCCATGGGGCTGCCCCTCCTCCTTCATTCATGTGGGTGGACACTCCACTCACAAAAATCTATTCATATCCCTCCACTCAAAATCCCACTCAAACATGCCATTAAATTTCCACCAAATTTAATGCAAACTCTCATTAAATAAAACTCATTTATTTTATTCAGAATTTTGTCAATTACTTTAATGACAAACATTCACAAATAACCCCTTGCTAGAATTCTATTTCACATGCATAACCACTTTATGCAATTTCACCCGAAAACCTGTTTTGGTATCTACTGTAATAAATTCCTGCGCTTGTTCATTCTTTCGGCATGAAACTTTTGCTCCAATTGGATGTAGGTGTCTCTTAAGTGTGTCACCCTACGGTTCGTGAATAATGCGGACATGATCGATATCCCTCTCGGATCAATAATCAGAAGCGGGATCTGGAGACCCATACTGACTCCCACACATTCAACGATGACTTTCTTGTGATCGTCAGAACCTTTTTACGCTAGTATCTTAATCCCTTTGTTTCACAATATATTACATGTTCGAGATTCGATCATCGGTATCTCCATACCTAGTTTGATCTCGTTACTGACATGCACTCTTTTCTCGTTCCCGTGATATAACATTCTAGTGATCAAATCACTTGCTTGCAAGCTAATCAATGTGATATCACCGAGAGGGCCCAGAGTATATCTATCCGTCATCGGGATGAACAAATTCCACTCTCGATCCATGAGCCTCAACATAACACTTTATTAGTTCTGAATCCATCTTTATAATCACTCTGTTACGGTGTGATGTTTGATGTTATCAAGAAACTCTTTCGGTGTTAGTGATTGACATGATCTCATGGTCTAAGGATTAGGATCACTTCGTAAGTTGTTATAGCAATATAAACTCAATGACTTTGATCGTAATGCTATACTTCAGATGAATGTTCATCACACCATTACACTAATGTTGTGATCCCGTTATTAACAACATCCAATGTCCATGATCAGGAAACCTTGATCATCTTGTTAATCAACGAGCTAGTCTATGAGAGAGGCATAACTAGGAACTTTATGTTTGTTTATTAAACACACATGTATTAATGTTTTCGTATTAATACAATTATAGCATGCAAAATAAACATCTATCATATACTTGGAATACACATAATAAACACTTTATTATTGCCTCTCAGGGCATATTCCCTTCAGTCTCCCACTTGCACTAGAGACAATAATATAGTTACATAGTGATAAACCTAACACCCATCGAGTTCTGGTGTTGATCATGTTTTTCTCTAGGGAGAGTTTTAGTCAACGGATCTGCTACATTGAGATCCGTATGTACTTTACAAATCTTTATATCTCCATCCTTGACATGCTCGCGGATGGAGTGAAACCGGCGCTTAATATGCTTGGAATGCTTGTGAGACCTTGGCTCTTTGGCATTGGCAATGGCACCATTGTTGTCACAATAGATCACCATTGGGTCCAACGCGTTTGCAACCAATCCTAGTTCGGATATGAACTCCTTCATACAAACTGCTTCCTGAGCCGCTCAGGCAAAGAACATATTCGGCTTCCGTTGTTGATCCCGCCACAGGTTGTTTGAGCTCCTCCAACTAACCGCCCGCCATTCATGAGAAATACGATCCGGATTGAGACTTAGAGTCATCCGGATCGGTGTCAAAGCTAGCGCCAACATAACACTTAGCGACGAGCTCTTCTTCACCTCCAGATACAAGAAACATATCCTTAGTTCTTCGTAAGTATTTAAGGATATTCTTGACCGCTATCCAAGTTCAACCTGGATCCGATTGGTACCTACTAGTCAAACTAATAGCATGTGCCACATCCGATCTTGTACATAGCATGGCGTACATTATAGAGCCTATGGTGAAGCATAGGGACCTTGTCCATTATCTCTCTTTCTTCATGGCGGACTTTGAGTCTTACTCAATGTCTTGCCTTGCAACATAGGTAAGAACCCTTCTTACTTCCGTCCATTTTAAACTTCTTTAAAATCTTATCAAGGTATGTACTGCGATAGCCCTATTAGGCGCCTAGATCTATCTCTATAGATCTTTATGCCTAATATGTATGACGCTCACCTAGGTCCTTCATTGAAAATTTCTTTGTTTAGATAACTTTTAACATGTTTAAAGATCTATATCATTTCCGATCAATAATATGTCATCCACATATAATATCAGAAATGCCACATTGCTCCCACTCACTTTCTTGTAAATACAAGCTTCTCCATAAGTTTGGACAAATCCAAACTCTTTGATCACCTCATCAAAGCGAAGATTCCAACTTTGTGATGCTTGCTTCAATCCATAGATGGATCGCCGAAGCTTGCACACCTTGTTAGCATCCTTAGGATCGACAAAACCCTTTGGTTGTATCATATACAAATCTTCTTCAATATTACCATTGAGAAACGCGGTTTTGACATCCATCTGCCATATCTCATAATCGAAATATGCAGCAATTGCTAACATAATCCTAACTGACTTTAGCATCGCTACGGGAGAGAATGTCTCATCGTAGTCAACTCCTTGAATTTGTCGAAACCCTTTTGCGACAAGTCGAGCTTTATAGACGGTCACACTACCATCAACATCAGTTTTCCTTTTGAAAATCCATTTGTTCTCCACGGCCTTTCGGTCATGAGGTAATTCCACCAAGTTCCAAACTTGATTTTAATACATGGATTCCATCTCGGATTTCATGGCTACTGACCATTTGTTGGAATTCGGGCTCATCATCGCTTCTTCATACGTCGCAGGGTCATCATTTTCATCAACCATGAAATTCATGACAGGATTTCCGTCTGACGGGGCTGCACGCGTCCTGCTAGACCTGCGAGGTTCGGTAGTACTCTCTTTTGGAGTTTCATGATCATTATCATTAGTTCCTTCTTCAACAGGTGAAGCCAACTCCGGAACAACTTCCGGCGCTGCGCTACTCGTAATACTTTGAAGAGAAGGTTCAATAAAATCTTCGAGTTCTACCTTCCGACTACTCACACCTTTCGCGAGAAACTCTTTCTCTAGAAAGGATCCATTCTTGGCAACAAAAACCTTGCCCTCGCATCTGTGATAGAAGGAATACCCAATAGTTTCCTTAGGGTATCCTATGAAGACACATTTTTCCGCTTTGGGTTCGAGTTTATCCGGTTGAAGTTTCTTCACATAAACATCGCATCCCCAAACTTTAAGAAATGACAGCTTAGGTTTGTTTCCAAACCACAATTCATACGGTGTCTTTTCAACGGATTTAGATGGTGCCCGATTTAAAGTGAATGCAGCAGTTTCTAGTGCATAACCCCAAAATGACAACAACAAGTCTGTCAGAGACATCATAGATTGAACCATATCTAATAAAGTACGATTACGACGTTCCGACACACCATTTCGCTGTGGTGTTCCGGAAAGCGTGAGTTGTGAAACAATTCCACACTCTTTCATGTGAGTGCTAAACTCGTAACTTAGAACTCACCTCCACGGTCGGACCATAGAAATTTGATCTTTCTATTACGATGATTTTCCACTTCATTCTGAAATTCCTTGAACTTTTCAAAGGTTTCAGACTTGTGTTTCATCAAGTAGATATAACCGTATCTACTCAAATCATCCGTGAAAGTAACAAAATACGATATCCACCTCGCGCTGACACACTCATTGGACCACATACAAAAGAATGTATGATTTCCAATAAATCTGTCGCCCGTTCCATTGAACCGAAAAACGGTGTTCTAGTCATCTTGCCCATAAGGCATGGCTCACATGTATCAAATGATTCAAAATCAAGTGATTCCAAAAGTCCATCCGAATGGAGCTTCTTCATGCGTTTAACGCCAATATGACCTAGACGGCAGTGCCACATATATGCGGATATATCATCATTAAGTTTAATCCTTTTAGCATCAACATTATGAATATGTGTAACATTATCATCGAGATCTAATAGAAATAAACCATTCATCATCGGTGCATGACCATAAAAGATTTCATTCATATAAATAGAACAACCATTGTTCTCGGATTTAAATGAATAGCCACTTCGCATCAAACACGATCGAGATACAATGTTCATGCTCGGTGCACCGGATAACAATTATTCAAGTTTATAACTAATCCCGACGGCAAATGGAGGCGGCGTTCGGCCGGCGATCACATCAACGCTGATCCATTGCCGACACGCATCTTGACCTCATCCCTTGCTAGCGGTCGCTTGTTCCGACCCACGATTCGAGTTACAAATATTAGCAACCGAACCGTATCAAATACCCGGTGCTCTGCGAGCACTAGTCAAGTACACATCAATAACATGTATATCATATATACCTTTGTTTGCCTTGCGGCCTTCTTGTTTGCCAAATACTTGGGTCGATTCGCGTTGGCGATCCTTACAATATTAGCACTCGGTATCGGACTTAGGTCCAACTCGGGGTTTATTTTCAGCACGCAACCGCTTGCCGCCCTTACTTCCTTCCGCTTTCCTTCTTGTCTTTCTTGAAACCAGTGTTCCTATTGATCATCAACACTTGATGTTCCTTTTTGATCTCCATACAGTTTTAAGCATTGTGAGCTCGGGAGACTTCTTCATGCCTTGCATATTATAGTTCATCACAAAGCTCTTATAGCTAGGTGGCGAGACTGCGAACACGATGGATGCCTAAGTCAATGGGAATCGTTATTCCCAAGGACACAAGCTTATCGGCGTAACGACATCTTGAGTACATGCTCACTAACCGAGTTGTGCTCTTCCATCATGGAGCTAAAGAACTTTTCCGGCGTTGTAGCTCTCTGACATGTGTGTCGAAAATCATTTTCAACTCACCCATTGTATCAAAAGCATTGCCGTTTAAGCGCTTTCAAGTTCCGGCTCTAGCCCATACAATATGCCGCAATGAACTAAGTTGTGGTCCTCCTGACGATTCTGATAGACATTCTTCTCCTCGTCAGGGGCATCCTCAAAAGGTGGGGGCCTAGTGGCGCTTCTAGCACGTATTGCTTTTGTGCAACAGAGAGGAGAATCCTCAAATTCATGGCCCATTCGGTAAAGTTGCTACCGTTCGTTGCAAGTTTCTCTTTCTCCATGAACACATTGAAATTAAAAGCATGTGGTGCCATCTACAACAGAATTTGTAAAGTTTAGACTAAGTGTATGATATATTGAGTTTAACTAATCCATATTACGAATGAACTCCCACTCAAAAACGACATCCCTCGTGCCTTTTTGGTGATTACATGAACCAAATCCACTATACCAAGTCCGATCATCACGTGAGTCGGTATAGCTTCAAAGGCGAGCATCAAATGGGCATCATATCTACTATATGACTCATGCTTAACCTTTCGGTCCGTGTTCGAGGCCATCTGCATACATGCTAGGCTCGCCAAGTTAGAACCTTAGTATTCGTGTGTAACTGTTTTACACCGAAATATGGTCGTGGATCCAAGAACACCCGATCATCACGTGATGTCTTGGAGCGACGAAAACATAATCGATGCATACTAAAGGAAGAACACATTCTTATCTTGATATTTAAATGAGGGATCATCTTATTATGCTAACAAAGCGCTAAACAAGCAATATAAGATGCTATCAAACATCACATGTTTATTAGTGAAATGATATGGTTCCCGCATATGATCTCTATCATGTGCATCGTGGTATGATCACTATCATACCTATATGTGTAAGTCCAAGGTCTATGGAGATTACACGTTATGTATGTTATAAGAGTATCATCTCATACTTCTACTTACAACATCACCATATCATAACACTAGTCCAGCAACAAACTAAACTAGACGCCTCTAATTTATCCATTGCAAGTTTTACGTGGCTTAGGGCTTTCGAGATAGAACCGTTCTTACCTACGAACATGAACCACAACGAGGATAACCAAATTGTTGACAACTCGTTGCAAAATATATATTGACTATAGTAGGAGAGACAGATACCCGCTAGCCACTTATGCAAACTAGTTGCATGTCAAGCGTGGAACAGGTCTCATGTGCGAGGACATGTAAAGTTTGTCCGGGACGCTTCATCCCACTATGCCACCAATATCCAAAATTACAATTAAGGAGCAACAACATGATCATCATCGCCCACATACTCATATGTGTACTACCGTGTAAAGCATCTACGCATAGATCCGGCTCTGATACCACTGTAGGGTTCACAGCATAGAAAACAAAATTTTTCCTACGATGTGAACTATGTACCAAGATCTATCTATTAGATACAAACAACAGGCGGATGTATATCCGTAGAGAACATACCCTTGAAGACCGACAAAGCTTAACGAGTTCAACTCGTGGTTGATGTAGACGATCTCTTGCCGATCTCAAGATCGAGAGGAAGTCCTAGCGCCGCAAATCAGCAGCGCATCCGTGCTGGCACACACATTCGAGGCACCGAGCAACCTCCGCCTCCTCGCTCCAGCGATGCAGCGGAAGCACAACTCTTTATTGCTGAATAGCCACTGGGAACATGTATCTCGCTAGTCCGAGACCATGGGGGATAAATTCTAGAGGGGGAGAGAGATCCTTCACGAGGAGGTGTGAGTGAGAAGTGAGGAGAGGGGTGCCTTTTATAGGAGGAGGGGGCACCCAAGGGGGTGGCCGCCGGCCATGGGGGCTGCCCCCTCCCCTCCTTCATTCATGTGGGTGGACACTCCACTCACAAAAATCCATTCATATCCCTCCACTCAAAATCCCACTCAAACATGCCATTAAATTTCCACCAAATTTAATGCAAACTCTCATTAAATAAAAATCTTTTATTTTATTCAGAATTTTGTCAATTACTTTAATAACAAACATTCACAAATAACCCCTTGCTAGAATTCTATTTCACATGCATAACCACTTTATGCAATTTCACCCGAAAACCTGTTTCGGTATCTAGTGAAATAAATTCCCGCGCTTGTTCATTCTTTCGGCATGAAACTTTTGCTCCAATTGGATGTCGATTTCTCTTAAGTGTGTCACCCTACGGTTCGTGAATAATGCGGACATGATCGAGACCCCTCTCAGATCAATAATCAGAAGCGGGATCTGGAGACCCATACTGACTCCCACACATTCAACGATGACTTTCTTGTGATCATCAGAACCTTTTTACGCTGGTATCTTAATCCCTTTGTTTCACGATATATTACATGTCCGATATTTGATCATCGATATCTCCATACCTAGTTTGATCTCGTTACTGACATGCACTCTTTTCTCGTTCCCGTGATATAACATTCTAGTGATCAAATCACTTGCTTGCAAGCTAATTAATGTGATATCACCGAGAGGGCCTAGAGTATATCTATCCGTCATCGGGATGAACAAATTCCACTCTCGATCCATGAGCCTCAACATAACACTTTATTAGTTCTGAATCCATCTTTATAATCACCCTGTTACGGTGTGACGTTTGATGTTATCAAGAAACTCTTCCGGTGTTAGTGATTGACATGATCTCATGGTCTAAGGATTAGGATCACTTCGTAAGTTGTTATAGCAATATAAACTCAATGACTTTGATCGTAATGCTATACTTCGGATAAATGTTCATCACACCATTACACTAATGTTGTGATCCCGTTATTAACAACATCCAATGTCCATGATCAGGAAACCTTGATCATCTTGTTAATCAACGAGCTAGTCTATGAGAGAGGCATAACTAGGAACTTTCTGTTTCTTTATTAAACACACATGTATTAATGTTTCCGTATTAATACAATTATAGCATGCAAAATAAACATCTATCATATACTTGGAATACACATAATAAACACTTTATTATTGCCTCTCAGGGCATATTCCCTTCAGTTATCTCCCAAGAAGTACTTTTCTTTATAGACTTTAAGTTAGGCTTGATAGTTTGAGAAGATGCTCACATAAGAAATATGAATTGAAGTAAAAAAGAGCATCAAGAAGCAAATTCAAAACACATTTAAGTCTAACCCACTTCCTATGCATAGGAATCTTGTAAATAAACAAGTCATGAAAGCACAAAGCAACAAGCATAGGAAAGCAAAACAAGTGCAACTTCAAGATTTTCAACATAAAGAGGGAAACTTAATATTGTTGAGATACATAAAACCATGTTTCCCTCTCTCATAATAACTTTCAGTAGCAACATGAATAAAATTAAAAATATAACTATCACATAAAACATTCTTATCATGAGCCACAGGCATATAATAATTATTACTCTCCACATAAGAATAGTCATTCTTATTAATTGTAGTGGGAGCAAATTCAACAAAATAGCTATCATTATTATTCTCATCACCATAATCATCAAATATAGGAGGCATATTGTAATCACAATCAATTTTATCCTCAATCGTAGGTGGACTGAAAATATCGCATTCATCATTGCAATCATCATACATTGGAGGTATAGTATCATCATAAGCAATAGAATAGCTATCTTCCCAAGTGTGTTCATTTGTAAACATATCATCATTGGAAGGAACATGGATAGCACTAATAGCACAACAATTATTAATATCATCATTTTCATAAAAACTAGCTTCCCCAAGCTTAGACTTTTCCATAGCATTATAAATAATGGTGTCCAAAGAATTCATACTAATAATATTTCTATTAGTATGCAAATAAAGTTTCATAGGTTTTTTAATTTCCTCTTCAAACACTTCATGTCCTAACTCAAGATAAATACTATAAAGCTCTCTATTTTTTATTGTTTTCCATTAAGCCTAACTAGTGAAAACAATAAACAAAAGGACAAAATTGCAGAATCTAAAGGAAATAACTTCGAGCACTCACACCGGAGGATGTGAATAACTTTTACCTTACCTCCCTGGCATCGGCGCTAGAAAAGAGCTTGATGGCGTGTTGTTAACGTGGGAGATATCTCCAAAACCCGTACAAGATTGGGGCTATCTCCACAACTCAATTGGAGGCTCCCAACAACAAAGCCACAAAAAGGCTACAATGCCACAAAAGGCCAACAAATCCACAAAAGGCTACAAGACCACAAAAGGTCATAAGAAGTCAACAAACTAACCACACAACCGTCTAGGGTTCCAAGAACCTAAGAGAAACAAGCCCACAAGCTTGAACTCGCCGAATCTCTGAGGAGAACTCAAACCTATGCAACAAATGCAAGGGCAGGTCCTTATCTTCCAAATTTCAACAAAGCTACAAAAGCTATTGGGGGAATAAGGGAGGAAGAACACAAGAGGAGAACACAAAAATCTCCAAGATCTAGATCCCAATGATTCCTTCACAAAGAAGGGATTTGTCTTGGGAGAATTATAGATCTAGATCTCCTCTTTCAAATCCCTCAAAAAGATGCAAGAATCATAGGAAGGGGAGAGGGAAAGCTCTTCAAGGTCAATAATGGAGGAGAGAGAGAGAGAAAGCCAAGAACCAAGAAAAGAGCTAGTACCCACAAAGGGGAAGAGGAACCCCTTTTAAAGGGCTACTAGATCTGCCCATTATAGACATTTACGACCCTAGCCTAACTTCGGTGGAGGTCGGAAATTCGTGGCACTCACCAACGGTCGAAAATCATGCGATCTAAAGACGAAAACACGAGCCTGGTCGGAACTTCCAGTGGTAGCGGAACTACCGGTGAAAATTCTGAATATATATGTGATATTGGGTATCACCTAGGGAGAAAATACCATGAATATATATGTGATGTATCTCCTAAGGTGTAGAGCCGGAAAACTCGCAAGATCAAAAACCGTAATAAGATATGCAAGTGAAATCCTTGTTTGATGAACTAGAGCTTGTTATGATGATGACCACAAGCTGTAGATCCTATCATGGACAAGAACCAAATAACAATCAAGAAAGATGATGTTATGCATGCAAAGGTTTGAGCTCTCTCCGAAAGATGCGATCGAGACACCCGCTTTAGAACCCCTCTTGATAGTACGGCTATCTATCCTAAGCCCGGTCTCCCAACTAACAACACGAGACATGCAAAAGAGATGCCCTATCAAGACCATACCTTTGCCTTGAGCATTCCACTTGAACTTGATGATGTAGACCGTCTTGTTCTTCTCAAGTGGGAACACCTTTCTTGTTTGCTCTTGCTCGCTCTTGCTTGATGAAGACTTGCAAATTGCCCCCCCATACTCCATGGGGAAACCTATTCTTGAACTTGTCTTAATCACTCCATGATCATGAGGATGGAAAGCTTCAAGCATGATATCTTCTACAGATGGCGCATCTTGAGCTTGCCCTTCTTCATCCCTTCTTGAGATTGATCCATCTTGAAGCAACTCTTTGCACTTGTCTTTATTAACCTTCAAGCTCCTTCTTTCTTCACAAAGCCCTTGGACATTTATTTAACTTTTAACCTTGAGACCAACACAAGGCCCAAGCGATACCAATGAACAAACCTACAAGTGAAACTCAATTTTCACATTAGTCCATAGAAATTATCATTAATTACCAAAAGCACACATGGGGCATACATGCCCTTTTAGTTCCTTTTCTTAACCAAGTCAGACATGGTTCCGAGAGAAAACACTCGGATGCTAAAAAATAAATCAAAAAAATATTTTTGAAAATTTTAGGAAATGAAGAAAACCTATGTTTCGATATATATAATTTTAGAAAAGATAACTCCCTTCGTCCTAGAATGTAAGGCCTCCAAGATTCTTCGAAAGTTAAATCCTAATAACTTTGACTAAATATTTTTAGAAAATATCTACAACTATAATATTAAATGAACACATTGAGAACATATACTTTATGGTGAATCTATTGATATTGATTCAGTATTGTGGGTATTCATATTTTTGAGTACAAAGTTGGTTAAACTTAGAAAACATTGACTTTTAACTAATCTTACACACCTTACATTTTGGGACGGAGGGAGTATAAGATAGGTGTGGATCGACCAATATATTTGTATTTTCTGTATAACCTTTGAATAAATATATATTCCATTATAAATTTGTGGATATAAAGAAAGGTTTATATATGGTTGTTGATTTTTTAAGAAGTTTGCGAAACTTTAAAATGTGATTTCGAGTTTTTTTTTAAGAAAAACAGGACCCCGAGGCACCTTGGTTCATTTTTGCAATATTCGATGGTTTGCTCATGTTATAGTGTCGTGGTCTATTAAAAGCACAACCTACCTCGGGACACGTTTTTCCTCTTTGGTTGTCGCCTCTTAGATCTAGCCGCCGCCTCCACCTTTGCCTCCGCCTCCTTCATAGGTCGCTTACCCCTCCTCCTGACGCTCTCGCCAACATCGAGAAGCATGGAGAACCCGATCTATAGGGTAAGTTTTCAATAAAACTAGTATTTTCAAAAGATTTGGTCAGGGTTTTGGTAGACATCTTGTTTCGTCATCTACATCAATGAAGATGGCATCGTCCGGAACATGTGATCTTCAGCCCTTCGTTTGACAACGAGATCTTCCCGGTGTCAACGGTGGTGTTGTGGGATTAAACTTCTATAGGTACAACCTTTTAGATCTTTATTTGCCAGATCTATTCTTGCTATTTTCTCATGATTACAACGAGAACTATTATCCTCGTAATATTAGTCCCGATCGCTAGTACGCGATATCAACTGGACTATTCGGTTTCTTTTTCTTGGAATACTAGTGGTGGACTGGTGGTACTCTAGCCGATGTTGGTTGATTACACCAATGGTTATGTATGTGCACGTGCCTTGGCATTGTGGCTTGATTAAAATTATGAGAGGACTCTCGTTAGTATTTACATGTATGTGGTTCTACATATATGTCATGTTTATTTGATTGCTTTTGAAAAAGTACAAAATTATGTCATGAAAGAACATTTTGATGGCCTTAAAGATTTGCTTGTTTTATTTTAGACTTTATTTTGTAATTGTTGGATATAGTTAATGTATCACTAGTTCACTACCATGTATTATTTGATACTATAAATATATTGTGGCATTGATTGTCAAAATAATTATCCTGGTCTATTGGTTTTTGCCGTAATTTTCTCTCGCCAGTTCTTCCTTTGAACGGTACACCTACATCGTTTTGGCATGTGATTTGGCATGGACTTTTGTTTCATCCTTATTTCAATTTCCGATGAATTTCACTTTTTAGCCCTTATAAATTAGTGATGCTAATTAGCTGTCGAGTGAAAATTCATCTAGATTACTGTCTAGAAGCTTTGCACCCTGGTTTTCTGATGTGTGTCCATTTGCTAAAGTATGAAGATATCAATATGACGACAAGAAATAAAACTAGTGGATAAGAGAAGTCAAGGCGAGAAAAGAAACCTATGTACACACGCGCACACCTCTTGGGGGAGGCGGCACGGGCGGAGCCCTCAGCCACCGCCATCCCCGACTCCTCCCACCTCTCCCCCGCTGCCACCGGAGGACGCCGGCGGACAAAGTCCGGCCGGACGACAGTGGCAGTGGGGCTGCTTCCTCGCGTGGTGGCCTCTCCCTCGTAAGGAGCCCCTTGGACGCTCAAAGGTTGTCGCCCTGACGGTGATCTGATGGCCGTGGCACTACTAGGAAAACGCTTATAGGTAAACTTACTACTAGTGGCCCATAACTAAAACGATGGGCCACTAATATATACTAGTGATACACCCTGTAAGAGTGCCCCACTAGTATTCGAATACTAGTGGCCCACATATAACTCGATGGGTCACTTATATATGTTGAACGGTCCGTATTGAACACCTCTACTTATAAGTAGCGCACCTCGTAAGGATGCCTCGCTAGTAGGGTATTTTCTAGTACTGCGGGGTCTGGAAGCCCGGGCGGCGGCCTCGGGGTTTGATGGAGGTTCTCCCTCGGTGGATGGTGGTGCGGGTCGCATCTGCTGCCAGGGGCGCAGTCCTAGGGTTTCTCCCACGCCAAGACGAAGATCTACCTTCAACCTGTTCTCATTGATCTGGTGGCAGTGTCGTGTTTCGGAAGGCTCCGCCGACGAACTCCCATGGACGATTCATGCCTGGAGATTGCTGGAACGGATGGGATTCGGTCGCACACAACCGGTTTTTCTGACCGTTTGGTTTCAGAGGGAGCGGTGCGAAGCTCTGCAGTCTGTTGCCATTGTGGAACATGTCTTTAGTTCCATGGTGAAGTCAGTGTATAGAGAATGTCATGGAAGCCAAGATTGATGGACTAGCTATGATGGATTGAGTCCTGGTGGCGATGAGGAATTGAATTGGTGATTCGTGAATTGTAGCAGCGACATCGGAAGGTGGGGACGACAGCACAAGAGGAGTTCACAGTCTTACCTTGCAGGGTGAAAATCCAAGGTCTGACCTTAATTAATTGTGCCTGGCAATGATCTTGTTGAAGGCATTGTTTTGTGAGCGGGGACTTTCTTCAGGGTGAAAATCTATGATATTTAATCGGGCGACGACGTCGCTTGTGCTCTGTTTCCTTCTTGAAGGCATCACTATTGGAGGTGTTGGACTTCTGGTGTTGTTTGATGGGGTTAGTGTCGCTGCTTCTAAGGATCTTATCGCTGCAACAGGACTTTTCTTTTTTGTAATTCTTTTTTTTTGACTGTGTGCATCCATAATGTCAATAGGTTAATGCGTTGTTACAGAGGCTGGGTGTAATTAGTATCATCGCGATATTAATATATGCTCCTTTCCAAAAAAAAGAAGAAGAGAAATTAAGACATGAGCATCGATAAAGTCCTTTGGTATTTACACATTTTGTCGTGCCGCATCGATTAGCATGCTAGTCCTATCTAACAAAATAGTCAAAGTGTTAAATTGGGGTAAGACCGCGTTCAAAGTTTTCTAGTAGATGGAATTTATCGGATGAGATTCAACTGTTCATTTCTTTGTATTTACTTTTGTGCAAGTGCCTTCTTTATTATTTTTTTGTTCTCTAGTAATTATGACATTGCTTCGAGGTGTCTAATGCATCCTTCCCCTGTTATCAGTACAACAACCCTTGCAAGTACACCCTAGGAAAAAACCTTGTAAATAGGTTAATGCATCATTTCACCACCCCTCTTCTTCCCTCGTTGTCCCCGGACAATGCTTGTCTAGCTAACATTGGGGCCTCTGCTCGCCACAATGGGTGTGTTGTGCAGGGTGTAGAAGCCGATTGATTTTGAATCAACGACAAGGAATCCATCACATCCACATGAATATGTGCGTTCGTAACTGTTTCTTTATAATTAGGTGGTGTTATCAAGATATTTTGGCTAGTTTTACTCCAGTTTATGTCAACTTTGGTTCAAATTAGGCTGATATTCATGTTTAGCAACACGTCCAGCGAAGAAGCTTATCCTCTAGGTGTGGCCCTGTGGGTCATAATTAGGTTCTCTAAAGAAATATTCATGGATGATGAGTAACTTCAGTTGTGTAGATGTAAAAATCATGTAACATCGTGAGACAGTTCAAACTAAAGCATTCAATATGTGTTGCAAACTCAATCTTGTCAGAATTCCATATAACTTTTTCTAGAAAACCAAATATACTCTGCAACTCTGATTTCATATATCCTTTCATTTCTTAACAAAAAAACTCTGATTTCGTCTTAAATAGTTGAATCCTGCTCAACTTTCAGGTATACGGGTAAAGAACACAGCAGCAACTGAGCAACCGTAAAGAGTGATACTTGTGACACATGGATACAAAAAGATCATCAAGTAAACGGTAAATACTGCTACTTTTTTTTTCGAAAAGGGGAGCACTGCTACCTATATATACATACATACTAGTATAAGTGTTCTCTAGCATAAGTGATCACACAAGTTGTGAGAACTGCTACCACAATACAGCCTCATATTCTGGTGTTAAGCAGGACTGATACTATCGACTGAGACACAGGATGCAAAGGGTATTAGCATCCCTTAGGCCATCAGCTGTATGATCCGACCACAACCATCTCTGCCTTGAAAGTGCAGGACGATCCTACAAGATAGCCTCTCGACGTGTCGAAGAGCGTTGTAAGCGGTATGAACTCGGACCATCCCCATTGACACTTACCGGCAAACACCACGAGACCTGCAATCGCAACAAGGTACGTGAGAATAGATGCAAACAGAAGATGGCAGTCACTTCATGGTGTAGTGATAGCTGCTACTAATTAAGTAGATCTGACTGGACCTTGAGTTTTCCTGCTGAAGTGTTTCCCATGTCTTTCGTCCAGGATGGATAAAGTCAGTTCAACCAGCTTCCCATACCCATGAGGGCCTCGTCCGAGCCATCAAGGTGTAAGAACAAGGAGAGGCAATTGTTGCTGTACCGGTTACCACACGGGTAGATGCCAAAGTACCTGACAACATATAATGCAGGTTCATCAGAAAAATGTGAACATAGCGTGGAAAGCTGAAGGATATATATACTCTAAATGGTCTAACAATTCATGCATATGAACAATTTATGGTGTAACCGAACCAAAAGATACCATTTTTGTCCATCAAATTCAAATTTAGAAGTGACAAATCTCTCCGCGAACTGTTCAAGAAAGTTGCCGATGGTCACGCCGTGGGTACATTTGATATATGGAAGTTTCTGGATAAAGAGGTTCTGAACTGCATCAGGGTTCTTCTCGACCACAATAGCCATCTCTTCAGGGAAAATGACATCAATTTTCAATATGTCCACACCAAAGACACAGCAATCATCGGCCAGAAAATCAGGTGACTTGAGTAATTTTTTAAGAGGAATCAAGCATTCCTTCTTCGTGTAAAAATGCACGACATCGAAGATATGGGTGGCTGCATAGGTAGGGTGAGGGTTAATAAAACTGATTAAAATGAATTATGTAAGCTCCAAACATAAAAACACAATTACTGTGAAAAGACCATAGGGAGAGACTAGTTAATGTAACAAGCCCTCGGTCACATTTCAAAACTTGTACATTGAAACTTAACGATGGAATTTGGATATTATCCTGATGTACAATCCATAATCTTTTGTTATTGAATTTTCCACCTCTCTGATGTAACCTAAATGGTTGAAGAATACAGTGGATCTATCTAGGAGTATATCTACTCCCCATCCCACTTCCAAACACCAGAATGACTCTGATTCGCTAGCCCATTTTTAGCACAAACCAGTATTCGTGTCAGAACAGCAAAGAATACAAATTTGTCTAGAAACTGGAATCCTTTCTTTATAGCTGTACGTAGCATCTCTCTTTGGACTGCCCAGTTCTTCCCAGATACTCGTATTGCAAAGAACTTCGTCTGGGCCAGCGACGATGGCGAGCACGCGGCAAGAGGAAGAGCTTTAGTTAGCTGGACGACGCTCTGTAGACCGAAAGATCTGGGCGGGCTTGGGATGCCTCACCTGCAACGGACAGGACGGGCCCTCAGACTCCGATGGCCTTGGCTACAGTGGACTGACCCCCAACGCACCTGGGCGGGTTCTAAGCTCCCCTGTGACGATGCCGACATGGATCTCTTCAGAGCTTCCACGAAAATCTCCCTAGGTGATGGTGAGACGGCCTCATTCTGGCACGACAGCTGGTCTCAACATGGCCCCATACGCCTTTGGGCGCCGGACCTTTTCAAGATTGCTTCGAGAAAAACCAGAAGCGTGGCCAAAGAACTAGCTGACGGAAACTGGATACGCGCCATTTCTAGCCTGACCACTCCGGTGCAGCTTGCCCAGTTCATCAAAGTTTGGGACGTGGTTGCGAGCACGCAGCTGACTCCAGGACAAAAAGATGGGATAGTTTGGACTTTGACGGCGGATGGAAACTATAGTGCTACCTCTGCGTACCTTGCGCAATTCCACGGCAGTCACATCAAGTTTATTGCCCAAAAGTTGTGGACTGCCTATGCCGAACCCAAATGCAAGATTTTTGGTTGGCTGGCCATGCATGGCAAGCTCCTTACGGCTGATAACTTAGCCGCTAGGGGGTGGACGCACGACCCTATCTGCGCTCTTTGCCTTAGCGCGCCCGAGACGGCCGATCACCTCTGCAAAGATTGTCCTTTTACTACAGCAATCTGGAATCTCACCCAAGTTTGGGACAACGTTGCAGGGGTGTTTCATGGCCACGTCTTTCATTTCCTCACAGAATGGTGGGACAATCTGACTGTCGGAATACCATCGAACGCAAAAAGAACTTTAAGTGGTCGACTCTTATATGTCCTCTGGAACGCATGGAAAGAGAGAAACAGACGAATCTTCACCGGACGGCGGCTGACTTATGTCGAGGTGGCTGAGATCGCTAGGGAGGATATCAGGCAACGCGCCCGGGCTTTTGTGGCCTTCGGGCCTGCCATTCCGAGCCTGATAGGCGTTTTTTGGTTTTTTGTTTTGCAGTGTTTTTTCGCATGTTTTCACCTTAATCAAAACATGCTCCCATGTACCGTGTGTTTCGCTTTCCCTCTATCTATTTGAAAAGGCAGAGCTCATGTCGGTTGCTCCAAAAAAAAAGTTCTTCTCAGTTATAAACCGGTTCTCGACGTGCAAGGAGAACTGATTATTAAATGATCTGAATTGTATCCAACCATGAAAAAAATAGTTTACGAAAGTACCTTTGCATCCATAATACTGATGATCCGAATGATTGTATATTGAGAATTCATACTCTACGGCCATTATGACACCCGGCTCCAAGCCCAAGCATCCCTGGCCTCGAGCGATCCCGAGAAAAAGAGCAACATATGGAACTGACAAGAAGGGTATTGTTCGATGCATCGGAGTCAATGACAGGAACCTGCAGGTAAACAAGTCGAGGAGCAGCAGATAACTCGCCGAATTGGTATATGCGTGCATCGTTTTAACAGATGTAATCTGATGGTGATATATACGTACCACCTGTACCCGGAGAAGACAAAAGGTGCACAGCTGATCAGCATATCTTCTCCCATCGGCATTGCCGAGAAGTCATGGATCTTCCATGTGAGGCACGGATCGTGGGTTCTTCCCAGCGGCCTAGGAGCTGAGCCGGCAGCCAAGGAGTTGCCCATAGCTATCTCAGCTGGCCCTTCTTCTAGTCTACCGATCTGCTATGGAGCGAAGAACTGAGATTGGCCGTAGTAAATTGTGCTTATCTGAGTCAGAAAATAACGCCGACAGAAGAGGGTGTTCTACCTTGCTGCTTCCGAAGACGCCGACGAATTTGATACGGCCGGCGCCGCCAAACTGAGACCGCAAAGTCCGCAACGCAGTCGCCTCGCTCGGAGAATAGGGATGGAAGTCGCGTAGGACTTTTCCAGTTAAATCGCATAGGAGGTAAGTGGGCTATCCCAACCAAAGCCCACATGGCCGACGCCACCTGGACTGGACGGAATGCGCGGCTGAGAGGTTTCCTCCCGGCCATAAATCCCTGGGCCTTCCTCCAGACCGGCCCACTTTCTAATGCCTGCTTCCCGTAGAAAAACAGGAAAAGACCTAAAACAAACTCAGGCAGGTAGGGCGGCGGCTGATGGCTCTGTGTCTCGGTGAGGCCAGGCATGCAGGATCGGCTCAGGAGCGAGGGGTGCAACTGGCCCCGAAGTTTCCCGCGAGGGCATGGGCAAGGAAGCTCTGCGCGGCAATCCAGCCGAGGCGGCCGCCCGGACCTGGGCGTATCGTCTCGGAGTTCGCTACACGCGCCGGCGGACGGACGGCGGAGTCAGTGACGCGCTGTGCCGAGGTACGTCGTGCGAGAATCGAGAATTTGGGGTGCGCTGTGCCGAGGTACTCAATTTTTTTGGGATCGCTGCTTATAAAATCTGTTCGATTATTTTTGGATGGATGGATTTCTGGACGCGCTGTTTTCTACGATCTTACAGCTTACTCCCTCCGTTCTGAAATAGTCTGCGTTTTGGAAAATCTAAGACAATTTAACAGAGCATTTAATAGTACTACTTAGCTTCTAGAAACCATGCGTTAGCTCCAAACCCAAAGAATGATTTAATGCATTGTCATGCAATTTGCATGCAAAAATGTATCCGGCCAGTTATTTTAACGCCAACAAGAGAAACATAGCACAATTACATTTCCCTCTATTTTTACAATAGGAAAGAGTAGTGTTACTACCTTTCCCTCCATTTTAAAGGAGAAAAGTGCTACTACCTTTCCCTCCAAATTTCAAAAAGGAATTTACAGCGCCAACTCCAGCCTGTTTTACAAGTAACTGAGCAGTCATCTCCTATAAGTACTGCTCCTGGACTAGAACTTGTCACTTTCACCCACACAGTCCTATCTACACACAGAGACGCCATGGTTCTAGACTTGAACTCCACACCACCGGCTGATGAAGGAAGTGGTGCAGAGGAAGAAGAGAACCATAGCCTTGATGGAGAGGGCAACCATAGCCATGGAGAGGAAGAAGCTCATTCATCCATTGATCTTAACCAGCTTCCTACACCTGATGTCCAAGATGCAGCACCAGGTTAGAAACTAAATTTTTCATATAAAAATAGAATGAGTACCACTAGAAATCATCCTCCTGGTTTTTTATTTCTTTCTACATGCCATTTAGCAAGAAGCGTACCATTATTTTCCAAATCCCCACTGGATCAATCAAGCACGTGATCTTCAAGTCATTCTCGCCGCGGCAGGAACTGGTTGCTTTGACGATGGAGATAGTCTCCGTCTAGATGGAACACAAGAGTCCTATGAGGCTATATATGCAGAAATGTTGGAGGCTGATTACCCAAGAGATGAATGTTTTCGGTGGTTTTGCGGTCTAGATAAATTCGAATGCTCAAGTAACCCTCTTCAAGCTGATTTTTCTCAGTAGGAGAAGTGCTCTTGATATTGCGGATGCTGAACGGAGAAACCCAAAACCACAAGACGTACCTCCCGCTGCTCCTGTTGGTGGTCGCCGGCCAAAGAAGAAATATAGGAAGATGTTGACAAACAAGCAAAGGTGGGAAGTTTATCATGAGTTACTTAAAGACAGTAAATCTGGTAGATTAAAGAAAACTAGCACCACAGTTGTATCAAGAAACCTTGGACACAGTATAAGGCAAGTTCAAGAGGTTTGGAGATTATACAAAGAGTGCATAAGAGAAGGAAGAGAGGTGGATGTTAGTCACAGGAAAACCAGTAACTGTGGGCGCAAGAGAATTGAAGCTCCGCTCCAACTAGTACAATCCATTCCTAAAAGACGTAGGCAGACATTGAGTGCACTATGTCATGCCATTCATATGAGCAAGACGACACTTTTTATGAGGTTCAAGCAAGGTTACTTGAGGCGAATTTTCAGTAGTTTGAAGCCGGTTTTGAAAGATGGTAACAAGAAGGAAAGATTACGGTTTTGCATGAGCATGATTGATCAGAACACTATCCATAGTGAACCGCAGTTTGTTGATATGGAGAATATTGTACATCTTGATGAAAAATGGTTTAATATGACTAAAAACAACAGAACTTACTATTTGCTGCCTGAAGAAGAAGATCCAGTACGTACGATTCAAAATAAAAACTACATAGGCAAAGTTATGTTCTTAGTAGCTGTTGCTAGGCCTAGATATGATGACTAAGGGGATCAGATATTTGATGGGAAAATTGGTTGTTGGGCAATGGTTACTGAGGTGAACTATCCTAGTCTAAATCTTCTTCAATTTGATGATTTATCATGCGTTCTTTATGTTAATTTATTGTTAAACAGGAACCAGCACAGCGAAAAAGTGACAACAGGCCTAGAGGTACCATGGTCACTAAGAACTTGAAGATAAACAGAGATGTCATGAGAGAATTTATGGTCAACAAAGTGGTACCTGCTATTCATGAAAGATGGCCAGATGAAGGGAAGACTATCTACATTCAGCAAGACAATGCACCATCCCATGTTAAGTCAGATGACGCGGCACTGCTAAATGCTATTGCACTCACTGGACGTGATATTCGGATTCTAAAACAGCCTCCCAACTCACCTGACCTGAATATTCTTGATCTAGGATTTTTTAGGTCGCTGCAATCTTTCACGGATCAGTTAAATCCTAGCACTATTGATGAGCTTATTGCAGGTGTGATTGATGAGTTCACCAAGTATACGGTTGAAAAGATAAATAGAATATTTCTGACTCTCCAATCATGCATGATACAAGTGATGAGATTAAGGGGTGGAAATTGGTACAAGATCCCTCACATGAACAAGGGCGGGCTTCTACTACAAAATGCACTACCTGATCGTCTATTTTGTGACCAAGGATTGTACCAGGAGGTTGTTAGCTATCTAGCCGATTGATCTACTTGTAATGCTCTTATTATCAATTGTACCATTCTAAATTTTAGTACCATAGTTACTTTGTTTGAGCTAGAATGGAAATACTATCCATGCTCCATTTTTAAGCATGAAACAAACAAACAATTCTTAGCATGATAGTACTATCCATGCTCCATTCTTAAGCATGAAACAAACAAACAATTCTTAGCATGACAGTACTATCCATGCTCCATTCTTAAGCATGAAACAAACAAACAATTCTTAGCATGACAATACTAGACATGCTCCCTTACATCCCCAACTTTTCATTGCCACGAATCTTAAAGTAGTCAGGACATAAAATCCTAAGCATGCTATAGCAAACCTCATTCTCATCGAGTTGACCATCGACCGGTTCTTCAGCATAATCGTCATCTTGAGCTCCAACAGGGTCCTCAAGGATGGAATCAGGAACAAATTCATCCTCTGCGCCAATCTCTGAATCTAGAAAGAACTTCATCTCATCGGAGTCATACGGAAAGAGGCCAATGCCGCCGCTATTGTCCTCTATGTCTTGGACGAAATCCATGCTACCATGACCTTCCTCTTCCACCTCTGGCACACCAGGATCCTGGGTGTCCGGGACAAATTCGATGCCCAGGACAAGCGGAGGACGTGGCGCTTCCCGAACTGCTGGCTGAGAGCCACTCGCCCCGCCGCCGCTCGCCCCGCCGCCGCCCGCCGCTCGGGACTCGATCCATGGCACCGGCTGCCGCTCGCCCCGCCACTGCCCAGACTCATCGCCAATCCACGGCGCCGGCCCGCCGCTCGCCCCGCCGCCCCGCCGCCGCTCGCCCCGCCACTGCCTTCACCGATCTCGATCTGCCGCTCCATCTCTCACTTTTCTCATGTGTGGATGTGGAAGAAGTACTCCTCTGGTATGCGGGATTATATGGTGGCCACGCCATTAACTCCGGGGAGAAGATGAGGAGAGATCAGGGCGGAACGAGGTGGGAACCAGGGAGGCGGAGACGATGGAGGAGGAGACGGGAGTTGGGATATTCCCAGGCGTGAGGATGGGGATGAGTGCGTGGGGTGTGCGGCTGATTAATTAGCGACGTGGGCCCTCGCTCTAGGACGCAGACTATTTCGGAACAAAAAATCGATCCAGAACGCAGACTATTTCAGAACGGAGGGAGTACGTACTACTACTCCACAGATATGGCCTGCGTGTGGATACCGTCCTTGGTGGGGAGAAGCAAGACGATGCTTCCGAGGACGGTGTCCGGGAGACAGCTGATGAAATCGAGCTCGCCACTTCTCGGTGGATCATCTTGGTGTGGTCTATGAAATCTCCATCATCGACGTCCCCATTCCCCCGCGAAAGTGGAAGCAGGAGCTGCGGCCGGAGGGGGAGGTAGAGGCGATGCGATGGACGGCACCTACTCCGCCACGGCGGCTGCTGCACCCCATCTTCGATGGTGAGAGACACAGCCTACGCGTGGTTTTACCATTGGGGTTTCTGGTTAATTTATGTTTCTCGTTATCGTGCAAAAAGCTGGTATTCCTCACAATGATATTTAGAAAATTGCACCGTGCAGAACTTCACAAGATAATGGAGCAGCTGTAATTACCTTGGTCACTGCCATGGTCAACGTTATCTTTTTCCGTATCTTCCATCTCAGGTGCACCGTGACTACCTTGGTCATTGGTATGTTTTACCTCTCCCTCGTGTGTTGCTGCCAAAAACGTGAGGACATACATATATCAAAATGGTAATGATTGTACAGGGGAGGACATAACCCGGTGATCCTCACCGTGTGCAACCTCATTGTGGTTGCCCATGCGATTCTCACGTATGTTTCAAATGTGCATGATTCCAATAGAGGGAATCAACCCGACAGCTACACATGCACAAATAATAGAGGATTTCGTAGGCAGACTGCCTCTTCTCTAGCTCTAATCTTCTCTCCTACTTAAAAAAACCAAGCGTTCTGTTTCCTGGTAGAAGACGTTTCGCTCCCCCACTTCGTCGCGCTCTCCCGTTGCTCCCGTACAAAACATCTGTCCTCGACCTGATTTCTCTCTACCCCTCGAGCCAGGGCTCCTTTCTCCCATATTGACGCCTACCACCAGGCTCTTCTCCGATCACAAACTTGGCGCCTACCTCCCTGCTACGTCCTCTCCGGTCCGGTAGGATGCGTCCTCCGCTCTCGCCGGCGCCAACGACGCAGCTGCAGCCTGAAACGCGAGAAATGATGCGGTGGAGATCGAGCAGGCGGCGGCGGTGAAGGGATCTGCTAAGGATGCGGAACCAGCACACCCGTCGTCGACTATCGTCAAGGTACCAAGCCGCTTCCTCCCCTGCGGTTGCCCAAAATGAGGTTGACGGTTGACGGTGGCGCAGGCGCCCCCGCACCCTTGTTGGCACCCGATCTGAGTTATCGAATCGCCTCCTCCCCTTGGATATCTCTGTTCAAATCCTTAGGCTTTCAATTTAGGATCCGTGGATTAAAAATGCGTGCATGTTTTGTTCTATCTAATTTGTGTAGGAATTATAATGTATGGCTTGCAACATTTATACTACATTATTTATTTCCTAGAATCTCAATATGGAATTTTATCATTGCGTTTGAATATTGCTTGTTGTACTTAAACGGAATAGTGTTTAAGGAAGCCGGTTACTGATATATATACTGGAACACAGTATTTCTTTATACTGGAATTATACTATGTATAAAGCCCGGGCACGGTATTGTCAGGAAAGCCAGGTTGTTCATATGTTGGCTATATGAATTTATTAAAGCCTGTGAATTTGAACTTGATTTTCAAATTTAGCATGTGACTCACACACGTGTGCTTATGGGACTATTTGCAGATTAAGACTCCTAGATGGTTACTAATGATCGTGGTTGGTTTGGTTAACCTCGAGTCTTTGTTTAAACAGTTTTATCTGGAATTTATCTGTGGAACTACGGTTTAAATAAAACCGGAATCAGCACTATTTAAAGGTCCCTAACCCCTAGCCTCAAATTGATCATTGTGAGCGGCACCACGGAAAAGGATCGAGGAATAGGGGTTAGATCGTATTAGTGCTGAAAACCAACATTGGTATCAGAGCCAGATTCGAGCCCTTACAATTTATTCGAGGTTGAATCGATCTAGAGATTATGACCGATCTGTAGATTGAAGCGGGTATCCGGGCTACCGGAATACGCTGCAAAACTCCAACCCAATCCAATCTACAGGAACACACGTGCAAGCCCACGCCTCCCAAACCTTGATCGATCTGAATAGCTAGGCAGCTAGCTACCCCTATCAATAGATTGATCTCTCCACGCACAAGACCCAGACACCCAGCGCCGCCTTTAGCCAACTCGCCGCCACCGCTTCCGTGCTCTTCTAAGCGTCGCCGCCGTCGCCCGAGGACTGCTGCGACTCACCGCCGTCCCTCTTGTCCCTGGTCGGCAACACGTCGCCGCCGTCTCCCTCAGTCTGAACCACCTCGTCGCTGCCGTCCGGGTCTGCGACACCTCGGCGGCCTCTTCAACTCACCGTCCTTCGTCAAGCACTCCATCGACAAGCAGCCGTTGCCGTCGAGTTCTCTGCATCTGCATCAACACCCAACACCCAACACACTGTTTTGCTTCTTGTAATCTGCAGTGCAAGGAACCTGTTCGACGGAACACCTACAAGAAACAGGACACCATCTTCATTGTAAGTTCTTTACCCCAATGGCTTCCAATGCAGTGTTTGCTGAGTTGATGCGTGCGTACAAGCTGGATGGAAATAACTTCACAGTTTGGAAGAGGAAATTACTTTATTTGCTTACTTCTGAGAACATTGACTATATTGTTGAGATGGCTGAACCAAACCTTCCAGCGGAGCATGCTACCGATGAAGAGAAACAGGAATATGAGGATGAATTTAATAAATGGAAGAAGGATAACAAGAATGCCAGGGTTTTCATGCTTGGTTCAATGGCAGATTCTTTGGCTGCAGAGTATGAGTCCGAAGATACAGCTTATGGAATAATGCAGAGGCTGGAACAGGATTTTGGGGAAGTTTCTCTAATGAAAGTGTTGGGCCTGGTGAATAAATTTGTTACATCCAAGATGGGCGACAAATCTGTCAACGAACACATGAACAAGCTTATTGTCTTGGCCGAGGAACTGAAAAATGCTGGTTATCCATTCCAGGAGGAAGTCCAAGTAATGGTTGTCCTAAACTCCCTTCCACCATCATGGGAACAGTTCAAGATTTTCTTTTGCCATTCAGAACGTACACTCAATATGAGGAATTTAAGGCAGCACTTGTTAATGGAGGAAGATAGAAAGCAAAACCAAGGGAAGGAGAGAGGCTCCCATCATACGGAGCTGCACCTTGGCGAGCATAGAAATAATAGCAATAGGAAGAACTGGAATAAAAGGAAGTCGGATCATGATTTGAGGGACAAAATTAACTTCAAGCGTGACCGTGATCAGAGACACCATAGAGATGCTACAAGGGATAAGGGACAGCGTAGCAACTACAACAACAACAACTCTTATCAGAAGCTTGACAAGAAGAATTATAGATGTCATTATTGTGGTGAATCTGGACACTTTAGATCTGAATGCTCTAAGAGGAGGAAGCCAAATGACAACCAGAACAAGACCGATAAGGAGGACAGCCGCAAGGGGAATCACTCCCCTAAAGGTATACCAAATGTTTTCGTTTGCACTGAATCCTTATTTACTACTACTTTTCAGAATAGTTGGGTTGTAGATTCTGGTTCTACTGCGCACATTGCTAGGAAGTATAGTTCTTTTACTAAGATTAGAACAATTCCTAAAGGAACTAGACATGTCTACTTAGGAACAAATGCTAAAGCAGACATACTTGGAATTGGAAACTATACCATAGAACTCCCTAATGGAGGAAAACTAGTACTAGAAAATGCCTTGTATGCACCCAACATGAGAAGGAATTTGATATCCGTATCTAAATTAGAAACTATTGGATATAAAATTCTTTTTGGAGATGGTAAAGTCAAAATTCTATTAAATGGGAATTTGGTACATTATGGAGATAGACATGATGGACTTTATTTTTTAAATGATATCATGGAAGATGATTGCATGATAGGTGAAGATAACTCAATTGTGAGGAATATAAATGGAGATAACAATGGTTCCGAGTCATACCTTTGGCATTTGCGTCTTGGACACATATCTAAAAACAGAATCAAGCGACTTATAAGTTCTGGAATTTTGAACTTTAAGTGGGAGGATTATGGCATATGTGAAGCTTGTATAATGGGGAAAATGACTAGGTCACCTTTCCCCAAAGCCAACAAATCTACAGAACCTCTAGCTATTGTTCACTCTGACATATGTGGGGAATTTTCCACACCCACTTTGGGAGGGCAGAAAGTTTATTTCATTACGTTAATAGATGATTACTCCATATTTGGCTATGTGTACCTTCTAAAGCATAAATCAGAGGGTTTTGAAGCTTTCAAAGAATACAAAGCTGAGGTGGAAAATCAACTAAATAGGAAAATCAAAATCCTAAGAACTGATCGTGGAGGTGAATACACATCAGGAATACTAGATGAATTTTGTAAAGAACAAGGCATTGTCCATCACTATACCCTACCCTATACACCACAACAAAATGGAGTGGCGGAAAGAAGGAATAGGACTTTAATGGACATGGTAAGGTCCATGATGGCCTATTCTGATCTACCTCTATCTTTTTGGGGGGAAGCTTTACATACTGCCGTGTATTTGTTGAATCACTCTCCATCCAAAGCAGTAACAGTGACACCCTATGAACTATGGAAAGATAGGAAACCATCTCTGCGCCATTTAGCAGTTTGGGGTTGCAATGCTCAAATTAGAGTACCAAGTCAGTTGCGCACTAAATTACAACCAAAGAGTACCCCTGGAATATTTATTGGCTATTCAAAGGGATCAAATGGCTACCGTTTTTATGATACAGAAAATAAGAAATTAATTGAAAGTGGGGATGCTGTTTTCTTAGACCAGGATACACCCTGCCGTCCTAAGCGTGCTAAGGTGGAATTACTCGTGCAATCAGAAAATTCCGAAATGTCTGAGACTGATAATTCAAATCAGGAAAATAATGATTTAGGCGAAAACTCGACCACAACTAGCATGCCTAGGAGAAGTGGGAGGAATACACATGCACCTTCTTATTTGGATGAATATTATGTTTTCTTGGGAGAAGTGTACTCTAAAGTTCATGCATTAGAGGAAGAACCAAAATCATTCAAATTTGCATTAGCAAGTCCAGAATCTAATCTCTGGATGGAAGCCATGCACGAGGAATTAAACTCTATGAGGAAGAACAATGTTTGGACACTAGTTGATTTGCCGAACCATCGGAAAGCAATAGGGTCTAAATGGATATTTAAACGGAAGTTAAATGCATCCGGAAAAGTAGATAAATATAAAGCTAGACTTGTAGCTAAAGGATACACACAAAAGGAAGGAATTGACTTTGTGGAAACCTTCTCCCCTGTAGCTAAATTTACATCTATACGAATCATAAGTGCGTTGACCGCATATTATGATTTGGAACTACATCAGATGGATGTAAAAACTGCATTTTTAAATGGTACTTTAGAAGAAGAAATATACATGAACCAACCTGATGGATTCGTGGAAAAGGGGAATGAAGGGAAAGTTTGTAAACTAAATAGATCAATCTATGGGCTTAAACAAGCCTCACGACAGTGGTATATTCTTTTCGACAATGCGATTACGTCCTATGGTTTTTCCATGACGGAAGGAGATCATTGCATTTATTTCAAAATAGTGGGAGACAGATTTGTTTTATTATCTCTATATGTTGACGATATTCTCATTGCTTCTAATGATAAATCAACATTGTTGGAAGTCAAAAATTGGTTGTCTTCTAATTTTGACATGAAAGATATGGGAAACGCTTCCTATGTTTTGGGAGTGGAAATACATAGAGATAGAAGGAATAGAACTTTGGGATTGTCCCAAAAGACATATCTTAATACTGTACTTAAAGGTTCTCTATGGAAAAATGCAAGCCAACTCATGTACCTATAATGAAGGGAATTAAACTTAGCGAGGAAATGAGTGCTAAAACTCCTAAGGAAAAAGAAATGATGAACAATATTCCATATTCATCTGCATTGGGTTCTTTAATGTATGCCATGCTATTTACTAGACCTGATCTATGCCACGCCGTCGGTTTATTGAGTAGATGTTATCGCCATATTTTGGCCAAAGGAGGAGATGGGCCGTAATCAAGATGGGCTTGGAAGATACATATATGCAACGTGTTGTTGAATCGGCCTTGTGCGTGGGTTTGAGCTAAATTGCCCGTGTATCTGTATATTGTAGTAGGTTCCGTTTTCGGTTTAGGTAAGAGATAGAGTTGTAGAGTTATTCCAAAGATAGAAAGTCTCCGGACTATAAATATGTACCTAAGGTTATCGAGAAAAGGAGGACAATCACGTTCACAACAAACACAATCTCGGCGCATCGCCACCCCTTGTTTCTAGGGTTTCTTTCGGTAAGTGTCATGCTGCCTAGATCGCATCTTGCGATCTAGGCAGTATTTGCTTATGTTATTTGGTGTTACTCGTCTCAAGCCTTGTTGATGGCGGTAATACTATTATCATAGATTTGTTTAGGTTAGCATCGGTACTTTTCGCTATGATTGTTTAAGTTATGCTACCTCTAGTTACCTCGCTACCTTTGCACCTTTTCCCGGTGTAAGGGTAGCATCTTTGATCCTTATTCAGTTGATTCGATCTGTTATCATTGTGCCTTGTTTTCCAAGGTTTAGTTTGATATCCACGTAGTTAGGCCTTGCAAACGGGTTGAACGATCCAGTAGTACGTAAGGATATGGTTTGCTAGTTCGAGAGGAGTTGTTCCGGTAATTGATCTTTCGTCGGTTTTTAGGCCTCCTCTAGGGTTAGTTTTCTATCATCTTTTGTATCTGCCAGGCTCAATTACGTGTAGGACGTTCCAATCACGTGGTGAAAACATTAAACTGTCGTAGATCAATTTGACTTGTAATGATGAAGCAAAACCCCATGTTATCGTAGATCTAATGCAGAACCATGGGATAATCGGCTCCAGGAGCCGATTCACGAAACACAGGAGCCGCCACGGCTCGAATTTTACGATACTTGTTTACCATGCAGAAACTGATCAAGCAATCCATCACCTTCGACCAGGTATAGGTCGGTGGCACGCCTGAACCAAGCCGGGGCGTGTGCGAGTTTTGCGGCCGTTGCAGGGACCAGGCCCACCAGCGATTCTGAGCCTCCGGCTCTTCGTGTTGCTTTCGCTGCTCGCCGTGGGTTTTTGACAACACACAGCACGCCGGTGGGACATTCAACAGATCATCAACATCCGACGCTGAGATGGGGGATGCATCAGCCACGTTTGACGAGCTGCCCGAGGAGCACAAGGCGGTATGATGACATCAAAGCTCTCTTGAAGCCGGTCTCATCGGCTCTTTTGAGAGGACCCGTAAGCATGGTATCGGTGGAAAGGTTTCTCACCAAGGTGCTCTTGATGAGGTGGATCTGCCTTCCTTCAGGAGGAGCACACGAGCTCTGCGACAGAAGTCAACTACATGGTGGCTCATTCTCTTCACCGCCATTCGAGAGCCCGTGAACGCTTTCGAGCGGATCGCGATTCGCGTAGTTCAGAGATCATGAAACATCGTACTCTCCGTCGGGCCTACTCGTGACTCACCGGAGAAAGACCGCTCGAGCCAGGCCACCGCTGCCATTCACACTTGCAGCTCGGAGCCACCGAGGCAGCGTCGTCGTCTACAAGGTCGGAGGCGACCAGGCGATTGCCAGTTCTGTTTGAGCCACCTAAAGAAATCCCACATGGATATGTGTTCACCACGTGCGGACTGCAATAACCCGACACGCACCAACCAGATTGCAACCGGGATTTACCGAGGAGTTCTGGGCGGGGGCTTCGAGAGCGGCGTTTCGAGCAGCGATGTATGCAGGATGGACGCCGACAAACAGCGTGGCTAGCCAAGTATGCCATCGAACGAGTCATGAGAATCTAGCCCCAGCTCAAACAGTGGAGCAAATCCGTACCATCTTGAGAGACAGTTAAACCGTGCAAGAGAAGGACAATCGGCTATTCAAAGCCGTACCCCCAACGAGTTTGATCTGATTCCGCTGCCACCCAAGTATCGGCTCCCTAAGTTCTCAAGGTTTAGCGGATCAGAAGGGTCGAGCTCGATCGAGCATGTGAGCCGATACCTGGCACAGTTAGGCATGATTTCAGCATCGGATCAGTTGCGTGTAAGGTTCTTTGCAATCTCAGCGGGACCAGCTTTTGGTGGTACACCTCGCCACGATTCGATTCAGACACAGAAGCAACTGGAAGCAGTTCCACATTCAAGTATCATTCGAGGCTACGAGGCTGGCATTGCGGACACAGCAGGTCGGCAAAGAGGAAATCGAGGCGAGTACATCCGGTAACCGAACTGTCAGAACCGATGTTACTCGGCTCGTTAATCGAAAAAAGCGATCGGTGGCGGTGTTGGGTCTCTCAGCACCTATCAAGGATCTGGCTTTCCAAGTAGAGTACAACTCATTGGCGCATATGGCCCAAGGACGATGTATGAACAGCTCCACCCTGAGTTGTACCAAGACAAGTTCAAACGTCCGATAGGCCTGGTCGATCTGAAGAAGAAGATCCTACACAAGACCGTGGAGGTGGCCGTGGCGGAATGGGCTCGGGGGCGATCCATATCCTGCAAATGGGTGAAAGCAGCAAGGGCCTGCAAAGGGTTCGACTTTGATGTGAGCAAAGTCGGCAGATATTCGATTCTTCGGAAGAAGCGGTGAAGTTACCCGAAGGCCACAAAATCCCTACGGCTCAGGAGATGAACGGGAGACCATACTGCAAGTGGCATCACTCGTTCACCCATACCACCAATGATTGCAAAGAGCTACGTCGCCAGATCCAAACAGCGATAGAACAAGGCCGTCTGATCCTTGGGCAGTTCGCCATGAAAGTGGACACAAACCCATTTCCCGGCGTCAACATGGTAGAACCACACTCCACGAGGCGTCACTGGATTTCTCGCTCGATGTTAATATGGCGGATCTGGGTACCACCATGGCACATACAAGGAGGAAGGCGGTCGCTCTCGGGGCAAAGAAGAGAGGAGGCTGGTCCACGCCCGCCCAATGCTACGATAATGACGGTATTTAATCGAGAACAGTGAGGCGTGCGATATCGAAGCCACATTCCACGCATCTCCTTAACAAGTATGAGCGTCAAGATGACCCGGCGTCGCGCTGATGGAGACGATGAAGGATATGAGCACCTCGCTAGGGGACCGTCAAAAGAAAAGGAAGGCGCAGACAAACATTGGGATTGTCCTTTCTTCAAGTATTGGTGGGATGCGGAATGAGCCGATTGCCTACAATCGATAACCGCCGAATGTGGACAGCGAAGGAGGACACGGGGCCAGTTTGTTCAAGCGTCTAGGGCCTCTCCCACCTCGGATCCGACACAGAGTCGCCGAGCAAAAGATCTCGAGGAGCCAATGGATGACAAAGAAGAAGACAGATATCACCGTCAAGGTGGTGTCCCGACGGACTCGGACATACCCAAAAGCGTAGAGTGCAGCGGCTGCGTAACTTGAGGAAGCGAGCGCAGTACCTCCACGCTTTAAGGAAAGCACGGCCCGATCTGGCCGTTAAAATTCGGCAGACCTTGGAAACGGAAGATCGCCCGAAAAGGAAAGAGTGGCGCCCCAAACCGGTAAAAGCCGATGCAAAGACATCGGCTGGCACAAACATGGTGTTCATACTTCCGTCGGAGTTCTGCACTCCAAGAACCAACGCGCTACCAGTGGCACAGTTTGACTGCGGCCCACAGCCGGTTATCTTTGAGAAGCCACATGAGAAGGGCTACAAACATCTGAAAGCCCTGTACCTACGAGGTTACATCAATGGGCAGCCTGTCAGCAAGATGTTGGTGGACACCGGAGCGGCAGTCAATATAATGCCATACTCCATGCTACGGCGTTTAGGACGCTCCACCACAGATCTGATCAAAACCAACGTCACGTTAAGCGACTTCAACGGCCAGCCTTCAGAACCGCAAGGAGTACCGACCGTGGATCTGACCGTGGGCAGAAAAACCATCCCTACGTCATTCTTCGTCGTGGACAGCAAAAGCACCTACGCTGTCTTGCTAGGGAGAGATTGGATTCACGCTAATTGCTGCATTTCATCCACGATGCACCAGTGCCTAATACAGTGGGATGGAGATGAAGTGGAGGTCATTCATGCAGATGATTCGATCGAGATCTCCATAGCTGGCATGAGCATTTGGGAAGCAGAAGACCAAGAGCCGATCTCTGGAATCAGTCTAGACGGCTGTGAGCGCATTGAAGCTACAAAAAACGGGGTGAGGCTGGTCTTATCCACTGGCCTGACAGAGTAGCAAAGTCCACGATCGTACGTGGTACGGCCGATCCCTGCGATCGGCCACAAAAAATAAAAAGCAGTGATCTTACGACAAGCGGGTCATGCAGTCGTTGTAGGGAGATTCCCTGCCATTGTAAAGCACAAATAAGGTGTAAACCGTCCTGGACTAATGCAATCAAAAAGGGGACCGATTCAGGCAATCGGCCCAAATTATTTGTGTTATTCTCACCTACTGTTTGCCCTGTGTTTAGCATCGATTTAACAGGTGACGGAAAGCTAGGGTATGGGTTTACGTCCGCTGATGAGCTAGAGGAGATCGGTCCTGGGGATAAGCCACGACCAACATTTATCAGCAAAAAGTTAGATCCGAGTCTGCGGGGTCCGATGATAGCTCTGTTGAAAAAATATCCAGACTGCTTCGCCTGGGACTATACAGAGATGCTTGGGTTAGACAGGAGCATCATTGAGCATCGACTCCCGCTTAAAAAAGGATTTCGGCCATTCCAGCAGCGAGCACGACAGATGAAGGCCAAAATTTTGGAAGAAGTCAAGAAGGAGGTCGAGAAAATGTTGACAGCCAAGTTAATCAGGCCATGCAGGTATGCTGAGTGGATTTCTAGTATCGTACCTGTAGAGAAAAAGGATGGCCGCTGGCGTGTTGCCATAGATTTTCGGGACCTCAATAGAGCTACTCCAAAGGATGAGTACCCGATGCCGGTAGCTGAAACGTTAATCAACGCAGCGGCTGGTCATAATATCTTGAGCTTCATGGATGGCAATGCCGGTTACAACCAAATTTTTATGGCTCCGGAAGATATACACAAGACTGCATTCAGAGTCCCAGGTTCGGTGGGGTTGTTTGAATATGTAGTCATGACGTTTGGACTGAAGAATACCGGCGCCACGTACCAAAGAGCCATGAATTACATTTTCCATGATCTGATCGGCAAGCTGGTGGAAATTTACATCGATAACGTGGTGGTCAAGTCTGCTTTAGTACAAGGACACTTGGACGATCTGCAACGCGTCCTGGACCGAACAAGAAAATTCGGGCTACGGATGAATCCAAAGAAGTGTGCCTTCGGGGTGACGGCCGGTCAGTTCTTGGGTTTCTTGGTCCATGAACGCGGAATTGAGATCTGCCTGAAAAGTCAGGAGGCAGTGCGAACAATGAAGCCACCTACCACGAAGAAAGAACCGCAGTCTCTCATCGGCAAGATCAACTTCGTCAGAAGATTTATCTCCAATCTGTCAGGAAGAATAGAGCCGTTCATGGGATTGGTGAAGATTAAATCTGACGAGGAATTCTGCTGGGGGGCAGAACAACAACGAGCCTTCGACGAGATCAAAGAATATCTGACGAAGCCGCCAGTGTTGGTTCCGCCCACCGGATAAACCATTCTACATTTACTTATCGATGCACGCCCATCGCCTCGGTGGTGGTGCAAGTTTATGATGGGCTGGGCGAGTTGTATTTACATCGCGAAGGATCTTTGGATGCACGAGACAAGGTATCCGAGATCGACAAGTTGTGCCTCTACCGTTTTTCACACCACTAAGCTGCGCCACATTTTGCTATCGGCGGAGATTGTCATCATATGCAAATCGGATGTCATAAAGCACATGCTCGGCTCCTATGTTGAAAGGCCGATGGGCAAATGGATGTTTGCATTATCGGAGTTTGACATCCGTATCAACCCGCGAAGCGGTTAAGGGTCGCATTGGCCGACCTTATCGCTGAAAGGATCAACACTAATATAGCAGCATCTATCTGACGTGGGCTATGTTTTCGATGGATCGGTTTGTGACGATGGGTGCGGCATCGGCATGTTACTCGTCGCCCGGGGCAACATTTTCCTTCTCCATCAGTTATCCCTCGCACCAACAACGTCAGAGTATGAGGCGATATAGGGAATGGAGTTGCTCATCGGCTGGAGCGAAGTGGAAATTTTGGAGACTCAAGTTGGTGATTTCTCAACTCACGGAGGAATACAAGTGTGAGCGAGTCGCTCTTCCCATTATGGTTGCAATGCCGCGATGATGGCACAGTTCGGTACATAAACTTCACCGGATCCCGCGATCGCGAATACCGGCGAATGATCTTGCACAAATGGCTTGAGCTACAAGGACGTAGCAGAGGATCCGATGTTCAGTCAGTTCACAAGCAGACGGAGAGCCGATATCTTCAATTACTTGAAGGATTGGCTCGGGGCACCTAAACGGATAAGGTACAAGGCCATGAAGTATGTGCTTATCGGGGACGACATGTTTCTGAGGACTCTGGAGGTTATTGCTCAAATGTCTGGGGACAGCCGAGGCCAATCGGCTCCTACACGAGGTACACGAAGGCGCCTGTGGAACTCACCAATCGGCTCACAAGATGAAATGGTTGATCAGGCGATCAGGGTTTTATTGGCCCACCATGCTTGAGGACTGCTTCAAGTACTACAAAGGGTGTCAAGCATGTCGGAAATTTGGAAAATTCAGATGGTACCACGTCAAGAATGAACCCCATCATCAAACCTTGGCCATTCCGAGGTTGGGGCATGGATATGATTGGCAAGATCAATCCTCCATCAAGCAAAGGCCACATGTGGATTTTGGCCATTACTGATTATTTCACTAAATGGGTGGAGGCTGTCCCGATGAAGTCAGTGAACTCAAAGGATGTTATCAATTTTGTGAAAGAACATGTCATTCATAGGTTCGGGATTCCCCAAACTATCACGACCGATGGAGGTTCGGTCTTCATTTCTCACGAGTTTAGAAAATTCTGTGAGGACACGGGGATTAAGCTAATTCGATCATCTCCATACTATGCTCAAGCAAATGGGCAAAGGCAAGCCCAACGAGCCTTATCAAGCGATCAAGAGGAAAGTCGACGAGCACCCTAGGCGTTGGCACGAGGTTCTGTCAGAGGCTTTATGGGCTTATCGCATGTCATGCCATGGAGCGATAAAAACCTCGCCATACCATCTAGTCTATGGACAAGAAGCCGTATTGCCTTGGGAAATTACGGCTGGATCGAGACGTGTCACTTTTAAGAACGATCTAACAATCGAAGAATATGCAACCACGATGAGTGGCAGTGTTGAGGATTTAAGCGAGCTCAGTGGTCGCTTGAGAAAATCAAAGAGAACAAGGCCAAGGTAGCTCGTGCATATAACAAGAAAGTGAGACCAAAGGAGTTCCACGTCGGCGATCTGGTATGGGAAGCTGTGTTGCCATTAGGGACTAAGGATGCAACATATGGTAAATGGTCTCCAAATTGGCACGGGCCATACAGGGTCGATCAGGTTTTAAGAGGGAACGCGTACATGCTTGAGGAGCTGGACGGCGTAAAATTCCCAGTGGCTGTCAACGGTCAACATCTCAAGAAATATTTCCCAAGCATGTGGGATGATGGACAATGAAATGTGGGGGCCGATACATAAAATCGGCCAAATAAAAAAAAACAAAATATATAGCCGATGCACAGTCATCGACTCTAGAGGTTCAAACTGTTACAAGATGCCGGTTTACATAAACGAAGCATCAAGAAATGCCTCAAGGCGTGAGGGCGTCGGACGGACACGGTCCACGCCGGCGATCTCGGCTTCGTCATCTTCGCCTTGCCCGTCACTAGCTGCTTGTTCAGGCACGATTTGCCATATCGGTCTTCGCTGAGCTTTGAGGCTTTCGCCGTCTTGGGAGCGGGCGATGGATTCTTCCTTGTCGAATGAGCTGTTTAGTCGCCGGACCTTCTCTTCAAGATCTTCCAACTCCCTTTTCAAGGATGCGAGCTCGGCGATGCTGAAGGTGTCGTTTTGGCGCCAAGAGACGCCTTTTCGTTGAGTCGACATCCGTCTCGCGATATTGGCCTTCGGGAAGTTGGGCGCGCAGACTGATCCTCTCACGAGCTAACTTCACCCTTGACCCGTAGAAAGACAGAGTTACAACTCGCCAAAGCTTCACCGCAATGCTACCGGAGTTGGTCTTTGATTTCAGAAGAACGCTCTTCACCTCCTCGTAACCCTCGATCAACTCTTCGATCGGGAGGACAAAGAGGCTTTAAGACGCTGGAATTGAGGTGGAACAGCCCTTGTGGTTCATCGTTGGCTGACAGAGGAGTTGGTTCGATGGATTCGGTCGAACGCCGAGCCTGAAATATCACAACCCGGCAGCCGAAAGGCGCCGATATCGCCCAACATGCAAGGATGAGCCGAAAAGCTAACGACTCTCCTAAGATCGAGGGGATAGCAGATGACGAGACAATCGGGTTGTGTGTGGTTGCTGGGGGCTTGGCCAAAGTGGTAGCCGTTTTATCTACACCTTCGGGGATTGCTAGATCTGGCTTGGCTAAAGGCATCGGCACTGCCCCGGCTTTCCCACTAGAAGCGTCAGTCGTCTGCATGGAAGGTGTTTAGCCGATGTAAATAATGATGAATCGGCAGATAAGAAGAAACAAGTGGTAAGAGCATGAAGGGTGATGAATTTCGAAACCTCCTGGCTCGACGAAGAAGCTTGCAATCCTTCGAGCTCTCTTGGGACTCCACTGGCCCCGCCTCGGGTGCTCGGGGATGGGTTCAGAACCGACTTTTCACGGAAGCCGATGGTGGTGAATCGCTGGCTCGGTGTGATGGTCCTCTCGAGAATCTGTTGGGCCCAGTTCTCCTCGATTGGTCCGAGTGTCCTCGTGGAGGTGTCTTCGACAAAGCCCGTAAAAAGGAGAACCAAAGTAAGCACGAGCATGTCTGCAAGAATGGAAGAATGAGAAGGATCGACCAAGGCATGGATCAGCCTACATGTGAGCTTTCTGGAGAAGGGCTCCGGCGCCTCAAGGTCTTCCTGGCAGCTACCTTCCTCGCCATCGTTCTTGTTTTAGTTGGAACTCGAGGGGCAGCTGACTTAGGAGTTGCTTGGTTCTTGGAAGCCGATTGTGGTGTTATCGGCTGGTTCTGCATCATGACCTTTTTCAAAGGTGGCGAGTTTTTGCAGAAAAGAACCACAGGAGCTGGCGGAAAGAACTCGAAGGGGGAGCCGTCACTGTGCGTAGGTTCAGGGCCATCTTGTTGCTGCAAAGAGAAAGAGTGGGTTAGTAGAAGAATCATTTGTGAGCTGCATCAAGAAAATTTACAAGTAGTGGTACCTGTTCCACGGGGATGTCATAGTCAGCATCGAGCTGTTTCAAAGAACGGTCCCGAGCTCTCCAAGGCGTGAGTCTTCCACATCGACCACCGATCTTCAAAGCCATCGGTTGATGAGGCGAAGGTGAGGTCGTTAGGAATTGGGATGGTCGAAGGCGTCAAGAAGGAATAACACCTTTGGTGGTGAGAGGATCGGGTCGGCTCGCTCTCAGAAGATGGTGGAGAAAGAAATGGGGAGGTACTTGTCCAAGGCCAAATTGCCGAGCTACTACGACCGGTGGTAGAATTCATACCTGTGCTTGATTATTCATTGGATGTACTCATGCCAACCGGAAGGAAACAGGACGGATCACAGTGGAAAAGAGCCGAAAGTCGGTGTCATCGGCAAAATTGTTCAGCCTCAAGGAGAGTGGGTTTTCAAATGTCCCTATTCTTCCATGTAAGGAAAGAAGATAGGATTGTCTGTGCCTTGGAAGAAAGTGCTGAACCACTTGGATGCCTCTTGAGGGGTCAGTTTACTACCTGGCAGTCTATACAAAGCTTGGCCATAGCTGGTGCATCGGATCTGCTTCCCTTTTACATCTGGAAAGGTGCAACTCGCCAAAAGGGGGAAGTTTGGGACGTGGTTTTGAAAATACAGTGAGCCCATAGCTGAATGAACCACCAAGGACCACCTGTTTGATCTATGCCAGAGAACAGCAGCAGACATCAACCGAGATATCGATAGACCTCTCCAAGGAACAGTTTGCCGATGCCAAGTTGAGTGCCTTTGGCCGTTAAGTGGCTAAGGAGAGATAATTCTTGGTTGGAGCAAGGGAAGGGCCACAGAATATGAAATGTTCAGCCAAGTTGAGAAAGGCTGTGTTCTTTCTCCGTGACAGGCCCTTTGTTTTCATATGGCGTTGGAGGTAGGCACCCCTGGCAAATTGCTTTAGAAGACAGTTTGTAGGGGACTTTGGTCATTTAAAAGCGAGGGCTGGGTGATGTAACATCCGCACCGAATCATCACCACGCCTAATGTGGTTGGTGACATAGGGCCATGACCGAACATGAAGCGCTTGAGCGCCGCACTGTATAGCCGATGGTTTTAGAAGATTCTCATGTTTCTCAAGGAGACAATGACAGATGCAAGGCATCGGCTATTCCGTGGTTTCCCATTGGGATTGGTAAGCTCTAGCTACCTCAACAACCAAGAGACCCAATGTTCAGGGGGATTAGGCCAGGCTCGCAAGCAGTCGGCCCAAGAGTTTAAATCTAGGTCTTGGCTTACGAAGGGGATTCTGTTTGCTTCGCAAGAGATCAGATGGGCAGGACTAGAATCTGTACGAGGGCCAAGACAGAGAGAATTTGGGAGAGAAGGATGCGGCAGCAGAATGTCTGAAACCTAGAAAATTTAATGGTGGAATAAGGCATTAATTCAGGTGTTCGCCATTAATTCTAGCATCGCGTTCAGACTGCGAGGAGTAGGCGTACCTTCAGACCGGAGACCTCTGGGTTGGTGTTGGACGATTCCGCCATCTAGTTTGCCGCGGAGATGGATCTATGCATTGGGATCGAGGGTTCTTGTCGTGAGCTCGATCTGGTGGGCAATTGAGATCCGGTCGCCTTTTGAAGAGGGTCGCAGGTTACCGCTTGAATCGGAAAGTGGCGCCGGATTTGTTTAAATACGCGACCAAAATTGACCTTGTCAACGTTTTTTTAAATCCGATTTTTTACCATCGGCTCTTTGATATTTTACTTGTTTGATCGTATGAGCGTTAGGGTGAAAGCCGATACAAGATTATCGGCTCGGAGCATCGACCTATTTTGACTATCGGAAATTGGGTCGGAAAAGCAATCTTCGAGTTGGAAAAGTAATCTTCGCTCATTCAAAAGACGATTATTTACAAGTACTGATTGCTTACAAAAGGAAACCTACTACTACTACTACTACTACTACTACTACTACTAGTTCCTAATCTAGAGGTCGATGTGTCGTCATCGCTGCCTTCGTCGCCTTGTTCGCTGTCATCGCCGCCTTGGCGCCGTCTTCGGGCTTCGTCAAGATGACAGGGGGCCTCCTCGCATTTCCGTCGCCTTCGGTGTCCTCATGGACCCGGCGAAGCGCTTCACCGCGGTACTGCCGGAGGAGGTGTCCTCCTCCGATTCCTCCTCGTCGGAGGACTCGACGCCATCCTGTGACCGAAGGCCGTCGGAGTTTCTCCATCTCCGCCCCGCCGACAAGGAACTGGCCTTCCTCGCCGTCAGGACGCTGCCCTCCGACCAAGCGGCGAAATCCCAATCCTCTTGTCCCACCATTGTGGGCGAGAGTCGTCATCTGCCAGGCGGGTGCTCAAGGCCGGCTCCCGGTCGCCAATGGTGTTGGAAGACTGGGAGGAACGGGCGGAAGAAGAGGAGGCCATGGCGGAGGAAGAGGGTTTTTTCGGCGGAGGAAGAGGATTTTTTGGCTACTAGAGGAAGATGGGGACTGCAAACTGCTCAGATGAATTTAAATAAGGGGGATAGTGGGAGGCGGTTCAATGCCATAGCGGTTTCCCAGAATGTGCTGCCAAAATCGTCAAATCATGCACTGCGAAGGAGTTGAGAAGACAGGGCATCATGATGAGGGGGTTGCGTGACGATTCTGCTCTGCAACGCGTAACCCGATGTGAAGGAAAAAAAAGGGAAAGAAAAAACATCAACAGAGTGGTTTTGGAATTATTATTGCCAAAACCAGGGGGGGCATGTGTTATCGCCATATTTTGGCCAAAGGAGGAGATGAGCCGTAATCAAGATGGGCTTGGAAGATACATATATGCAACGTGTTGTTGAATCGGCCTTGTGCGTGGGTTTGGGCTAAATTGCCCGTGTATCTGTATATTGTAGTAGGTTCCGCTTTGTTTAGGTAAGAGATAGAGTTGTAGAGTTATTCCAAAGATAGAAAGTCTCCGGACTATAAATATGTACCTAAGGTTATCGAGAAAAGGAGGACAATCACGCTCACAAACACAATCTCGGCGCGCCACCCCTTGTTTCTAGGGTTTCTTTCGGTAGTAATATGCTGCCTAGATCGCATCTTGCGATCTAGGCAGATTTGCTTATGCTATTTGGTGTTACTCGTACTGAAGCCTTGTTGATGGCGAGTAATACTATTATCATAGATTTGTTTAGGTTAGCATCGGTACTTTTCGCTATGATTGTTTAAGTTATGCTACCTCTAGTTACCTCGCTACCTTTGCACCTTTTCCCGGGTGTAAGGGTAGCATCTTGCTTGATCCTTATTCAGTTGATTCGATCTGTTATAGTTGTGCCTTGTTTTCCAAGGTTTAGTTTGATATCCACGTAGTCAGGCCTAGCAAACGGGTTGAACGATCCAGTAGTACGTAAGGATATGGTTTGCTAGTTCGAGAGGAGTTGTTCCGGTAATTGATCTTTCGTCGGTTGTTAGGCCTCCTCTAGGGTTAGTTTTCTATCATCTTTGTATCTGCAGCTCAATTACGGTAGGACGCTCCAATTACGTGGTGAAAACATTAAACCGTCGAGATCAATTTGACTTGTAATGATGAAGCAAAACCCCATGTTATCGTAAATCTAATGCGTAACTGATGGGATAATCGGCTCTAGGAGCCGATTCACAGGGAAACCTGGGAGCCGCTTACGGCTCGAATTTTACGTATACTTGTTTACCATGCAGGAAACTGATCGAAGCAATCCATCACCTTCCTGACCAGGTATAGGTCAGGTGGCACGCCCTTGAACCAAGCCAGGACGTGTGCCGGAGTTTTGCGGGCCGTTGCCCGAGGGACCAGGGCCCACCAGCAGTTCTGGGAGCCTCCCGGCTCTTCGTGTTGCTCGTCGCTGCTCGCCGGTGGGTTTTGACAGGCAACAGTCGATACCAGTCTAATCCGGGGGAATTACATTGGAAGCAGATCTTAAATACTTTGCGCTATGTGAAAGGAACTATGGACTATCACTTATGCTTTAATGGCCACAATCTCCAGCTACAGGGTTTTACTGATGCTGATTGGCAAGGGGATCTGGACGAACGAAGATCTACTTCTGGTTATATATTCAAGCTAGCAGGAGGTGCAATATCATGGAGGAGCAAGAAGCAAGATTCTGTAGCAGTTTCATCAATGGAGGCTGAGTACATTGCTGCATCCGAAGCTGTCAAAGAAGGCGTCTGGCTGAAGGAGTTTCTCGCATCTCTCAAAGTGGTGACAAGTGCATCTCATCCTGTTACAATATTCGGTGATAACCAGGCAGCGATCAAGGTTTCGAAAGATCCCAAGTTTCATAGTAAAAGCAAACATATTGAGGGAAGGTATCATTTTATTCGTGATGTTATTAATAGGTTAAAGACAATTCGTTTGGAATATTTTCCTAGTGTGGACATGGTTGCAGATCCACTGACTAAGCCTCTTAGTCAGGAACAGTTTAGTAAACATGTTTCAAACATGGGTCTTCGTTTATGGATTTAAATGTTTTAGCCAAGTGGGAGATGTAGGAATTATAATGTATGGCTTGCAACATTTATACTACATTATTTATTTCCTAGAATCTCAATATGGAATTTTACCATTGCGTTTGAATATTGCTTGTTGTACTTAAACGGAATAGTGTTTAAGGAAGCCGGTTACTGATATATACTGGAACACAGTATTTCTTTATACTGGAATTATACTATGTATAAAGCCCGGGCACGGTATTGTCAGGAAAGCCAGGTTGTTCATATGTTGGCTATATGAACTGATTAAAGCCTGTGAATTTGAACTTGATTTTCAAATTCAGCATGTGACTCACACACGTGTGCTTATGGGACTATTTGCAGATTAAGACTCCTAGATGGTTACTAATGATCGTGGTTGGTTTGGTTAACCTGGAGTCTTTGTTTAAACAGTTTTATCTGGAATTTATCTGTGGAACTACGGTTTAAATAAAACCGGAATCAGCACTATTTAAAGGTCCCTAACCCCTAGCCTCAAATTGATCATTGTGAGCGGCACCACGGAAAAGAATCGAGGAATAGGGGTTAGATTGTATTAGTGCTGAAAACCAACAATTTGTTACAATTAACGGATCGTTGACTTGTTTGTACTACCTAAAATTGTTTGTACTACCTAAAAGCACAGCTTGGTCACAACAAAGGATGATTTTACTATTCTACCGCTAATTTCCGGTGCTGCCAAAATGCTCCCACATGTACCAATACCATTGTATCTGCATTACAGTTTAGTGGTTGCAAGATTGCAGCCTTCAATTTTAGCCATGTAAATCTGCAAAAATACTTGTTCATATTTATTTGACCAACGATGCCTTCTTTGGAGGCTGCAGCTAACAGTAATCCCAATTCTTGCTCCAATTGTGAGGAGATGCTACTTATCATTGAGCAGCTAGGAGGATGCAGTCATGTAACAACAGTCTTTTACTAAACCTTTCCTGTTATTTACTTGCTGACTATTGTAACGCACCGTGTTTTTAAACGCTGAATATTTGTCATATTGCAGGTTTTCCTCTATTTCATCGCATGGTCCTACTCGGTAGTGTCTATGGCCTTGATCATTTTTTCCCAATTTGTTATTTCATTCTTACGCATGCTAGTCTGTTACAGTGTCCGGTGTATAGTTTGTTACTCACATACAGGAATGGCGTTGTGTGCCGACGTTGATGCACGCCGACGCCAAAGGTCGGGCCGGCGGCACAGGGCCAGGCCAGCCCAGCTTCCAAGCCCTCGGCGTACCGCAGCCGTCGGCGTAGCGGCAGGTACGCCGAGGGTGACCGTCGGCGTAAACATTGCCCTCGGCGTACGGGGTGCTCGCGTGGCACTAGACAGTCCAGGCCCTAACGGCGTCAGCATTACGCCGAGAGCCGTTGTCGGCATAGGATACGCCGACGGTCACCCTCGGCGTTCGTTTGTCGCCGACGGTGACCTCGCGCATTCTATGCACCTTTTTTTCCTTACCAAATTATTTGTATTTATTTATTAGTATCAATTATTTAGGTTCTATTTTATCAATTGGATGGATTCGTAGCCTCCGAATAATAGTCTTCATGCCCACATAAAATGTCGAATCTTCTCACAGGTTGAGAAATTTGCATGTTTGTGTGTTATTATCACATGTGCATGAAATTTATATTTCACAATTTTTGTGAAGTTGTTCAAAGATTCAATCACAAGTGGGTGTCCCCCCTCGCATGCATGCGGAAGCGTAGGTTTCAGACCCGTATAAGGGTAAATATCCCCGTTGAGGCGAAGCTAATATGGTTTTACATCACCCTATGACCTAAACAAACACAAAACATATGTGTATGAGTGTGGTGAGAGGTTGTTATAGGTGCTTGCATGTGTCCCCCCTCGCATGCATGTTCTCTAACCTAGAGGCGAAGGTTCCGACCGTATGAGGGGAATCTCCCGCTTAGGTGAAACCCGCAGGATAGTGCCCCAACTTGTGAACCAACATGGTTTTACATCACCCTATGACCTAAACAAACACAAAACAAGAGAGAGCTACTGGCTACCCACTGGGAGAACGCCTAGGGGGTAGACGATCCGAAAAGACAGAGATCGTGGTTTCACGGAGGAAGACCACGAGAACATTGGAATGAGATAAAAACTTGCATGTGACCCTAGCATATGTGTGTGAGTGTGGTGAGAGGTTGGTATATATAGGTGCTTGCATGTGTCCCCCCTCGCATGCATGCGCTCTAACCTAGAGGCGAAGGTTTCGTACCCGTATAAGGAGGGAATCTCCCCGTCGAGGTGAAACCGGTTAGGATAGTGCCCCAACTTGTGAACCAACATGGTTTTACATCACCCTATGACCTAAACAAACACAAAACAAGAGAGAGCTACGCTGGCTACCTCACGGAGGAACGCCTAGGGGATAGACGATCCGAAAAGCGCAGAGATCGTGGTTTCACGGAGGAAGACCACGAGAACATTGGAATGAGATGAAAATTGCATGTGCCCTAGCATATGTGTGTGAGTGTGGTGAGATGTTGGTATAGGTGCTTGCATGTGTCCCCTCGCATGCATGCGCCTAACCTAGAGGCGAAGGTTCGACCCGTATGAGGGGAATCTCCCGTCGAGGTGAAACGGTAGGATAGTGCCCCAACTTTGAACCAACATGGTTTTACATCACCCTATGAACTAAACAAACACAAAACAAGAGAGAGCTACGCTGGCTACCTGTCAGAGGAACGCCTAGGGGATAGACGATCCGAAAGGCACAGAGAGATCGTGGTTTCGGAGGAAGACCACGAGAACATTGGAATGAGATGAAAACTTGCATGTGACCCTAGCATATGTGTGTGAGTGTGGTGAGAGGTTGGTATATATAGGTGCTTGCATGTGTCCCCCTCGCATGCATGCGCCTAACCTAGAGGCGAAGGTTCCGTGCGTATGAGGGGGATCTCCGCTTAGGTGAAACCGGTAGGATAGTGCCCCAACTTGTGAACCAACATGGTTTTACATCACCCTATGACCTAAACAAACACAAAACAAGAGAGAGATACGCTGGCTACCCTCGGCCGAGTAACGCCTAGGGGGTAGACGATCCGAAAAGCAGAGATCAGGGTTTCGCCGGAGGAAGACCACGAGAACATTGGAATGAGATGAAAACTTGCATGTGCCCCTAGCATATGTGTGTCAGTGTGGTGAGAGGTTGGTATAGGTGCTTGCATGTGTCCCCCCTCGCATACATGCGCTCTAACCTAGAGGCGAAGGTTCCGGACCCGTATGAGGGGGGAATGTAACACCCTCAGAATCGGACCTATGCAAGTTTGAGCAAAATTCGCCAAACCCGCATAGAAACGATTCAAAGGTGCCCACCAGGCACTTTCGTGCGGGTGGAAAACGAAGTAATAACATTACACAACAGTCCTCGATGGGACCCATGAGCGAGATATATATACCGACTCAAAGAGTCACGAAGATGAGCATAATATACAAGATCCAAATCACCTTGAAAAGCGATAGAGCGTCCGACTACGGACAAGAAGCAAATGCTAAGAGCCACGAAGAATAACCAATGGCGCCCATAACCCCAGCCAAGTAGGAAGGGTAACCCTGCTAACGACGCCGATCTCAAAACTTGCTTAAACAAAAGGTGCCGACAAAGGGCAAAGGAAAAAGAAAGGCGCCAAGATCGAGGCCAAGACACAGCGAGGCTAGAATTCGCGGTCCTCGCCTACATAGGTATGGTGGGTAGGCAGCCGCAACATGCACTAAACAACCTATAGAGACTCGATACAATGGCGGATATCGAGAGGGATGAGAATGACCTATCCGGATCCAACTGAAGCTAACACCAAAACAAACCCATCCCGTGTTTCTCGATACCAAACGAGGAAGTCAGTAGGAACTCACATTGGCGATTTTATTTATTCGCTATCGCAACAATTACTAGTCAGGTTTAGTTAATCGTCTCGATAAAATAAACATGGGCATTTTAGTTAACCATTCCGTGATAGTTAACTAATTACTAATCGACATGTAGCATGAGATGAACCCATAACCCAAAGGTTGTTGGTACTTTTATTCAGCCATTCCGTTGTAGTTGCAATACTTACTAGTCAGTATAATGGTCGCAGTTAATACACGCAAAACAAGCAATTGTGGGGTATTATTTAGTCATTCCATTATAGTGGAGCTGATTACTAGTCATTATAAGTCAAATTTATAGCAAATAAACTTTAGTTATGCTTGTCTATGATCGAGATACTGTTCTCCAAGTCGTCCATATCCGCGGACACGGCTTTCAGAAAGTTTACCCGGCCGGGGTGCACCAATAGCAACACACGCTCGATCAACCTCGGAAAAACCAAATCAAACCCAACGAGGCTTTCACGAACAATCACAGATTCTGAATTATTTCTGGGGGCCACCTTTGAGTAGATCCGCAGCGGAAGCAAGCTCACGGCCTCAAGGTTTATGGTCAGAAGCAATGGCCGGGAACCCAAAGTGTGGCTGGGCTTGTCGATACCGCGAATCAATCCGCTTACCTAAACAAGACAGGTGCTCCTCGCACAATTTAAATACGTAAAGTAGCATGGCATAAGTACAGGATAGTAAAACACCTCAAACTAGTTTGTGGCCCCTAGAAATAAGAATGAATCAAGCTCGTAGGGGGTCCCATATACCTCCGGATGTGGATAGCGCCAAAAATCAAGGAATGTGTATCAAGTACTGGTCTTACGGACACAAGTGGGCTCGAAACCAAATATTATCTATCACCCAATCGATGCCTCTCGCTTATTTCAATTTTAGTTGTTAAACAGAATTAAAGTGGCGATAAGTAAAACTAGAATCATCTCCAACATCAACATGCGCAATACATCAGAATCGTGGCATATGATGACACACATCAGCACTTGAGCAAGCAACTACGACGCGCAAGTCCTACTATCTACCAAACAACAGGTAATAGGGTGTGGCCAAGGCAATATAGGGCTGCACGGTATATCACAGGTACAGAAACTAAAGCATCGCAACACAGATAGCAATAGATCAACAGGAGGGAATAAAGACTATAAAAGTAAGATAGGTAGAAAGAGGGAGATGCTCGCCTGAAAACAATGCTGAAGGGTTCAACCGAAGATCGGGGCGAAGCTCACATCCACTCAACGGCCTTATCCGCGAAGAAGCAAAACACTAGAACAACACCGGATGCAATATTTAATACAACGGCAGAAGATCGGCATGATGCATGTATGATATATGGCATGGCAAAAGTGCGATGCAATTAGGTCATATTAAGCGGAACCGGGGTCCCGACAATTAATTAATAGGTTCATGTTGTGTATCTACCCCGCACATTAAATGTTGTTTGAACAAGATAAAATACAGCACCGGTTCGCTATGCAAATTTAAATGAGGCCAATATGAGACTAGATTTGCCCGCATATGGGCCCCATATTTAATTATTAGGTGGATCGGCATAAGGCCCCCAAACCAATGCTATGCATGCGGGAATGACAATTTAATATGCAATCAAGTTGTTATTATGCATTTATAAAATAGGGTATCGAGGGAAAAGGGTCACACATTTAGGGTTCGACGATCTTGGGGTTCCGGTTTCGGGTTCACAGGTCGAGGTCCAGGGTTCGACGGTTCCGTTCTCGGCTCCGGGGTTAGGGTCTCGGGTCGGGGGTAGGTCTTGTTGTCCTGTGTCGGTGACCTCGGCAATCCGGGAAGCAGGACTTGGTTCGGTGCCGGGACGCATTGGGTTCGTTTTGGTCGGTGCCGTTCTTGTAAATCCACGGGATCTTTGTCGGGCGCGCCATCGAGTCGGTCTTGGCTTCGGGTGAAGTACTTGGCGTTCGAGGGTTCGGCCTTCAGGTCCGCGAAGGCGATCTAGGCGTTCGGGAAGAAGTACTTGTCGCGTCGGGGTCTCGGTGTCGGAAGGTCTTGAGGTTCCACTGGGGTTCAACGAGGTTCGACCGCAGGGTCTTCGGGATCCGGAAGGAAGAGCTTGACGATTCCGAGGGTCTTGGCGTTCGACGGGGTTCTTGGCGTCCGTGAAGGAGAACCTGAGGGTCCAGCGTCGCGGTGTCCTCGAATCCGGGCGGAAGAACTTGTCGGGCCGGGTTCGGTCCTCGGGGTCCAGGAGGGAGAACTTGGCATCCGCGAAGAGGGTGTTCGGGTTCTAGCTTCAGCTGCTCTCGATGCACTTGGTTCCGCGGTGGCACGGGGCCCGCAGGAGGCGCTCGAACTGGAACAGAGAGGACACTGCAAGTTTGAGGCAACAAGAGCAAGATCCATGTGACATGTGGCTGAAAGAAGAGAGGTAGCCACAAACAGCAATGCGGGTCACGTAACGAGAGCATGCCGGAGACACGGCGTCAAAGCATGAACCACGAGGAGAGCATCTGGACGAAAGATGTACCCAGGGGACGCCCCGCGCAGTAGCCATAAAGGCAGCGAAGGAGAGGGAGGCGCGGCCACGGGAGGCTGTGGCGTTGAGGTGGGGCGAGGGCGGGCCGAGCCTTGAGCTCACGGCAGGAGCGGAAGCCGTGGCAGGGCGAGGGCTGGGAGGCTCGAAGCCGGACAGGGAGGCCGTGGCAGGCGGGCAGAGCCGAGGCAGCAGTGGCAGGCAGGAGAAAAGAAGCGGGAGGGAGGCGCGGCAACCGGAGGAGGCGGGAGGCTCTGGGCGGAGCGCGGGCAGGCCGGCCGGTGCAGCTCACCTGCTTTCATGGCGCGGGCGGCCTGCAGCGGGCGGCGGTTAGTGGAGCCAGGGAGGCGGCCAGGCCAGTCGGGCCGGCGTCCTGCAGAGGGGAGAGGCGTCTGCGCGAGGGAGAGAGGCGTCATGAGTGCGGGCGGTTGAGCGGGTTAATGGCGGGAGGTGGCGAAGAAAGGCGCTGTAGTAGGCGGGGGGCTGGCCGTCAGCGAGGCTTCAGGAGGCTGGTCCGTGGCCAGGAGGAAGCTGGCGAGTCCATGGAAGAAGGAGCACGGCCAAGACGGGCACGGGCTGTGGGCGGAGAAGGATCTGGGAAGGAGGGCGTCGGGAGAACGGCCGGCGCCAGCCGGATGGAGGCGGCAGTCGGCTGGACGCGCTTGGTTGAGGAGCCTTGAGGCAGTGGAGAGGAAGGAAGAGGACGGGGGAGGGACGCGGGGTGCGGGTGGGCCTGGGAGGCTGGCCGGGGTGTGTGGGCGGACCTTGGTGCGGCAGATGCGGGGAGGCGGGCGGCTTTCTTGTGAGAGAGGGAGAGAGAAAAGAGAGGGAGAGCTGGGGAGTGATGTGGCAAAAGCTGATTGGATAGGGGGAAGGGGAGGGTGATGTGGCATGCAGGGATTGGAGGGGGTGAGGTGGCCAGGGGGTGTGGGTAGGATAGTGGGTGGCTCTAGGATTTAGATGGGGCGGCAGGTTTGGACCGATTATTCCTGGGTGGTCGTCGAATATCATCGCCCGTGATTGCCCGCTAAAAAATAAATATATATTTTATTTGTTTTAACAACACTATTTGCAAACCGGTAGCAACAACAAAAATAATTCCGGAGACCCGGTGTTTGGCGTTTGAATAAAAGACGGGCGCTTTAGAAAACAAAACGGGTGTTGCGAAAAATAGTTTTGGCAAACAATGCATGATGATGACGATGCAATGCACAAATTCAACGCGATTTTCTAGTAGTGGTTTTGCGGGATGCCACAGGGAATCTCCCCGTCGAGGTGAAACCGGGTAGGATAGTGCCCCAACTTGTGAACCAACATGGTTTTACATCACCCTATGACCTAAACAAACACAAAACAAGAGAGAGCTACGGCGGGCTACCCCTGTCAGAGGAACGTCTAGCGGGGTAGACGATCCGAAAATCATACAGAGATCGTGGTTTCATGGGAGGAAGACCACGAGAACATTGGAATGAGATGAAAACTTGCATGTGACCCTAGCATATGTGTGTGAGTGGTGTGAGAGGTTGGTATATAGGTGCTTGCATGTGTCCCCCCTCGCATGCATGCGCCTAACCTAGAGGCGAGTTAAGGTTCAGATGAGTATGGGGGAATCTCCCGTTTAGGTGAAACCGGAGCAGGATAGTGCCCCAACTTGTGAACCAACATGGTTTTACATCACCCTATGACCTAAACAAACACAAAACAAGAGAGAGAGCCTGGCTACCCCCGTGAGTAACGCCTAGGGGGGTAGACGATCCGAGGCTTATACAGAGATCGTGGTTTCAACCGGGAGGAAGACCACGAGAACATTGGAATGAGATGAAAACTTCCATGTGCCCCTAGCATATGTGTGTGAGTGTGGTGAGAGGTTGGTATAGGTGCTTGCATGTGTCCCCCCTCGCATGCATTCGCCCTAACCTAGAGGCAAAGGTTCCAGACCCGTATAAGGGGGAATCTCCCCGTCTTGGTGATACGCCGGGCTACCCCTGTCAGAGGAACGTCTAGGGGGTAGGGGTGTTATCCGGGCGCATGAGACGTGGTTTCACGAGGGGAAGACCACGAGAACATTGGAATGAGATGAAAACTTGCATGTGCCCCTAGCATATGTGTGTGAGTGTGGTGAGAGGTTGGTATAGGTGTGCATGTGTCCCCTCACATGCATGCGCTCTAACCTAAGGCGAAGGTTAATTCCGTGCCAAGGGGGAATCTCCCGTCGAGGTGAAACCGGTGGGATAGTGCCCCAACTTGTGAACCAACATGGTTTTACATTACCCTATGACCTAAACAAACACAAAACAAGAGCTACGGGCTACCCTGTAAGAGGCGCCTAGGGGGTAGACGATCCGGAAAGTCTTGCAGATAAGGGTTTGTGGGAGGAAGACCACGAGAACATTGGAATGAGATGAAAACTTGCATGTTCCCTAGCATATGTGTGTGAGTGTGGTGAGAGGTTGGTATAGGTGCTTGCATGTGTCCCCCTCGCATGCATGCGCCTAACCTAGAGGCGAAGGTTAGGACCAGATGAGGGAAATCTCCCCGAGGTGAAACCGGCAGGATAGTGCCCCAACTTGTGAACCAACATGGTTTTACATCACCCTATGACCTAAACAAACACAAAACAAGAGAGAGCTACGGGCTACCCGCCATAGGAACGCCTAGGGGGTAGACGATCCGAGAAGCTTGACAGAGATCGTGGTTTCACGGAGGAAGACCACGAGAACATTGGAATGAGATGAAAACTTGCATGTGACCCTAGCATATGTGTGTGAGTGTGGTGATAGGTTGGTATATATAGGTGCTTGCATGTGTCCCCCCTCGCATGCATGCGCTCTAACCTAGAGGCAAAGGTTCCACTGCGTGAGGGGGGAATCTCCCGTCGAGGTGAAACTGTAGGATAGTGCCCCAACTTGTGAACCAACATGGTTTTACATCACCCTATGACCTAAACAAACACAAAACAAAGAGAGAGCTACGGGCTACTCCCCTGTCGAGGAACGTCTAGGGGGTAGGCGATCCAGAATGTATACAGAGATCGGGGTTTCACGAGGAAGACCACGAGAACATCGGAATGAGATGAAAACTTGCATGTGACCCTAGAATATGTGTGTGTGAGTGTGGTGAGAGGTTGATATATATAGGTGCTTGCATGTGTCCGCCTGCATGCATGCGCTCTAACCTAGAGGCGAAGGTCTGCAGAAGTATGAGGGGAATCTCCCGCTTAGGTGAAACCGGTGAGATAGTGCCCCAACTTGTGAACCAACATGGTTTTACATCACCCTATGACCTAAACAAACACAAAACAAGAGAGAGATACGCGGGCTACCCTGTCAAAGTAACGCCTAGGGGTAGACGATCCGAGTCTTGACAGAGATCGGTTTCACTTGGGAGGAAGACCACGAGAACATTGGAATGAGATGAAAACTTGCATGTGCCCCTAGCATATGTGTGTGAGTGTGGTGAGAGGTTGGTATAGGTGTTGCATGTGTCCCCCTACATGCATGCGCTCTAACCTAGAGGCCAAGGTTCCGTGCAGATGAGGGAATCTCCCGCTTAGGTGATCTGGACTACCTGTCGAGGAGCGTCTAGGGGTAGGCGATCCGAAAAGGTGACTGAGATCGAGGTTTCACGGAGGAAGACCACGAGAACATTGGAATGAGAAGAAAACCTGTATGTGCCCCTAGCATATGTGTGTGAGTGTGGTGAGAGGTTGGTATAGGTGCTTGCATGTGTCCCTCGCATGCATGCGCACTAACCTAGGCGAAGGTTCCATACTCGCATAAGTGGGAATCTCCTCCCGTCGAGGTGAAACCGGTAGGATAGTGCCCCAACTTGTAGAACCAACATGGTTTTACATCACCCTATGGCCTAAACAAACACAAAACAAGAGAGAGCTTCATGCCGGCTACACCTGTAAGAGGAAGCGTCTGGGGTGGAGCGATCCGAGAGTCTTATAGAGATAAGGGTTTCGCCGGAGGAAGACCACGAGAACATTGGAATGAGATGAAAACTTGCATGTTCCCCTAGCATATGTGTGTGAGTGTGGTGAGAGGTTGGTATAGGTGCTTGCATGTGTCCCCCCTCGCATGCATGCGCTCTAACCTAGAGGCGAAGGTTCCGGACCCGTATGAGGGGGAAATCTCCCCGTCGAGGTGAAACCGGGTAGGATAGTGCCCCAACTTGTGAACCAACATGGTTTTACATCACCCTATGACCTAAACAAACACAAAACAAGAGAGAGCTACGGCGGGCTACCCCTGTCGGGAGGAGCGCCTAGGGGGTGAGCGATCCAGAGTCTTATGCAGAGATCGAGGAGTTTACATGGGAGGAAGACCACGAGAACATTTGAATGAGATGAAAACTTGCATGTGACCCTAGCATATGTGTGTGTGTGAGTGTGGTGAGAGGTTGGTATATATAGGTGCTTGCATGTGTCCCCTCGCGTATGCATCTAACCTAGAGGCAAAGGTTCCGTGCCAGTATGAGGGAATCTCCCTCAAGTCGAGGTGAAACAGGGTAGGATATAGTGCCCCAACTTGTGAACCAACATGGTTTTACATCACCCCATGAGCCTAAACAAACACAAAACAAGAGAGAGAGCTACGTGAGGCTACTTTCTCCCTAATGGAGGAACGCATCTGGGGGTAGACAATCAGGTGTCTGGAAAAGAGATCAGGGTTTACATGGCCGGAGGAAGACCACGAGAACATTGGAATGAGATGAAAACTTGCATGTGACCTAGCATATGTGTGTGAGTGTGGTGAGAGGTTGGTATATATATAGGTGCTTGCATGTGTCCCCCTACGCATGCATGCGCTCAACCTAAATGAAAGGTTCCGTGCACTGTATGAGGGGGGAATCTCCCTAGGTTGGAATTATTAGGGTGAGATAATTGCCCAACTCTTGTGAACCAACATGGTTTTACATGCCTATGACCTAAGCAAACACAAACAAGAGAGAATCGCTTCGGGCTGCACATGAGGAGTAACGTCTGGGGGGTAGGCGATCCGAAAAGTCGCCGCGAGGAGATCGAGGGTTTCACGGAAGACCGAGAACATTGGAATGAGATGAAAACATGTGCCCCCTCAGCATATGTGTGTGGTACGAGTGAGAGAGGTTGGTATAGGTGCTTGCATGTGTCCCTCGCATGCATCTTGCGCTCTAACCTAAGCTGAAGGTTCGTTACCATCTGTATGAGGGGGAATCTCTGCTACGTTTAGGTAATCTGTAGGGCTACCCCTTCGGAGGAGGCGTCTAGGGGGTAGGCAGTCACAGTCTTGCGAGGAGATCGAAGAGGAGGTTTCGCCCGGAGAAGACCACGAACATTGGAATGAGATGAAAACTTGCATGTGACCCTAGCATATGTGTGTGAGTGTGGTGAGAGGTTGGTATATGCTTGCATGTGTCCCCCTCGCATGCATGCGCTCTAACCTAGAGAGGCCAAGGTTAGTACCCGTATAAGGGGAATCTCCCTAGGTGAAATTGAAAGCAGGTAGGATAGTGCCCCAACTTGTGGAAATCCAACATGGTTTACATCACCCTATGAACTAAACAAACACAAAACAAGAGAGCTACGTAGGAGCTACGTCGGAACGTCTAGGGGGTGAAGCCGGTCCAGTCTTGAGAGATCGGGAGTTGTGGGAGGAAGACCACGAGAACATTGGAATGAGATGAAAACTTGCATGTGACCCTAGCATATGTGTGTGAGTGTGGTGGAGGTTGGTATAGGTGCTTACATGTGTCCCCCTCGCATGCATGCGCTCTAACCCTAGAGGAGGTTAGGACCGTATGGGGAGAATCTCCTCGTCGAGGTGAAAGCTTGAGTAGGATAGTGCCACAACTTGTGAGCAGACATGGTTTTACATCACCCTATGACCCTAAACAAACACAAAACAAGAGAGAGAATCTGTGAGCTACCCCTGTCGGAGGAACGTCTAGGGGGGTGGAAGCGATCCAGAAATCGCCACGAGAGATCAGGGTTCATGGGAAGACCACGCGAGAACATTGGAATGAGATGAAATTGCATGAAGCCCTAGCATATGTGTGTGGAAGGTGTGGTGAGAGGTTGGTATAGGTGCTTGCATGTCCCCCCCTCATGCATGCGCTCTAACCTAGAAGCGAGGTTCGGACCCGTATGGAGGGAATCTCCCCGTCGAGGAGAAAGCAAGGGTAGGATAGTGCCCCAACTTGTGAACCAACATGGTTTTACATCACCCTATATTCCTAAACAAACACAAAACAAGAGAGAGCTACATTAAGGCTGCCACCTGGTCGGAGAGCGTCTAGGGGGTGGACAAACCTTGATGACAAGTCTTATACAGAGATCGAGGACCATTTCGAGACCAGAGACGGTATTGGAATGAGATTAAAACTTGCATGTGACCCTTAGCATATGTGTGAGTGTGGTGAGAGGTTGGTACTAGGTGCTTGCATGTGTCCCTTCTCATGCGTAAGCTCTAACCTAGAGGCTAAGGTTCTGGACCCGGTGTGAGGGGGGGAATCTCCCGTCTAGGTGAAAGCGGGTAGGATAGTGCTAACTTGTGAACCAACATGGTTTTACATCACCCTATGACCTAAACAAACCACAAAACAAGAAACTCATGGGCTACCCCTCATGTGAATGCGTCTAGGAGGGTAGGCAGTCTTGCTTATAGAGATCGAGGTTTATTTGGAGGAAGACCACCGAGAACATTGGAATGAGATGAAAACTTGCATGTGATGACCCTAGCATATGTGTGTGAGTGTGGTGAGAGGTTGGTATAGGTGCTTGCATGTCCCCTTCGCATGCATGCGCTCCTAACCTAGGCGAAGGTTCGGACCCGTATAGGGGGAATCTCCCGTCGAGGTGAAACGGGTGGGATAGTGCCCCAACTTGTGAACCAACATGGTTTTTATCATCCTATGACAAACAAAGCACAAAACAAGAGAGAGCTTACGCGCAGGCTACCTGTCGGAGAATGTCTAGAGGTGTGATCAAAGTCTTATACGCAAGATCGAGGATTTAGCCGGAGGAAGACCACGAGAACATTGGAATGAGATGAAAACTTGCATGTATTCCTAGCATATGTGTGTGGTGTGGTGAGAGGTTGGTATAGGTGCTTGCATGCATGTGTCCCCCTCTCATGCATGTGCTCTAACCTAAATGAAGGTTTTAGTACCCGTGTGAGTGGAATCTCCCGTTTAGAGTGGGAAACCGGGTAAAGGATAGTGCCCCAACTTGCCCAGAACCAACATGGTTTTACATCACCCTATGACCTATAAACACAAAACAAGAGAGAAATCTTGTAGGAGCTACCCCTATCGAGGAGTAACGTCTAGGGGGTAGAGCGATCAGAACTTGCCACCGAGATCGGGAGTTTATTTGGAGGAAGACCATTAGAACATTGGAATGAGATGAAAACTTGCATGTGACCCTAGCATATGTGTGTGAGTGTATGGTGAGAGGTTGGTATAGGTGCTTGCATGTGTCCCCCAGCTGCATGCATCGCGCTCTAACCTACCTAGAGGCGGAAGGTTTAGGACAGGTGTGAGGGGAATCTCCCGTCGAGGTGAAACCGGTAGGATGGTACCCCAACTTGTGAACCAACATGGTTTCACATCACCCATATGACCTAAACAAACACAAAACAAGAGAGCTACATGGGATACCCTGTCAGGAGGAGGCGTCCTAGGGGTACTGAGCGATCCGAGTCGCCGCAGTGATCGGGGTTTCATGGAGGAAGACCACGAGAACATTGGAATGAGATGAAAACTTGCATGTGACCTAGTATATGTGTGTTAGAGTGTGGTGAGAGAGGTTGGTATAAGGTGATGCATGTGTCCCCCTCTCATGCATGCGCTCAGTCTCTAGATGAAGGTTCGTGACCAGATGTGAGGGGAATTCTCCCGTTTAGGTGAAGCAAAGGTAGGATAGTGCTTGAACTTGTGAACCAACATGGTTTTACATCACCCTATGACCTAAGGAAACAAACACAAAACAAGAGAGAGCTCTGGCAAGGGCTACCGATGTGGTCTCGAAATGCTTGTCTAGGGGTAGGCAGTCAGGAGTACCCAGTGCCGCAGAGATCGAGGTTTGGAGAGAAGCACCACGGTGAACATTGGAATGAGATGGCTTTGCATGTGACCCTAGCATATGCAGGTGTGAGTGTGGTGAGAGGTTGGTATGGGTGCTTGCATGTGTGTCACAGCGCATGCATGCGCTCTAACCTAGGCGGAGCAATCGCACTCCGGACCCATGTGGGAATCTCCTCCTGTGAGGTGAAGCCGGGTAGGATAGTGCCCCAACTTTTGTGAAACCAACATGGTTTCCACATCAACCTATGACCCTAAGCTGGCCTACAAACAAAGAGAAATTTCTGGCGGGCTACTCTCGCTGTAGAGAGGAACGTCTAGGGGTGGGCAATCCGTCTTGCCTAAAGACTGGGGTTTAGCCGGACCCGGTATATGAGAGAATCTCCCGTTTAAGGTGAAAGCAGGAATCGATGATAAGCTTACATGTTTCTTCTATAATAATAATAGACATCAAATAATATATTTATTTCATTTGTTATATTAGTAGACACCAAATAATTTTTTTATTTATAACTAAAAAACCTTGTACATTACAGCAAGCCCAGGCTGCGCCTAAACGTCTGATTACAGCCATGTGCTTAGCCTTATCCACTTCCCTCACTCCTTGGCCCACACCCGGGCCACCAAGATTACACTCACACACCCTTTCTTCTACTACCCAGCATACGATGACTCAGGCCACTACCAGCGGTGCCTTGACCATGCATGCGCCTCAGTACGCCTTCTTCCTCTGCGACCTCCTCCTCCTCCTCACACATGTACCGCCTCCCTCCCTCCCTCCTCCCCTCCCAGAGCCTCCCCACCTGCCTCCTGGCTCCCTCCCTCCTCACTTCCTCCTCCCCGACCCTCCCTCCCCTCCTCCTCCCTCCTCCCGCCACCATGACCGCCTCCTCCTCCCTCCTGTCCCCATCACTCCCTCTGAGAGCACTCCACATCTCCTCCCTGCCTCCCCTCCCTCCTCCCTTCCTCCTCCCCGACCTCTCCTCCTCCTCCACCTCCCTCCTCCCTGCCTCCTCCTCCTCCCTTCCTCCTCACGAACCTCCTACCTACCCTCCCTCTTCCTCCTTCACTCCTCCCCGAGGCACCGGCCCCTCTCTGAGGCTCGGCCCCCTCCTCCCAGGCACCAGCCCCCCTCCTCCCGAGCTCGGCCTCCTCCCCTCCCGGGACCTTGCCCCCTCCTCCCAGGCTCGGCCCCTCCTCCCCAGCTCTCCCCTCCTCACAGGTGCCTCGGCTCTCCTGCGAGTACCTCCTCCACTCCTGTAGAAGCAAATATTGTTATTAGAGTTAATTTTGTTAAGATTAAATCTTATTTGTTAATCTTGTTAGAATTTATTAGTTGCCAATCATTAGTAGTTTATATCATTTGTTAAAAGTGATAACCATGCCGCGAGTTACTAGGGATTAGGTAGTTGGTTAGTAGCAGAAACTAAGCTTGGTCGCATATAGTCGTTGAAGAGAGAAGCCAACACTAAAGGATGTAGGTGTGTTGCATGTTTACCTAAGGTGTCTTCTCTTTATGTCAATATACAGACTTTTGTAGTGTTTAAGGAGTGACCATCCTTGGTGGGTATTTACTGTCGTTGCGGGAGATGGTGTAGAGTGACATTCTCGATCCCGGCCTCTCGAGTTTAAATCACGACACCGACCTCGACACTCGGTTGATACATTACTTCCTCTACTACGCCGAGGGTGAGAATCCGTTCGCTCTCTCTCTCTTGTACCTAGGTTTATTTTAATTGTCTAGATCATGAAGTATGTCGCGGGTCACTAAAATCTTAGGCGCAATCCTGACTTATAGCGTTCACGTGACTTAATATGCATTAGTGGTCTCGTGATATTTTGGTAAATAGCAACACTTTATGGCTTTTTATCAGGCTGATCGGCGGATTTGTAGTTAAGGTTTAGTTCTCCCTGGATCTACCTGGGTCCAGACATGAAGTTTCGGTGGCGCCTCCTCGGTGTTCTCCGGATGCACATCATCTTGGCTTTTTGTGGTCGGCGTGTCGAGAGGCCCGGTAGAGTGCTTTGCCAAAATTACGCTTGGATCGAGAATTAGAACAGGGAGAACTTACCCAATCTCACGGATCCAGTGACGTGGTTAGGGACTCCCTCTTTTCCTATTGGACATGTAGGTTGATGAATGTTAAAAATATCGCGAAGCATTTTAATCTCCCCTGTTTGATATAAAATGTTGGTATTTGTTGTTTGTCTCCCAACAAAAGGCGAAGAGGATAGGTGATAATGGGTGGATGTCATAAAGCGGTGGCCGATTGGTGCGATTTTAATAAAGCGGTGATTAGATGCACGGAACACTCAGCTTTGTTAGTGAAATGAGTTAGTAGCTGTGGTTCGAAGGCAATGGTTGGGGCACTTTGTCCCTCGCTCCCATTGCACTAAGCGTCATCTGTCCGGGGAAAGGATAGCATGTAACAATGTGGCGCCCATGAAACCAATACTACTAGAAAATCAGCGTTGTTTCTTTTTGTGCATTGCATCGGTCATCATCATGCATGGTTTTGTCTAAAACTATTTCGAAAAGTCTTTATTATTGTTTTCTAAATACCCGTCTTTAATTCAAATCAAAACCGGGTCTCAAAGGATTATTTTATTTCATCTACCAATGGATTTCAAAAGCCCGTTTTAAATATTAAAATATTTATTTTATTTTTAGGGTAACAGACCGGCCGATCCACCCAAATAAAGACGTCAGGCCGATTATTTTTGATATAAGAAACCAGACTACCTAAACCCTTTTCCTACCCCAACCTAATCTACTCCAACCTTCCTCCAACTATCCCACCCAATCGGTGCTCGGCCACCTATTCATCATCCCTCCTTCCACCCAATCACCACCCACTGCCTCACCACTCCCTCCACTCCCCATGCCGCCACCTCTCCTCGGACCTGCACCCCTCTCCACACGACACACACTACTACCACAGGCCTCCCCACACCACCTCCCTGGTGCAGCCCCACCTCCCACCAACCACTGCTACTTCGCTCTCTCTCTCTTCCCTCGCCTCTCTTTCATGGCCCCGATGCTCCTTCTCTTTCCTGCGACCTTGGCTCCCTCCCTCTCCCTTATAGCCTTGCCCGGCCTCCCTCCTTGTCCGCTCCGCCCGCGTCGCCTCGTGACTCCCTCCTCACCCACTTTGCCCGGCAGCCTACTGGCCTCCCGTCTCGGCAGCTGCCGTTCCACCGCCTTCCTTTCGGGCGCCAGCTTGTCCCTTGACAGCCGGCGGGCCCCCGCCTCTCGGTCTTCTCCACCTGCCCGTAGAGCTCCCTATCGCCTTGTGGCGCTGACGCCTGCCCATCTCCCACAGCTCAGGCTGCGCCCCACCTCCTATCATCCTCCAACTTGACCCTCCCACCAGTTACTTTTGAGCTCCCTGTCCAGAAGCCACCTGCGGGCTCCTCGCAGCTCACTTCCTTGAACCTGCATGCTCGCCCTCGTCGTGCCGCCGCATAGAGCCCCTCAAGTATCGAGCTCCATGGTCCGGCCTTCCCGCGCTTCGCCGCCCGGCGCCTCCTTCCTTGCAAACCCCCATCAGCCGTCGTCCTACCGCTTTTGTTATCCTAGTATCAGGTTGCCGCTGTCAATTCTTCTGTGCTTCGTGTTTGAGTACATAGAGTTATCCTGTGTCCTTCTATCGTGTATGTCTGTCTGGTAACTCTGCCAAGATCTCCAACATGGATAAGAGATGACGCTGGACCCGAAGGAGCCGAACCCGACGCATAAAGTTAGCCGAGACCTTACGTACCGGTGGGGCCTTGACGCTTGTGAACCCCAAGATCTTCTCCTAGAATGACGAGGTCTTCTTCTTCACGAACATAAGATCTATCTCCGATTATCGAGAAACGATCCCATGAGACCGAACCCCGGATCTGGATACGAGGGCCCAACTCCCCGAACCCGTGGAGCCTAAGTTCGCCAGACCTAATGTGATTCCCTATCCGAGACCCGGTATTTTTTATATTATGATACATTATCAACTGATGTATATTAAATTGTTCATGCATGCATACTTATCTACATGGTTTGTGGGCATTATACTTAATTCATCTCATAATTAAATATGGAGCCTTTTGCGGATATCTTTGTCTTTATTAGGACTTCATTTAAATTGGCATAGCGAACCGAAGCCATGTTTGGTCTTGCTAATCCCAGCATTTAAAGTGCGGGGTTCTAAATAACTTGAACTGCTTCCAATTAAAATGTTTCGGGACCCCGGTTCTGGGCTTTAATATTGCCTAATTACGCCGCAGATCTTGCCATGTCCTTACATCATACATGCATCATGCCCGATTTTCTCTAGTAGGTATTAAATAGTCCATCCGGTGTTTCTTCTAGTGCTTTGCTTCTTCGCGGACTAGGCTCCGATGAGTTGATCTTGATGTAGATGCATCCGATCTTCTACGGATGAACCTTCCGGCAATGCTTTTGATGCCAACATCTCCCCTTTCTACCTATCTTACTTTTATAGTATTTATTCCCTCTGTTGATCCTATTCTTCCTTGCGTTTAAATGCTCATGCGTTTTCGCAGCCAGAGTGCAGGTATTCTCCTTGCAGCCTTATATTGCCTTGGACAAAATCCTACTACTGTTGTTTGGTAGATGATTCGGACTTGCGTGTAAATGGTAACGCTATTAGAGTGTCATGCGTGTTGTCCATTACCTCTAATTGTTGAACAATTGCCATATGCTTCTATGTTGAAGATGATCATGGCTTTATTCTTTGTTTAGCCGCTTTAAAAAACTGAAATGAAGTAGGTAAATCTGGTGAGAGCACCGATTGGAGTATGGAGTATTATTTGATTATTAACAGCTCACTTTGGTGTCCAAGTAGGACCCGAGTTCTTGACACTGTTAGTAGATCGTTGCGCGCTTAACCACGTAATAGGTGTATACGACACCACTCGATTAATGCACGATTTCAGTCTTGCATGCGGGGCTACAATTAGTTTGGAAACTTTGTTACTATCCATTATATATGTCTTGGATTTATCACTTAATTTAAAATTAAAGTGCAATCACGCATCTTGTATTTAGGTCAGGTGACCGTTTTATCGCTGTCAGTCGGCAAACCCAAGTCACCTTTTGGGTTCCCGGTCGTTTAACATGCATAGCCGCCTACACAAAACTCCACGAAGTCCGTCTAGGAGACCGGCCGTACTTTTGTTGCTGGGAAGTAGCTTAGTGGAATTGGCCCTCATGTACTACTTGCTTTTAGTCCGCAGAGCGTCGTATGACTTAGGCCCGGCATTACACATCTGCGATGGGTGTATGTTAGCCGAGTTGGCAAAAAGGGTCGAGAAGTCGCGTGTGTATACTTTGGAACGTTGCACCCTACTTGGATAAATCTTTCGAAAAGCCGTGTCCATGCGTTATGAACGCATTTGGAGCACAGTTCTTGATCATAGACAACTATAACTAAAGTTCTTGCTATAATTTGACTTCAGTATCCGATATGACTAGTAATCAGCTTCCTCTGACGGAATAACTGATAAAGTACCAACAAGCTGCTTTGGGTTTGGGATGTCTCATGCTAATCGTGTCACGACTAGTAAGGTTGCAACTACAACGGAATATTTAACTAAAACTGCCTTTGCTTATTATGTCGAGGAGGACTCATGCCATCTTTATTTGACTAGTAATTGCACTTCTGCGGAATGAATAAGCGCCAGCAATTGTGGGTTCCTCGGTTGACTTCTAGTTTGGTCTCGAGAAACACGGGATGGGTAGGTTTGGTGGTAGTATCGGGATAGTTCGATAAGTCTTTCTTATCCTCTCTTGTTGGCAGCGATTCTCGAGTCTCTATAGGTTGTTTAGTACATGCTTTGCGTTGCCTTTCGATCCACCATACCTATGTGGCGAGCCCGCTTGGCGAATTCTAAAGTCTCGCATGCGTGTCTTGGCCTCGATGCTTGACCATCCCTCTCTTTTCCTTTGCCCTTTGTCGGCACCCTTTTTGTTTAAGCAGGTTTTTTGAGATAAAGCGTCGTTAGAAGGGTTACCCTTCCGGCTTGGCCTATAAACGGGCAGGTTATGGGCGCCATTGGTTATTACTTGAGGGCTCTTGTCAATTTGCATCACCTTGTCGCGTACTCTAGATAACTGTTTATGTCAGATTTTCCAGGTGATTTGGATCTTTATGTGTATGCTCTGTATTCTTGACTCTTTTGAGTATTTGTTGTATATATATGTTTTGTAGGTTCCGCCGAGGACTATTGTGTAATGATATTGCTTCGTTTTCCACCCATACTGTGAGTGCTGGTAGGCACCTTTGAATCGTTTCTATTGTCGGGTTTGGCGGAAGCTACAAACTATGTCAACATGAAGTCGACTTCTTTCAGTGAACATGTGAGAGTGAAATGATCTTGTCGGCTGACTCAATAGCAATGAGCACGATGAGTTAAAACATGCTAGATGATCTTAAATAATGCAGGCGGCCGAATTATACCTCACGGAGAATCACAGAGCCGGAGGAGGCCGCTAGAACCGAGCCAATCGCGAGCCTTCCCTTGAGCCATGATGGCCCCGCTGACTAGAGGCCTCTGTCTGAGGTGCAAAGATTTCTCAGCTCGATGCCATCTCGGTGTCTAGCCCGACAAGAAGTGCCGGTACTCTCATACCACGTTCTCACTTTGAAGCTAATACGAGAACATGTGGCTTATGTTGCCCGAAGAGCATTATCGCCTAAAACCTTTCACGAAAGCAGAAGAAACTCATGAAGAATCTCAACATGGATTATGAAAAGATAGATTGTTGTCCAAAAACTGCCTTTTGTTTTTTTGAAAAGCTTGATTTTGAGGTAAAAATGCGCTCCATTTTATGAGCCTCTAGATATATCAGAAGATAAAGGGAAGGATGGTCAGTGCCAAAGGCGGTCGAAGGTCGCTAGAAAGACTCTTGATATCTCCCATTTCATAAAAAAAAAGAATCCAGTGGCTTTTACTTGAAAGCGAGAGGCTGCCAAACAAATGATAGCACAAGAAGAAAAATCTGAGGGCGAACGCAGGGCCGGAAGAGATGGGACATCCATGATGGTAAGAGCATGGAAGAACCGATGACAAATACCCCGGTGCGAAATTTCCGGAATGTTAAATTGCGATAGCAACAAATAGCTTCAACCCATATGGTATGTCGTGACTTCGTACAGCTGCTGGCGGTATATTGTCGCTCAATCTCCCTCGAATTATTAATACCAGCGAAAGACCATGTTTTTTGTCGCATTAATTCCGGGACCTGATGTCAGGGAAGAACTTGAGTGTCTGTGCAGCCCGATTGTGGATGATTTTTAACCACTCTTGGATACAGGACGTTGACATCGACCGAGCATCGAAGAAACTTTTTTGATGAAGGATTTGGTTACAATACTTTATGCATGACATGCGAAGATGCGCTTCGCGTCTTGGATGGTGTCTGTTGGTAAGAATGGACATGCCAGTGTGCAGGCACCGCTTGAATTCCTTTGGCTAAAGTCGGTCGCCAAATATCATTGCGTTTGACAGATAAAGCAATTACCTCAAAAGAAATCATTAGTTCATAGAAGATAGAAAAGAACTTCCAAGAAGGGCAAAGTTGTGTAGTAAAGAGATACCAAAGTTAAGTGCGATTGTTGACAGTACGGAATCGTGCTCTCGTTCACGGCACGGGGAACTGTCCATCAATTTCGCGGGATATGAATTATAGCAGCATAATTGGACTCATTAGCGTATACTTGAATCTAGAGTATTACATGGACCTCGAACTTCCCCATAACAACGATGTGATGCACACGAAAGAATGTCGAGAGTCCCTTTTTCACTGATCTGACATTCACAGGAAGTCAAGGATAATCATCGAAGGCTGAAGTCGATGTTGAAGGCTTTGTGATAGGAAGAGATTACACATACGGCCTCCCTCAATAAAATTAAAGAAGAATTGGATTTCAAGCACATATGCCTACTACTGCCTGGGTAATGCTCCAGAAATAAGAGTCATTTAGGTGGCTCAAATGCATTAAATGTTCCACAGCGGTTATTCCCCGAATATAAGTAAGAGTCAATCTTTTATTGAGACAAGTCCAGCGGGCTCCAAAAGGTACGACTATCATATATGGATTAGCGGTACGTCTCCGGTGATGAACCAATTATCTCCCGAAAAAGTATAGCGAAATTAACTTGCGGAGTTGAGGCATTCTTCCGCCCTCATGCTAAGAAGATATGTCCTCGGTGATTGAAAGCTGCAAGGATTCAGGTGTCGGAGTTGCTATGCAATTTGGAGATGATCTTTCCTTGAGCTTCTTTACTCGATGGCACATCTCATTGTATGCACCCTGTGAGCAGAGAGGCACTATTAGAAGCGGTGCAATTTCGTTTAGCAATTTTGTATTGAGAGAGTTTTAAGTATATTCGAAAGGATAACTGGAAACAAAGCCAAGATTGAAGCATGCATAGATTTGAAGCAACATGCCTTGGGAGATGGCAGAATGACTGCAAGACAACCTCTTGGCCCGATGATGTTCCCCACTATACCATAACCCGATTCTCGTTACAATAATCGAGCCTGCCCAAGAATGACCCCAATCTGAGACTATTCCAATTTCCGGTGCTTAAGAGCGGTAAGGACTAAAATATAGGTTCTTAGAGAAGGAAGGAAGGATTGCATAATGCTTTCTATGTGCTTATGAACATGAAGGAAAGTAGTCGATTTCATTAGGTAAATAGTGAACACCCTATTTCTCTGTCTTGACTATTAACTTTCGGTCTCCGTCTAATGCTTATTTTCTCCTTCTTAAGCGATTTCCTGAGATGAAACGATTGGCACGGGACCGGCTGATCCACCTCCCCATGGAGTTGGACCTCTACTGAAAGAGGTGCTCCGGAAATAAAAAAACTTTGTGTCTGGTTTATGGGAAAAGTAATTTCCTAACACAGCCCTCTTACCTTGCAATATGTGACTTGTCGCTTTTGTCACGTAACCTCTGAGCATAAATTCCTCATGTACCTGTAGGGAGCTGATCCCAACGTTGAGATGTCAGATGAGCTGAAATGTGTTTCCAAAAGGTTTATGTGATGTGCGTCATGAAGTATAGGAAGTATGATGTGAATGGGTTTAAACTTCCATACGAGGAAATGGCGCGGAAAGGGAGACCGGGTAACGATAAATATTGGGGTGTTCACCAAAGGCAGATTCCTTATTACTCTGAAGGTTAGAGAATGTATCTGAGAGCTGACGGCCTTTCGTGATAAATGTAGAACTCAATCTTATTCATGTTCAAGTACCCTTTGGTTTGACGTGGAGGTTGGGTAAAAGGAAATGCCCCTTGTTGGGTTAGTTGAAGTTAGGCCTTCAGCACCATAAGCGAACCCAGCGTCTTTATTGTTGCTCACCAAGCCAACCAAGTTTATTATTTGCCCTACCCATGCTGAGGCGGAACTCCAGGCTGGGAAGTACGTGTTCAAGTATCGCCACATGGTAACCTACCGATTCCCTCAGGGGGCGATTACCATGACATTAACCCTGTAACGTCACGGTAATTTTCTATATCAAACAAGAGGACTTCCGGACACTTTGATTTAGAACCCGGTTGATCTTGAGGACCTTGGGAATGATGTAGAAACTGAGGGGGTACAGAGTCGGTGGGTGAATCTACATGACATAAAGTATGCTTTCGAGAAGCTCCCATGCCGAGGTAATGAAAAGCGATGATGAGCCTACTTGTGATGAGAATCAGATTTCTACTCAAAAGATAGTGATAGTGAGAATGAGAATGAGAATGAGAATGAAAATGATGAGTGAGTATTTATTTTTAATGCATTTATTTTGTCTTTGTATGGCTTAACTGTTTTCTTAATTGCATTAATGCCTTTATTCTTTGTCCTTATACATTTTATTATGTCTTTGTGTAACTGTTTTCTCTTACTAATGTCACGGGTGATTGAACAATATGAGCATGACAAGGCAAAACCAATTCGTCCTTAGCAATCGCGTGAATGACAGCATAAGAAAAACTACATGGGTATTAGAGCGGCCAAATCCCAATATCGTTACCCCGATCTTGCTCCTAGCTGGCGGAGGGGCGGGGAGTCGAGGCCGAGGTCGAGGCGAGACGGAGGCGGTGCCACGGGAGGAGGGCGTGGACTTTGACCCCACCACCTCTGCTTACAGGCGATGTGGCTCTGAGTTGTTCTGTGAGACAGACCTTGACCCCGAGGAGCAGGGAGGAGGCTGAGTCAGGAGGAGGTAGAGTCTGAGGCGAGGACCCGAGGGAGGCGAGGGACCGATCTGAGGCGGACACTGGCAGCGAGTTGGGTAGAGGCCGAAGAAATTGCGGAATCGTGGGGAATCGGGAGTCCCTCACTGACGAGAAGTTTGAGCCTAGGACTCCGGGAAGGAAAGCCCTTATTATTCAGAGATGGCCTTGAGTAAGTGTGTACTAATTTGTAATTTAAAACATTTTATTTCATGTTGGTCATAAATAATTTGGCATTGTGTACCTAATGTTTATTTTTAATGCAGCAATTGGACATTTCCTCTCCAGGGGACCAAAGGCGTTCGCCTTCCTAACTTGACCTCGTTGGAGCTCTGATTAGGAAGTTCTGGCGGAGAAACTATCACATGCACCATGAGGGCCGACAGGAAGCTACGCTACTACTTGGACGGACTACAGACTGCCACCGTCCGGGCTTTCTAGGCAGTTCTGGTGATCTTGTCATCACCAAGTTTAGGTAAGAGCATATTTCTACCGAGTTATATTTCATACTTGGTATTACCGTGGAATAACTTCTTTCCATGACTCTTATGCATGATTGAAGTGCTTTTACCGTGTGGCGAGGAGGACCAAGAGAAGCATGAGAGGACTTTGCTTGGGGCTTGTGTGAGATTGACCCCGGTGTGGTACAACGGAAAGGTCACGGCCGCATTTAGCCGCCACGAAATTTGTGAGAGCGTGAAGAGGTCGGGGAAGGAAGACATTGTCGGTGGGAACCCTAATCCACGAGTACTCGATGGCCTTGAGAGAGTACATGTCGGTGGAAGTAAAATGTCAATGAGATTCTCGGCCCCATTTCTTCTAAGTTGCCATTGCATTGTGGAGGTTGAGTATTGCATTTCAGGTTATCCCCGATTGAAGGCAAGCCGACATCGACCAGCGCTTTCGCATGGGAGGAGCTGGTTAGGGAACCCGAGGTGGCTGTGAGGAGAAAGGCCGAGGTTTGCAGCAGCCAGCGGGCGGATAGACCAAAATGGCAGCGATGGTGGAACACTTGTACTGCGGCGAAACCACAACTTTGACCGCTTCAAAGGGGAAGGTGAGTGCGTATATACATGGAGCGACTGCAAATGCATTTCTTGTCATGTTTGTACTTCATATGCATAATATTTTTCTTTCCCCATGATCACAGTAGGTGGTAGGTTTAACTGCTTGGGAGAGTGATTGCTTTAGCGTCGCCGTCTATGAGATGATCTGTGACGAAAAGAAGCCCAATTACTGGTCCTCAACCCTCGTTGCCCGGTGTACTTGGCACTTGCCCAAAAGCGACTTGGGGAACTACGTACGATGGTGAAGGCTACGTCACCCCCATATGGATGACCCCCATTCACCACTTGAGGAGATCGATGCCAGGTCGTTGGTTACTGTCGAGGGCCTTGGATTGCAGCATGGAGCGCCTCAAGATTCCTAGCGAATAAGAAGGTCAAGCCTACCCTCGGCCACGAGCTTGGCCAAATCTCAAGGCTACCTACCCAAATGCCGGACCCCCTATCCGCCTACATTGGCCCAGCCCATAAATTGCATCCGCTCCGGCGAGAGGATGCCGAGAGTTTCGTTTTCATCATCTGCATGACTTTTGTTCCTGCTATGGCTATACTGTGAGATTCCTTGTATTTGAAATTGTAGCTTTGAGTTGAGCCAGCAGCTATACGATACGCTTATAGAGGAGCTATCAGGTGGCCTTTCGAAAAAGCTTGTCAAGAGAAGTAGATCAGAGATCTACATACAATACAGTAAATGTAAGTCCGAACCTTTATTTTTGCAAAAAAGATACAAGTCCCACTTCCCCCGTTTGTTGTACTCATGGCCTGACTTCTAAACTATCTTGCAGGCCATGATGGTGAATATTCAGCGGCATAGAATAGAGATTTAGAGACCCGTGCCTCCCATGCGAGGTCGGCGCCCGTATTTTTACTGTCGAAGGGAAGCTTAACTAGGACCTACCTACGCGCCGACACGGTAAGTTCTTTGCTAACGCTGCCATGGTTATAAGCTTTACTTTGACTCTCGCAAGTTGCTAACATGTAGGCAACATGAAACCCGAGGAGCTTCCAGGAACCCGGCACTTTAGCCGGCCACGCCTCGCCCGGATGGGCGTCGAGATCACACCGCTTCATGACCGCTGGTCCATCTCTGCTGGCCATTCTGCAGGTGGTTCTCCCGAGCTTACACTTCTCCTCTCCTGGCCGAATGGCTCTTACGCTGCCTTCTCTTGGGGCGCAACCCTGCTTGCCAGTCGCCACTTTCACCGGGGAGATCTCGGGTACACCCGTCTCCTCGAGTTGTAGGGATGTGATGATGTCGATGATCTTGTATTAATATATGGATGATCTTGTATGACTGATGTTGATACATGTGTGTGGCTGTATGGATGATGTATGACTAATGTGTGGAATATATATATATTGCATGGATGTATGGGTGAGTGTATGGTTGTGGATGTATGCATGGATGATGTATGGATGTATGCATGGATGATGTATGTAGCTCTTTGTGAGTGCTGCTGAAAAATTCA